>CAWVNO010002662.1:0-379289 GCA_963930645.1 Salticus scenicus | reverse complement strand
CAGATGGATGAATAATGGCGGACACTGACCAGCTCGTATCATAAGGAGCCTTAATTCTTATTTTTTGAGAAGCACAAGGTTAAATATTGGGAAACTATTCATACTCGTAATTCAATGCCTTATATTTGTTTTGCATTAAATCTTTCACTTCTGTGTATAAGGTAAAGGTTCTTGGAATAAATATTGCATCATATTTTCCCTATATCGTTTGAATGACAGAATTAAATGGCATTTAGAAAATTTCTTAAACGTCATTCAACTATACTCAACTACAGTAAAAACAAACCTAAAATAACCTACTGCAGATCCCTTACGCTTGCACCGCTGACACTTTATTTTCCATATAAGAGCTTAAAATGAACATTGCATTACACTTACACTATATGGGGGTAAATAATGAAATGGAAATGTATTTTGAAAACCACGTGACTGTAATTCAATTACAATAACACTAAGGTTATAAACTTGAACCGATAGCAGCAAAATTTAAAGTTTTGACAATACTTAATATAGCTGAAATAATTTGAAATATAATTGTTTTTAAAAAATAACACAAATGCTTGTTAGATGACGATTCTTCTATATACACACTTCTGCAAAATTCGTTAGTTTTACATTATGTTGTTATTACAATACTTTCTGTTAGTTACGGATCAATAAGTTTATACTTTCTTTTGTACTCAATAGAATAAAGTACTGGATTCGTAAAAAAATTCGATGGATTTAGACGTTTTGAACACGATTAGACTATTTCGAGAGAGTAATCTGTCTAACTGAACGGACGTCTGTTTATCTGTGTGTATGTGACAAAATTTTTCTGCCAACTCTGGCTCGGGAACTACTGTTGTTTTCGTTTCTTATTAATAAAAACGGGAATTCGCCCTACGAGGATTATTAAAGGTGATACATGAGTTTTTAGACCTTGGATATGTGAATTTTATACTTATGTAGCCCCTTTAATAATCACTGCAGGGCAAAACTATTCATACCAAATTCATTGCCTTGAAGAGACGTTTCCAGGGATGTATCACAAGACAGACTTTGCCCAAAAACGTTTGGGTCCGGGTAAGACTCCTATAATACGAGCTGGCTCACAGCTGATCCTATTGTTGCCCAGCGGAAATATAGCTTGGCGACGTTTAGTTGCAGACGAATTACTCAGCGTCTTTATCGCCTAAAATGGCGAGTTTGCCTAAACAGAAGAGCGAATTATTGTTTGTACTTGATAAGTTTGGTGGTAATATTTCGCGAAATTTTCTTATAACCCTTGTAAAAAGTAGCCATCACTGTTGCTGTTAATTTAATTAATTTTAAATATTTATACACGTTGAAAAGCAGTGTAGGTTGTAAAATACAACATTTAGACAATAAAACAGCAATAAAAACAAATAGTTGATACAAAAAGTGCAAGAAAGCATATCATAATTACACTTCATATTTGTGATTGAAAGCTAAGCGTACAATTTTCTTTGGACAATTAATAGCCCATTTCTTTCGCCTTTCTTCATCTGTTGGAAATCTAAATGTTCTAAAAGCAGTTCTGGTATGATTTGAGCAATTTTCGGCTGCAAAAAACTCCATTTTATGTGATTTGATAACATTTGAAATTCGGAGCGCGTGGGCAACAATCGCTGAGTGGGAAACAAAATGCCTGTATTGAAGGAGCTCTAGGTCCGGGCAAGGGGGTGGTAGGAGTGCCGCTAAGGAATGCAACTTTAAAATTTCTAATGGGAAGGTATGTCTTGTGATACGTCCCAGGAAACGTCTCTTCAAGACAATGAATTTAGTATAAATAGTTTTGTCCTGCAGTGATTATTAAAGGGAATACATAAGTATACAATCCACATTTCAAAAATCTAAAACCTCATGCATATCCTTTAATAATCATCGTAGGCGAAACAATTTATAGCAAATTCATTGCTTGAAGAGACGTTTCCAGGGGTGAATCACAAGACATACCTTCCTATTTGAAATTTTAAAGTTGCCCTCCTTAGCCCCCTCGGGCCCAAACGTTTTTCTCCAAAAGAAGACTCTCTCGAATTTATTAATTACATGTTTCGCGATTTTTCAAAATTTGACTCATGTTCGTGTTAGGAGGGGTGTGTGGGGCTTTTGAAGCACCCCTCTATAATAAAGAAACATTTAATTCATCATTATTTATCTGGCTTAACTTTTCTTCATTGCAAAAAAGAATATACTTTTAAATGTTTTAAGCTGAAAAATATTTTCAGTTGGAATACTTTAATTGATTATAGAAAAAAGTATATCAATAGATTTTGTATTGCTAAAAATGTATGTAACGTTACATCATTTTCTATTAAAATATTTATATTTTTACTGTCGTTTATTTGGCATTTAAATAAGTTAAAATACTTTGTTAATAACATAGGTTTACAAAAATAATGTTAGCAAAATTTAATTTGATAATTTTATCTGATACATATGTATTTTAGTGTGCTGAAACCGAAAATGAAGCCAGTTTTTCTCTATCACTTATAGATTTTTTTTTTTATAAATACAGGACTTTCATTTTCGGTAGTTTTTAGAATTTTTCCATGATTAATTAATCATGGAAACATACTACAAAAGTTACCATATAGGTTATATTGGTGGAAGAGTCGCAGAAAAAAGTGTCGGTAGACACTATGTGTTGGGCGGATATTAACCAAAATCAGACTACCCTCCTTTTCGTGGCTCTAAAGTGACAGCTTCATGGTCGTACACTTTGAATATCAATTCGATATTCGGGCATGCGTTGTGAAATGCCCTAAAATTAATCCTAATTAAAAAGCAAACATTAATCTGAAAAATAATATGGTTATTAATAAATAAATTTTCTCTCAAATAATACTAGATTCATATAATTTTAAGTAATTTCTTTATTAAATATCTAAATTTTGAATACTAATAAAATTGATTATTCTATAATTTTACAATACAACATAAATGATATAACAATGATCTTTGATCTTGCATCAAAGATGCTAAAGATGAGTACTTAGAAAATATGCATACTTGCATGCGTTTGCAAAGTTAAATGATTGTCTACTGACCAAAATGAAGGAAGAGATTTCTCACCAGATTGCTCGAATTTATGATGCATGCGGGACATAGTAAAGGGTCATCCCTGGGAGCACTAGCGTTGGGGAGCACTGCAGAGCACATCTTAGCGTAGGCGTGAGGCCGTCAGAATCTCCACATGATTTCATCACTTACTCAAATTGACAGAGCTACAGCCAACATTTTATCGTCATCTCATCACGAATGCAACAGCTCGAATAAAAATCTAAATTTTAAAACTTCTTCTCATTTTCCTCATTATAATTTTTGGGCGGTTCCCTCCTTGCATTTTCTTTTTTTATTGGCACTGCTTCTTATTGGACCCATTTTTTACCAATCAGCTTGCTTCTATAATTTTTATTGCCCTCCTTACGATTTCGCAGGGGCTCATTCTTGGCGGTCGCCTGAAGGGGCTTAGCGTGTGGTCCCCTCTCAGAGTTCCACGTGCAGGTCATAAATATGACGTTGTATTTCTGTCTTAGGCTTTTAAAAGGCAATAAAACAGCTTTGTAGTCTTCAGTAAAATAGCTTTTGTATTTTTATATTCTTTTTCCTTTTAAATAATGCCCTTTTGTACCTTTATTATTTTGTTTTTAACAAAATGGCTGATTTTTCCCATCAGCCTATCCCCCTGTCGAATAAGTTTGAGACAGTTTCTTTATCTCAATACATTATGAGTCCTTTAGTTGTCGTAGTAATCTGGTGTGTTTGGTCAGTAAATTTCTTATGCATATTTGTGCTAAACTGTTTTTTAGTGCACATTAGAGTTCTTGTGATGTAGTTGAGCACTATTAGCTCTTTGTATATATATGCATAATGATTAATGAACGTACAGTTCGACACTGGATTATTAATTGTTCATGAATTTTAGTTCAATAGTGACTGATGATAGTTCGTAATATACTGTTCAATATTGTTTATTAATTGGTTATCATGCATATTTCGACACTAATTATTAATTGATCCAAATATGTAAATGGTACAATATTTGGTTTTTGAGATAGTTCAATTTGTGATCATCAATATGTGATAGACAGTCTTATGGTCGTTGCATTTTGTAGTTGATTGTGGCAACAGTTTATAAGTTGTATTCAGTTTATAATTTTGTGACACATGTTGTGCAGGATTAATTCACTCAGTCAGTAAACATTTTAGTATTAATGCTAAAAGTTATCATTATTACTTTGCATTTTAATTCAATACTTATAATTATTTATACCGTATACCAACACTCATTTTTTTTTTATATCATTTATAAAAACATATACAATACATTAAATTCACATATAATAGTACCTTTTTTTTTTTTTTTTTTTTTTTGTTAGCAAAATTCTACAAGTTTATGCATTTGTTCTATATACATATCATTCATTGCTCTCAGTGTATAGGCAATAATAGAAAAGAATTTTTTTGTATATTACATCAGATACATGAATGTATTTAATCGTTTTGGTAATATGTCTTTATTACCATTAAGTAAGGCAGTATTTTTTTTTTTTTTTTTTTTTTTGAAAAGTCCCTGGCTTTATTTGAAATATTAATTTTAACTTCCGAGAGCTGTTTTTCAGTTTTGTAATGGGGGTGACAAACCCTCTTTCGCCTGCGCCTCTGTGGCGTGGGAAATGACCAGCGCTAATGATTAGTACATCCTGTTATAATCGTTTTCTTTAGGGGGGAGCGCTGAGATAAGATTCTTCTGTTACTTACTCGAGAGAAGCGAAAAGAGACACACACGTTCATCGGATTAGAAATTTGTTTACTAGTTTACAAGTGAGTTTAATTTTTATTATATGTATATTTTATTGCTTTGCCTAAGCTTTGTTGCTTCACCTATGTTTAAATTAGGTGTATGTACTATCCATTATCCTTTAATAAATCCCTTTTGTTATTATTTTTCTGTTTCATGTGTGTGCTTTGTGGGATTTCTGATGCCCCTCGCAAAAATTGTATCTGGTCTACACTGACGCCATCATTGACCGGGACTTGGATGAGCGTGAGCTATATTCATTTTTTTTTTTTATTTTTTTTTTTGGTATCTATTCTGTTTACAGTTTTATTATTAATATGCACTTGCCTTTTCTTTCAGCTATTATTAATTTATCTTCATTGCAGGTTTATTTCTTGTTTGTTTATTTTATATAGTTGCTATTATTTTATCTAACTTGCGTTCGGCGTGCTTTATGTTCTATTATCTTACGTTCCGTCACCGCTGCGGCTTGAATTTTGCATGATTTTTCTGTATTTCTCGGTCTCCGTTTTTTTTTTTTTTTTTGCTTCCTAGCGCTGCGTAATTCTCGGATATTTGATTAGGAATCGTAACATCGAAGAATAGAAGAAATTGTTTGTGTATATTTATTGTGTATATTCATGTGTTTATTTATTATTGTTATTTTTTTATTATGTGTGAATTGTGAGAGTAAATGCAGATCTGATCAGATTTTGAGTATATTGATTCCATTGTACTGTGGCTTCTTTAATTCATTGAATGTTGTGTTTTTATTTTATTTTATTTTATTTTATTTTTGTTTTGCTTTGATAAAATTCTGTCCAGTCTTGACTTTTGTTTTGGCAGGGTGATGCTATACGCCAGAGTATCGAGTGTGGGTCGGCAGAAAACGCCTGCGCCCGACCAAAGGGCCACCTCATTATCTTGGCTGTATTCTGAACCCGGATCTAAGGTAGGCTATGTAAAATTGTTTTTATTGTAAAATATAGGTTATGTATTCATTATTCTTTTTCCTGTATATAATCTGCATTTAATTCACCTTTTTTTTTTTTTTTTTTTTTTTTTTTTAGACCATTCTGTAGTGATATGGTAATTTTGCGTTATTTTATTACTTTTTATTTGCGTGCATATGTGTGTGCGAGTGTTAGAGATTAATATTTTTATAGTGGTTTTTTTTTTTTTTTTTTTTTTTTTTTTTTTATATATATAAATATAATGAATTGTAATCCTAAGCTATTAAGTTTTTTTTTTTTTTTTGCTAAAACTTCGCCGAAAGTGTTTTTATATATATATATATATATATATATATATATATATATATATACTATGTAGCTATAATGAATCTTAATCCTCGGCTTTTTGCTTAAAATACACCGAAAGTTCTTTTTTTTTTTGTTTAACTTATTAGAGTAAATATATGCATCTTTGTTCAAGTGTGAAATGATGCGAGTTTTAATATTATTACTACCATTTTAGTCCTGCAAGTAAAGCATGATTTAATCTTTCTAAAGTGTGAATGATGTGTGAAAGTAGTAATCTCATATTTTGGTGTCACCTGACATTTTGCGTAATAATTTGTTTCGTTTGCAGAAATCCGGCTTTTCCCGTACCTGGATCATGAAGCGCTTGGTTTTACCCCTCTGGTTGATCTCTCCGACCTTTATCTGTCCCAGGATTAGTGAGTATGCTTTTTGCATCTTTCGTGATATTTTTCTTCTCCTAACCTGTTTTTCCACGAGTCTCTTTTGCTCGTTGTCATGGTAACTGTCTTGTAAACGAGTAACTTCTGTTTTGGTTTTTTGTTTTGATTTGCTTCTCTTCTAAAGCATGCGTTCTTTCCTGTATTATATTTCTTATCTGTGCTAGTTTCTTTTGTCTGTCTTTTATTTATTTATTTATTTATTTATTTATTTATTTTTTTTTTTTAATTTTTTTTTTTTTTTTTTTTTTTATGAGATACATGCATAAATATATTTAAGTATCTAAATATATACATATGTGTATATTTTATGTCACGTTCACGTTCACTTTTATTTATTTTATATCTATACATATTTATTTTATTCATTTGCCATTATGAATACAGACACCTTTTCTGTTTTTGTTTCTATGTACACGTATATTTACGTTTTCTTATTCACATTGCCCCTATGGCAAAAAAAATCTATATATATGTATTTTTATTTTATGTATTTACAATCAACGTGTTTCGCAAAAGTGTGTCACCTGTGAGTTTGTTCCGATTATATTTTATCATTTATTTATTTGTTTATTTACATTGAGCATTGCTTTACATTTTCCTTGTATGTCTTGCAAAAAAAAAAAAAAAAAATGTTTTCTTTTGAAAATTTATGACTATCTAATTATTTAATGAATAATTATTGGTTTATTTACAAAATCATTTCATATATATATTCTTTTTTTTTTTTTTTTTTTTTTTTACACATATTATTTTTCTCGGTTGTAAATAGTAAAATAATTGATTTTGTAATATAGTTCATATGTATAATTTGTATCTATATATACACTTTTTTTTTTTTTTTTTTTTTTTGTATTATTTTGCATATTTTGGTGCATATAGTTTAGATATGTGCACCTTAATGGGTTTCGCTGTATTGTCGTGAGCGTTTTTCAAAACAATATTCATGTTGCGCAGTATTTTCAATTCATAGAAAGGGCCAAGAAATTTAGGCTGAAATATATTTGGCCTTCTAAGGCTCTTCATATATACCGTCTGTCCAATTTTTAGGTCTCTGTCCTTATATTTTAAATTTTTGTTATACTCATTCATAATTTGAAGTTGATTTTTTAGTGCGGTTTCTTTTACACTCTGAATGTGTTGCAGACGCTTATTTGTATAGCTGTCAGTAGTAATTTTTGTTGCCTCTGAGAATGCATTAAATGGTGTGTTGATTTCTCTCGCAAAAAAAACCATAGCGGGAGAAAAACCTGTTGCTCTACACTGTAAAAAAAATTCTGTAGTACTACTAAAAAAATTCTAGGAAACTGGTATTCCATAAACTTTTCTAGTAGCCAATACAGATTGTTCAAAAGTGATCTTACTCGATTAGAGTTAGTAAACATTACATGCACTTCGTTAGTAAATATACTAAGAAACTCTTAGTTAACGGGTCAAGTGCTTTTTTTTTATGTTTACTAAGATTGTGTTAGTAGCATTACTGAAAGTAATACTGCAATTTTACCAAGAAATGTTTTGTGTAGGATACATGGTTATTATTAGTGTAAATTCAAATAATATCCATGTAACCTTACTAAATTTGTTTTGTTTAGAATACAGATTTTTTATCAGTAATTGTGCTAAGGAAATGTAATTAATAATGCAAATGAATTTCGGTTATATTCACAAAAATGTTACAGTTAAGTTTACAGAAATACTACAAGTAATATAAATAAATTTACCCTTAAATACCCCATGTTACCTTACTAAAATTTTTAAATCAACAATATTTAATATTATGAGTAATATTGCTAAAAAATTTAAATAAATAATAGAATAATAATAGAAAACCTTTTATGTTTAGTTTTAGTTAAAAATGATGGCTGATCGAAAATGTTTATTTAAATATATACATTTACAAATTCTAAATTGTTTGAAATATTAAAAACATATATCAATATCATTACCTTAATTTTTATATATAATTTATTAAACTTTTTTCTAAAGTCAAAATAAATAAATAAATAAGTACGTATATGGAATCACTTTTTATTGACAAACTTTAACTAAAAAAATCGATACCTTTAAAATATAATTGTGAAAAGAAAACATTTTTTGCAATAACAGAGATGCCAACTTCTAATGACCAAAAAGCAGGAGATTTTTTAACAGAAATCACGAGCGTTTTTCCAACAAGAAAATTTGTAAGAAAAATGAGTAAAATAATGCAAATTTAATTTTAAGTAAAGCTTTATAAGCTTAGGAGGTATTTACATCAGTATTAAAATTAAATGAATAATATATGTTTTTTGCAGTAAAACAAACTATCAAAAAAAAAAAAAAAATCTTTGTAAAAGAAAAAGTAATAAAGAAATGAAAATATCAGCTATATTCTAATGAAATTTCAATTCTTTAAGTTTTCACTAGTTATGGTATTTAAAAAAAAATCTTTTGATAATAACACATTTTTCATTATGCAAAAATGAAAGTTAAAAATTTATTCTTAGAAAAAATTAGTTTTAAAGCATTGTATAGTAATTCACATTCAAACTGAACTTGATAAATTGCAAGGCAAGATAAATTTCAATTTTCTTTCAAATTTTTTTACCCAATCCCACAAATTTTAAGCATAAATTATGCTAAGAGGGATAGATAAAAATTACATCAGAAAAGCAGGAGAAATGAGTGGAAAAGCAGGAGCATAGAAAAACAAGCAAAAAGCAGGAGACTCCTGCCAAAAGCAGGAGACTTGGCATGTCTGCAATAATATATGCATAACTTTATTTGGTAAATATGAGCATATATTTCACAATATTAAATTTAAAATTTAATGAAATAATAATAGAAAAATAATAAGAAACCAAAATAATTTAACATGTGATTCAGACAGCAAAAATTTTAAAAACCCTGAATTCAGGGGTAGCCTCTGAAAAGTTTTTGCCTTAACTTTTATACATAATATATTAAATATGTTTTTTAAAAGATATTTTCTTTTTGAATAAGTCAAAATAAATAAACAAATAAGTATATATATTAATATTGTACATTTAATTAATAAATTTTATTTTAAAGAATCGAAACTTTTAAAATATGATGGGAAAAGAAAATATTTTTTGCAGTACTATGCCAAATTTTATTCGGTAAAAAAAATCAGCATACTTTTCAATTAATAATAAAGGTCATTTAATATTTTTATAAATATATTTCGGTGAAACTTAATATGGTATTTCTAAACTGCATAAATTATGCATACCATTTTCAGGGGTTAATTATGTAATACTTATTTTACAAAAAATAAAAACATTAAATTAAATAAGTACCTCAGAATAATAATAATAAAAACTACATACCTTTTTAACTTTTTGATTGTGTTATTCGTAGTAAATTATAATAATAATAAAAGCTTTGCCAGGAAAGTATTTGCGTTGCTAGCAATTTTAAATAAATAATCACTAACTAACACAAACCTTCACCTAGCAGGGGCTGATATTTGAAACGCGTCCATCATGCACACGGATTTCCAGTTTTCCAACACTTCCAAAATGAGGCTTAAGAACTGATAAAGTTTAAATTAAAATAAGATAACGTCAAACTAAGCATACTGTATTACAAATTAAGGATATAGATTTATGACTTCTTACTTTTTCTAAAATGCAGATGTGTATAACGTTAACAATAAATAAAATATCAGAGATTAAGATTTAAAAAGTCCGCCTGATTACGATTTACGAGTACGACAGACCCGACGCTTCGGCTCGTTCTTCTCTGGTATCTTCTACGCATGCGCACAGTATTGGCGTTTGCTCAAATGAAATCGCTCTATTCGAACGGGGAGAGAAGAGACAGAGATGTTGCGATAGTAGGAAAAATGGAGTAGAATTACATATGTTATTTAAGCATTGAATACAAAGAGAATCTGGTTACAAAGTTTTCCCTAGTAGTTGAGATAATACCTGTACTATTACTAAGTAATAATTTGTAAATTGCCGTAAAATTTTTTACAGTGTATGTATTGTTGCATTATAATGTAATTTCACAAAATTTAATTTTTCGTCCCATTGGGGGGAAATGTCGTTTTTGTCATGGCGGCTAGTGAAGTTTTTATTATTTTATTCGAAATTTCTACAATTCCGTTCGAGCAAGCGTGATAAATAGAGCTAAAATGTAATTTAATATTTAATTGTTTCATGTATTCTGTGAATGTTTTGCCTCTAAAGTACTGTGCATTGTCTAAATGTATTTCTCTTGGCATGCCAAACCTTGCAATATATTCTGTTAATGCGTTTAATATGGTTTGTGACTCTGCATTTTTGAGTGGTACTGCCTCCATGTAACGCGAGAAGGAATCAATTATTACCATTATAAATATGTTTTTTCTAAAAGTCATAGGTAACTTACCTATGAGGTCTATGTGTAATACTTCCCCTGGCTTGTAATTTTTTTCCATTTTTTGTATTTCAATTTTGGGGATTGTGTGTTGTTTGTGTCTCATGTATTCAATGCAATTTGCAATATGATTTTTCACGTCTTGGTACATTCCATACCAGTATGTACACGTTCCTATTAAGTGCAGGGTTTTTTTAACTCCAAAATGGGTTTTATGTGCTTCTTTAATTATTTCGTTTTTTAACGAATCTGGAATAATTAATAATTCTTTTTGATTATCATTTGTACTTCTTTTTAAAATTAATATTTCCTTTTCTGTTAATTCAAATTTTCGAGTTGTTCTATTTGATTTTCCTTTTTTTATGTCTGATATTATTTTAGATATTTTTTTATCTTTCATTTGTTCAAGTTTTATGTTTTCGTCTGTCAAATTTTTATTAACTTCAAATAAGTTGTTGGTTGAATTTGTTTCCGTGATGTTATTGATATGTCGCGATATGTAATCGGCAGGGTTAATTCTTCCCTCTATATGTTCTACAGTGAAATCATACGATTGCAATTCCAGTAACCATCTGGCTATAATGTCTGAATTCTTTTCTAAATTTAAGTGATATGTGATGGCTTTTGAGTCAGTCACTACCGTAAATTTTCTCCCTGTTAAAATATTTTTAAAATGGATTATACTCTCGTATATGGCGAGCAATTCCAGCTTAATGCTTGGGTAACGCTGTTCAGTATCTTTTAATTTTCTTTCATAGAATTCTACAGGGTACATTATGCCATTTATTTCTTGCGATAAAATCGCGGACGTCGCTATTTTTGAGCAATCAGTTATCAAAAAAATTCTTTGTCATAATTTGGTGGTTTGAGAGTTGGACTGTTTAGAATAATTTTTTGGATCTGTTTTAATGCATTTTCGGCATCTTCCGTCCATTCAAATTTCCTTTTCTCACTTGTTAGCTCATTTAATGGTGCTACTATTTCAGCGTAATTGTCTATCAGTGATGCGAAATAGTTTGTCAGACCCAGTAAAGATTTTACGCCTTTTCTGTTTTGGGGTCTTTCTAATTTTTGAATTTTTTGAATGTTTTTATTGGCCGGTGCATAACCATTTTTATTGATTTTAAATCCCAAAAATTCTATTTCTTGTTTGCATATTTGCATTTTTGAGGGTTCTATTGTTAGGTTTTCTTTAATTAATGTGCTTAGTACTTGTTGTAATAAGTTTAACATTTCATTGATGCTATCAGCTGCTATTATAACATCATCAATGAAATAACGTACTTTATATTGATCAAATTTTCCTAGCACTTTATCGATTAGTTCCGAAAATACTGATGTGCTTATTTTATTACCAAAATTTAGTCGCGTAGGTTGGAATTTACCAAATTCAGTAATGAAGGCTAATTTTGGTCTGTCTTCTTTTTTTAAATTTATTTGGAAGAAGGCTGAATGAAAATCCAGCGCTGTGTAATATTTTTTGCCACTTATATCTTGTAAAAGTGACTTAATATCCGGAATGGGATATGGTACGCCCTGTAAAATATTATTTAGCAATCTGTAATCTATAGCACACCTGTACGAAGTTTTATTAGGGTCGTTAGTTTTTGAGTTTGCCTTTTTTTTAACAAATATAACCGGAAATGCGTAGCTTGACGTTGTATTTTCTATTATGTTTGCGTCCAATAATTTGTTTATTTCCTGTTGTGCAAATTTTCTTACACTTTGCGGAATTTTGTAAGGTCGAGTAGAAATTGGATAATCGTGGAGTAATTTAAAATTGGGCTCCACTATTGAAGTCTGTCCCAAGGTTTTGTATGATTTTGAGAACGCTTGTATATTATCTTTTAGTAAATTTTGAAATTTAATTTTTTGTGATTGATCTAAGTGTTCAAGATCAAAATCTTGTAAATTGAATTCGTTTTCTCTTAATTCTTGAATTTCACTCATTGTTAAATTATTCATTTCATATACTTCGGGAGTATTATCTGTTTTTGATCCATTTAATTTTATTTCAAATTCTGTGCATATTTTTCCAATATTCATTTTTTTGTTTATCATTATCTTTTCTTCACTATCATTTTGAACCATTAAGTGTATCGTATTTTTCTCATTGACTTGATGTAAGGATTGGTCATATTTAATTGTAATGTTATGCCTTAGGGGTTCTAATAAAATTACTTGATTTGGTTGTAAACTGGGTGGACATTTTAATGTAATTACTTTTGTTTCACCTGGTTCTAAGCCATATTTTTTATCCGTTTTTGGCATAATCATGTTTTTATGCGAAATTCTCTTTTTTTTTTTTTTTTGTTTGTTTTTTCTTTGATTTTTTGAGTATTTGTATCATTGTTTTTGTTCTCTATATGCTCTGTGCAATCGTTTTGAATTTCGTCATTATTTGAATTTTTTGCGGGTTTTTGTTGGCTCATAGTATTTTCACTATTATTTTGTGAGTTCTGTGTCTGCGTATTTACAATTTCTGAAATAACATTTATTTCATTTGCATGTATTTTTTGTACGGTGTCTATGCCTTCTAAGGGTATTTCTTTGTTCTTTAGGTATAAGGCCTTTTGTTCACAATCTAATATTGCATGATTGTTTTTTAGAAAATCATATCCGAGTATAATCTTGTACTTTTTATCTAGGTTTCTCGTTGTAACGTAAAATGTTCCAGTTGCGAATATGTTTTGTATTTTAAAGGATATTTTGATGCATTTTTTGAATGGTATATTTTCATTGTTTAACGTATGAATCCTTACTTGTCTGGCCAGATATTTTATTTTAACATTTGCTTCTTTTAATTTTTGGAAAATGTCTGGTGATAGGACTGATAAACTAGCTCCGGAATCAATTAAAGTTATTACCTCTAAGTCTTTAATTTTTACGTTAATTAGCGGTAGTTGTGATCCGTCGCTGACACTGGCTATTGTGTCATACTGTTTACTGTGATGTTTTTTGTAATTTTTCTCCTGTGTGTATGAATTTCCGTAGATATTATTTTTTGTTTTAAGCCCGAAATTTGGAGGTTTATCTGGGCTTGAGTTATTGTTATATGTTTTATTTATAAACCTCCTTTGTAGTTTTCCTGGTTTTTATAGCCTTGATTTTTGTATGTTGTTTTGGGTCTAGCACCCCTATTGTTTTGATTATATCCATTTTGATTTGTGTAATGTTGTGGATAGGCAAAATTTTCGAAGTGGGGACTGTTTTGGTATTGTGCAGCGTAATTTGGAGAATTATTAGGCGGTGGATAATTATGATAATAGTTCACAGGAGGATAAGTTTGATAATTTTGAGGGTTTGTTATTGGGAACCTACTTTGATGTGAATTATTTTCCCTTAAATCTTTATTTTTATATCTCCATTTATTTTGTGTCACGTTTTTATTTGTTTCGTTAAACCAGCAGTTTTCTGTTGTGTGAATTCTTTTTTTACAAATATTGCAAATTTCTGTGTTTGGTACCTGTGTCTGTTTAAACTGAATTTCTTTGCTCTCTTTTAATTGTTTTTGTATTTCTTTTAATTCTTCATTATGTCTGACTGTCATGTTTAGGAGCATTTCATATAATTTGTCTTCCTCTTTGGAAGTAGTGTTGATTTCTTCTATTTTCGAAGCGTTAAAAGCGCTTTCGATTTGTTTAGCAAATTTAATTGCTTTATCTATCGAGTCTGGTGCCATTTTTCTAACTTCTAATGCAATATCTTGCCTTATGCTTTCTAAAAATTTTGTCAATTTAATCGTGTCTAGAAATTGTTTCGCCCCAGTTTTTTCTGAGTGGCCTGAATCTTTTAAATAGTTGTTTGCCGCCCTGTTGAATATTTTTGTGAATTCTTCTATTGATTGTGTCGGTATTTGTTTCAAATTCATGAATTCATTTTGTGAGATGTCAAAAGAGATTTCCCTTTTGAATAATTCTTGTAACCTATGTTTAATGTCAGCATAGTTATTAATATTATTTGTGTCTTCGTCGTTAATTAGGCTTTCTTTTGCCTGGCCCGTTATTTTGGCTTTTAACAATATTACTTTTAAGTTTTCTGGTAGGTTAATTTCCTCAGCTAGCGTATCGAATTCTTTTAGAAAGTTTACGATATTATTATTTTTTTTTCCGTCAAAGTTGGGTAGATTATTCAGGATAGCATCATAACTTATTACAATTTTGTCTGCCATTTTCTTAATTGGTTTATTTCTCTCTTTAGAAATTTCGTTTAATTTTATTTCTTTATTTTCCGCGTAATTTATTTTCCTTTTTGCTAATCTCGGTATAGAGGATCTCATACGCGTATTTTTTTTTGTTTAATTAAATTGATTACCCCTCCAAAATATGTAATAAAATACAATATATATAAAATCAAAATACATATACATAATATACAATTAGCATATATACAGGAATAACTTTCTGTTTTTGCAAATATTATTTTACTTTATTTTCACAAGTTTCTTAATTAATCAATTTATTTATTTGCACATTATTTGTTACCCCTGTATATAAGGCTTTTATTTAAGCATGCAATTTCTTGAAAAAGAAATTCAATTTATAATAATACCTCTGTTAATTTTGCTATAAATCTCCTATAAATTTGCAAACACACTATATTCTACCACTTTCAAATTTTATTTATGAAGTGATTACTCTTTATCACATCCTAAGAAATTTTTATATATATATAACACCATGAGATAAATAAGATACTAAAATATTATTATTATTATTATTATTCTTTTTTTTTTTTTTTTTTATACTATACGCTTATATACATACATATTTTTATTATGTTATATCCACACCAGCCTATATAATCTATATATCTTCTTTCTATATTAATTCTGTTATTTAATTATTTTTGACCTTAATCTTTGATTTTCATGTCTACTTTTCACATATATAACTAAATAAAAGACACCAATTATAAAATACACATAATTGTGGAGTGTTAGTATACGTACAAACAATTATATTTGCTTAAATCTTTTTTCTCTGTACTCATCTTTTATTTTTACTTTATTTATTTTTCCTTTAACGTTAATAATTTTAATGGGATTAAATTTTAGTAAATAACGCGGAAGAATTTTGTAATTTAACTGTGCCAAATTCGTCACCAAAAACACGGCACCAAATCCGGAAAGGGGGTAGATGTTGGGCGGATATTAACCAAAATCAGACTACCCTCCTTTTCGTGGCTCTAAAGTGACAGCTTCATGGTCGTACACTTTGAATATCAATTCGATATTCGGGCATGCGTTGTGAAATGCCCTAAAATTAATCCTAATTAAAAAGCAAACATTAATCTGAAAAATAATATGGTTATTTATAAATAAATTTTCTCTCAAATAATACTAGATTCATATAATTTTAAGTAATTTCTTTATTAAATATCTAAATTTTGAATACTAATAAAATTGATTATTCTATAATTTTACAATACAACATAAATGATATAACAATGATCTTTGATCTTGCATCAAAGATGCTAAAGATGAGTACTTAGAAAATATGCATACTTGCATGCGTTTGCAAAGTTAAATGATTGTCTACTGACCAAAATGAAGGAAGAGATTTCTCACCAGATTGCTCGAATTTATGATGCATGCGGGACATAGTAAAGGGTCATCCCTGGGAGCACTAGCGTTGGGGAGCACTGCAGAGCACATCTTAGCGTAGGCGTGAGGCCGTCAGAATCTCCACATGATTTCATCACTTACTCAAATTGACAGAGCTACAGCCAACATTTTATCGTCATCTCATCACGAATGCAACAGCTCGAATAAAAATCTAAATTTTAAAACTTCTTCTCATTTTCCTCATTATAATTTTTGGGCGGTTCCCTCCTTGCATTTTCTTTTTTTATTGGCACTGCTTCTTATTGGACCCATTTTTTACCAATCAGCTTGCTTCTATAATTTTTATTGCCCTCCTTACGATTTCGCAGGGGCTCATTCTTGGCGGTCGCCTGAAGGGGCTTAGCGTGTGGTCCCCTCTCAGAGTTCCACGTGCAGGTCATAAATATGACGTTGTATTTCTGTCTTAGGCTTTTAAAAGGCAATAAAACAGCTTTGTAGTCTTCAGTAAAATAGCTTTTGTATTTTTATATTCTTTTTCCTTTTAAATAATGCCCTTTTGTACCTTTATTATTTTGTTTTTAACAAAATGGCTGATTTTTCCCATCACTATGTTTTGACATAATGTATTGACATATACACAAAGCGACAAAAAAAAAAAAAAAAAAAAAAAAAAAAGCCGCATTGCAGAAAAAAGGACTTGTACCTTTTTTATTTGTAACAACTTTAAAATTAATGTTTGAAACAAATAAAACTGTCTTGTTTGCATAATACCAAAGGGCAGAAATGATACTTATGTACATTTTCGATTTAATAATTCGCTTTATTGCACTCTACGAAGTATTTTTTAAAAATCTGCATAAAATTTTCTTTTTGAATATAATGTAATAACCATACACTTTGTATTCTATTATGATTTATTGAATCAAATAAAAAAGTTATATTTTAATATATGAAATAAAACTATTTATTTCTTAGATCTAAGCTATTTTTTTATTAAAAATATGTATTCTGCATTGGGTTAATTTCGCTTTTATATGGAAATGCTGCTTTAATGCACAATGGCATAGTTTTATACAGTATTTTAATATAAATCTCAGAAATTTCAATGCGCCAAATATCACAAATAATTTTTTCTAGTTCTGGCAAAGTTATAGGCTGCAAATTTCTAATCCTCTCCCCTCTCCCCCACCTTTTTATAGACGAAACATTTTCAAGCGGATCCTAATTAGGACTGTTTCCATGTCTGGTAAAGAAGAAATTCTACTATATCCTTTGTGGGATTTAACTTAAAGTGAAAAAAGAAATGATTAGTTACAAAATTATAGTTTCTCATGGGAATGGATAGGAAATATTGACAATTTGAAGTGAATAAACTTACCACAGACGCCGTGTAGTAAGGTGCATTATCATCTTGAAATTCTGTTTCCGAAAATGTCCAAAATACCTCCAAAGTAGTCGGTCAGGCACCCCTTTTATGAAGATTGTGTTTTATTTCGAGTTAATTGATCCCTTGAGCATAAAAAATTGCTCGACTGTTTGAAAAGTTATGCACCTCTGTACCATAATGTGCGGAGAATGTGTCACTGTTTTAAAAGTGCGATTTTCATTAAGTCAGTCATATTTTCGTTGTCAGATCTGCTTGTTTTCTTTAGCTAGAAATAAGTTAAACTTGTCTCATCAAAGAGAACCAGTTCAGCGCAATAATTAACTAATCATTTTTTAATTTTTTTAGCCATCTGAGGTCTTGTTTTTCAAATTCTCTTCACTAAAAATGGAATTTTTTCAAATTTGCTGTACTGTAGTTAAAGAAATTATGTTGCTAAGCACTTTTTCTGAATCTCTTTTATGTTTTAAATGTAATACAAACCGATTTTATAAGCAACTAGCGAGCTTCGCCCGCTAGCGGGTCAGTATTTTCAAATGAATCACTAAAATTAATGAATCACTAACAGTAACTTTTAGTGTCAAGAAAAGAAATTAAAAAAAAAAAAAAAATCATTTCTGATTGGGTAAAAAGTCGGCCCGGGTCCCCACTGCCTTCGGCAGCGCTGCGCGCGCGTGTTCCTTCCCTGACTCTTCGTGCCCCCCCCCCTCAAAAAAAAAAATTCTGATCGGGTAAAAACTCACACCGGGTCTTCACTGCCTTCGGCAGCGCAGACCCATGCGCGCTGTCCGCGCACGTGTGAGAGTATACGTGCGCTGCGCGCACATATTATTTCTCAAATCAAATTTTTATTCTTAAGAAAAGAAAATTAAAAAAATCATTTCTCATCGGGTACAAAGTCGGACCGGGTCCTCACTGCCTACGGCAGCGCAGTCCCGTACGCACTGCGCGCGCTCAAGTTAAGGAATACACGCGCTGCGCGCGTATTCCTTCCCTGATCCTTCGGGCCTCCTAAAAAAAATCATTTCATATCGGGTAAAAACTCACACCGTGTTCCCACTGCGTTCGGCAGCGCAGACCCATGCGCGCTGCCTGCGCACGTAAGAAGGTATACGCGCGCTACGCGCACATATTCCTTCTCAAATCAAATTTTTATTCTTAAGAAAAGAAAATGAAAAAAAAATCATTTCCCATCGGTTAAAAAGTCGGACCGGGTCCCCACTGCCTTCGGCAGCGCTGTCCCGTGCGCGCGGTGCACGCCTATATTTTCCCCACCCTATCAGCCCTTCCCAATTAACCAACATATACCAATTTTGAACGGTCTAACTGAATTAGCTGATATGCAACAAAAAAACCTAATCAGAACACCTCAAAACGTGTAAATCTGGTGAAAACTTTCGATAATATAAAAAAAACTTTAAAATATCTTTCGAATGATGTATTAAAAATAATTTAATCATAATTAGAAATTGAAATATTGAAATTTGAAAATATTACAGCGCCATCTGGCGGTACAAATTTCTGTAATCTACTATTCGATTCCAAATCAACAAAGCTATCTAATGATGTATTACTTATGAAATTATTTTAATTAGTAGCTGAGATACAAAAGAAAACCGATTCAGGAGACCTCAAAACGTGTAAATGAAGCGAAATCTTGAATCCCACTTTCGATAATATAAAAGTACTTTAAAATATCTTTCGAATGATGTATTAAAAATAATTTAATCATAGTTAGAATTTGAAATACGTGTATTAGAATAAAATTTAATTTGCAATTAAATTGTACATTTTTTATTTATTCTGGAAACCCGGTGAAATTTGAACTGCAACTTCGTCTTGTGATGTTAAAAGTGTGTAGCATGTTTGAAATAATTTTGAAGAAAATTGAAGCATTTTGAAATTTGCAATTTTTATTTCCAGTACAAAATCAGTAAAGCAGGAAGTAAAATCTATTTATTCTTTCGCCCGGTGCCATGGTAACCGAAATACGTCTAGAAGGAAATTAATAAAACTCTTGTGATTTGTTGCCACCTTTTTTTTATACTTTAGTTAATTTTAAAAATCTAATTGTCCTATAGATAAGCTATTTAAACCGTCGGATTCAGAAAAATCGGACCTTTCATTTGATACCTTATTTGTAACGATACGACTGATATTTCTAATTTATTTTCCACTTTTTCCGTAAAAATGTCGCTTTTTAAGCATTTAATCATGAATTCTGGGTCATTTTTCGGTAGACAAGGGTCGACGTTTAATTAATATCTCCGCTAATTACGGTCGCATCGCTTAGCGAATTATCGCGATGTCGAGATGAAGAAATTCTGCATCTGCCGACACCGGTTTCGAGGCGATGCGACCCTTAGCGCCGAAGCTTTAGTGGTCACAAGGCATTTCTCACAGACAGACAGACAGAAAGACAGACAGACAGACAGACAGACAGAAAGACAGATGCGCACAGATTTTAATAATATAAGGAGATGGCTTTTTAACTTACGGTCATCTCGCTTGGACGAGCAACACGGCAAAACCAAATTTCCAGTTTAAACGGCTAAAAAATTTTATATCTTGCTAAAAACCCTTTTACCAATATTCCGTTAACATTTAATTATTTTGCCATCTCACGTATTAAAATATTTTTTGATTTTCCTTCAAAAATTAATACTTTTTGTGGCATCGTTAACTGCCTTATTCTTACCATTTTTGAAATAATTTCTAAAATTACAATTTTCCTGACAATTGCATTTCGTTTTTAACACTGGACTCAAAGCTAAAGTGTATGTGGAGGACAACATAAAAAAATCTATTCGAAAATTTGCTTTTTAAACGATAAAATTGGCGGTTGTAGAAGGCAAAAAGGAAAATATCCAAGTGCGGCTTTTTTTTTTTCTGTCGCTCAGTGTATATTGACTTAAATATGACATAATTTATTGATATAAATCTGACTCCAGTTTCAATTTCAGCACACCGAAAAACATAAAGGTCATTCAAAATTATCAAATCAAAATTTTAAATGTAGCCCTACGTAATCCATCGAAATATTTTTTTAATTATGCTATTTTTATGAATATGTAATGCTTTAGAGCAATGCTATTTGCAAATTTTTAAAAACATTGAATATTCAGGAAATCATGTTTACTCACAATTCAAATTCAGTTTCTACATCTTCGACTGCTTTAGTCTTGTATGGATAAACTGAAATCTGACTTAGAGCATGTGAGTTAGAAGTCTGGTCGGTCTTGGCCCAAAAGCCCGAAGCTCGTACTCCGCCCGGTAAAACTAAGACGAATTTTAAAACACCGGTGCGGCAAATCCAATTTTCTAATGGGCTGGGCCATCACATAAAAAAAAAAAAAAAAAAAAAAAAAATTGAATTTCCGGTGGCAAAACATCAGAGGCATTTATTTCAAAGTCGGAAAAAAGAATTAACATATTTTCCAAAAATGAAAGTTTAGAAGTTTGTGTAAAATATAAAACCTTTGTAGATGGAGAAAATTATAGAGATATCGAATTGCAATTAATGTACATCATATAGACATATTTCATTTTTTTCCTAATCTACTAAAGGTTAAGTTTTCCTATCTGTAATTTCAAGTTCAAGTAATGTTAGATGAGATATATTTTTAATTGTTGCACTTGCAAACAATTGAATGGAGCTGTATAGCCAGTCTTGAAATCACTTGTTTATGCTTTCCTAAACTTTGTTTCTGTTACAGATCTAACCAGCTTAATCTATACTTCAGATCACAAAACTTATTTATTACCATGTTTTTATTAACTTTGATTCTTGTTTGTATGTTTGTTTGTTTGTTTGTTTGTCAGGTACAAATCTTGCAATCGATTTTTAACTAACTTTCCGACTAGCTAGATATTTGAAACTTTCAGGACAGCTCAGAACACGGTGAGAATACAATTTTTTAATACTTTTAGTCAACTGTTTCAGGTCCCGTTGCCTTCGGCAGCGTTTATATGATTCGACAGAAAATTTATTTAACTAACTTCCCGACTAGCTACACATTTGAAACTTTCAGAATAGTTCAGAATACCGTTAAAATAAATTTTTTTACTACCTTTAGCCAACTGTTTCGGGTTCCTGCTGCCTTCGGCAGCATTATCAGTACAAAGATTGCAATCGATTTTTCCCTAACTTTCCGGCTAGTTAGGCATTTGAAACTTTCAGGATAGCTCAAAACACGGTGACAATACATTTTTTTAATACTTTTAGTCAATTGTTTCAGGTCCCCACTGACTTCGGCGCCGGCAGCGTTTATATGATTCAACAGAAAATTTATTTAACTAACTTCCCGACTAGCTAGACATTTGAAACTTTCAGAATAGTTCAAAATACGGCGAAAATGCATTTTTTAAATAGTTTTAGCCAACTGTTTTGGGTTCCTGCTGCCTTCGGCAGTGTTACCAGTAAAAAGCTTGCAATCGGTTTTTCAATAACTTCCCGACTAGCTGGACATCTGAACCTTTCAAGATAGCTCAGAACACGGTGACAATACATTTCTTAGATACTTTTAGTCAACTTTATCAGGTCCCTACTGCATTCGGCAGCGTTTATATGATTCAACAGATAATTTATGTAACTAACTTCCCGACTAGCTAGACATTTGAAACTTTCAGAATAGTTCAGAACACGGTGAAAAGGCATTTTTAAATATTTTTAACCAATTGCTTCGGTACCCTGCTGCCTTCGGCATCGTTACCAGAACAAAGCTTGGAATCAATTTTAACTAACTTCCCGGCCATTTGAAGCTTTTATAGTAGCTCAAAACACGAGAGCAATGAATTTTTTTAACACTTTTATCCAATTGCTCCGGGTTCCCGCTGCCTTCGATAGCGTTTATATGATTCAACCGAAAATTTAAAAACATGGTATATAAAAAGATCTTTTTATCTTATAATTATTGGTTTCAGTCTGTAATAAGAAAATTGTTACATGCAGCTTAAACAAAATAGGTTAAAATTCATATTACAGGAAGTAGTAACTATATATATTACAAAATGTAGTTATAGTTGCACATAAAAAAGCACACAGGCACACGCGTAGTAAAATGCTACATAACTTATAAATTATGAAATATTCTCACTTTTTTTTAAGGGAAAAAAATAGTCTCTGTGGGGCGAAATTACTAAAATTTGTAGGAAACAGATATGGATTTCGGCACTGTTAAAAATTTCAACAAAAAACTCTGTGTAATCTATTATCTTATGTCTTACGTAAAATTATAGAGAAAAATAAACGGAGATGTTAAAAAACTTATTTTGTACATTCATTTTAATAACTAATATCAATTTAATTAATTATTTGGGAGACTATATTTCGGACTTGGAATGCTTTTTCTAAAGTAGAAACAGTCATTTTCTTATTTTAATTAAATAATTAAATAATAAAATTACGTAAAAATACAGAATAAAGATTGAGAATCTCGATTATTCACTTTTAACTAAGAATCACTGTAAATTTACTGAGACTCTGGATAAATATTTACATAATATTTCCAGAAATTTTTAACAGTGGGCTTCTGATTACTTTATTTTTTTGCCATGCGGGATGGGTCAGGTCAGGTCAAAATAGTTTTTTACCTTTACTTTATGCCTAGCCAAGATCACTATCACGTGGGTCGGGCGCTAAATTTCAGGCCTATGCAGACCTTATAATGTGAGCACAATCGGATCTATTAACCCTTATAAAATAGAGACTTTATGATTTGCGCCAAAAATCCTTAAGGATAACGTCAATTTGACAAATAAAATTATTTCGTCTTCTGCGCCGGCCTCGCAATTGGAAGATTGCGGGTTCGGTACTCGAGCCGGCCAAAGACCGTCGTGTACACTAATGGTGGCTGATGCACGTAAAATCTGTCGTGGTCGCAATGTTCTCCACGTTCCCATCAAAAATTATACGTCTGGGGTCACCGAAGCGGGAGAGTCATCCCTTCCGTGAAGGATAAAAATTGCGAGGGCATGTCTCCGGACCACCTCTAGGGGTAAGTCCCAGACCGTCGTCAATTGTCCACCTGCACAGCACTAGTGCGACGTAAAACCCAACCAACTAACCAACTAACTAACTATTTCGTCTTCTGAGGCTTTTGTAAAAAAGAATTCAGTTTTAAATTATTTAAAATTATTCAGTTTTTATGAATTAAAATTCAAGTTTTCTTTTTAAAACAGTGTTTATTTTAAATTTCTGCAAATGTTTCTTCTTAAATTTTTAAAGCAATTTTGTCACGCAACATTTTTCTACCTTGCATTGTAGCAGAGAAAAACAATTTATCAATTGCATGTAAACAAAAATTTTTATCAACAACCCTAACTTTCTTATTTAAACTGTGCTCATAGTTTTTTCTGTGTATGGTGTAATTTGATAAAGCACTTCTATCAGATACACTGTAAAGAAATGAATGTGTTAGACCTGAAAAACCCAATCGCCTGTCGCCACATGGCGACAAAACAGAATAAAGGGATGACTTTAAAAATTTAAACAACTCCCGCCACATTTTTTTCCCCCGGAGAATTTTATAATGAGAAATTTGCACTCATGGGGGATTTGAACAAAATCCTATATTTCTGGTAGTTTTAGGCCTATAAATTTCAAAAAGTTTATTAAAAATGCAAAAAAAGTTCTTATTAATTTTAAAAATAACTTTAAAATTAACCAAAAATCACGTGACTTCAAAACGCTGCTTGACGTACCACTTTATGATACTTCAGTGTTTACATTTTGTTAGCCTAGTTAGCATGCAGCAATTCGTTTTAACTTACGTAATTATCAATCGTTTATGTGATTTCTGAGCATTTCTTTTTCCTCTTATAATCATTTAATATTATTATCACTATTTTCCATTATCCTTATTTTCAATCGTTTTCTTTTCATGGCGGTTGTCCAATGTTTTCGTTTAATAGGATCCTGTGGAACACTGAAGAATAGCATTTGAGAAGAATTAGCCGTTGTATTAGTGCAGAGTGGTACAATACAATATTTAAATTACGAATTTTTAATATCCGACATTATTATGAAATACAAAACCTATTTCACTGATTCAAGAAGCACAGCAAAGCACGAAATCGAATGTAAACAACGATTACTCCCGTTTGTTGTCATAAAGAGTGACGTCATAATAAATTATACTGCCTTTTCTCGATAGAGTAAATAGTGCGATGCTAAAATTGTTATAAATCCGTAATTAGATTTCAAACAAAGAAAATGTATGTATTTATTTTCTTACCTTTTCATTTTCTATCATACAAGAATAAAATCAGAAAACGTGCGAATTCTCTATTATCAAATTCATTTATCGAACATATGTAAAAATTGCGTTTTTCGGCAATCAAATATACAGTTGGTAACAAAAGTATCCGAACACTAGCAAAAATTCCTATATAAAAAAAGTAGAGTTAATACCGTTTTGTTAAATAAATCCTTGTCGAATCATATTCTTAGTCAGTCTAAGAACATGATTCGACAAGGATTTATTTAACAAAGCAGTATTAACTCTACTTTTTTATATAGGAATTTTTACTAGTGTTTGGGTACTTTTGTTACCGACTGTAAATTAATCGAAAAGCAGCAAAACGATAGCACTTTTCAGACATCGGGAGTAAAAATATGGCATATTTCGGAAAATAGACACCAAAAAAGCACTATGTTTTAGATTTTCTATAAAATAATTACGCATAATGGAAGCTAGCTTTGGAAAAAGTATGAATGTTGACGATTAGTGGTGAAGTAATTGCCTATTTCAGCTGTTAACTGAGATTAAGAATGTTTTTAATTAATTAATTATTTATTTTTATCAGTGGCAAAATAATTCTGCACGCTTTGTTATAACTGGCCACAAAAATATTGAGTATTTCTTTTTGTCAAGTGATTAAAAAAAAGCTCAATTTTCATTGGTAATAGAAAAAATGATATTTTAAGATGGCTATGTAGGAAAAATTGAAGTTGGAAAATGGACACTTAAAAAACTAGTATGTTGTGGCCACTACGGAACTTTCTTCTATATTTTCTAATTCAGATAATATCTAAAAAGATGAGTTTTTTTTCTCTAAAAAATAGAATTATGGTTCAACCATTCGTTTTAAAGGTATTGACGAGTTCTTTTGAAAGATACTACATTACAAATTGAGATTCTTCTACATATACATCAGTTTTTTTCTTGATTACAATTAAAATTATTAACAATTCTTATTAATTTTACAACGATTCGTAAAAGAAAAAAATCTCATTATGTACATTTATACGAAACTTGTCCTGTACCGCCATGTTAAAAATTTTGAAAAAATAAAACGACAGCACCACCTGTTGAGCGATTGATCTAAAATGTAATAAGGATAAACTTATTTCAAGATTCAACTAAATACCAAGTTTTGTTAAATTCTGTTCATTGGTTCGTGAGATGCAGCGTTCCCAAAATTTGTGATACACACACACAACACATCGACAGACAGACGTTTTTTAAAAACAGTCAAATCGTATTCAGGACATCTCAAAACATGCAAATTCATCGAAAACGTCTAAAATTTTCACGAATTGAGTACTTTCTTCTTATATATAGAAAAATGCAAAAATCGATGATTGGAAAAAGTTCTTTCAAATATTCGCATTAGAAAATTATTTATTTTCGTAATCAACCAAAGGAAAAATAAAATGTATAACGAGTAAGCTAAAAATATCTACACTCTACAGTCCATTTCCGAGTAACTTAAATTTTCAGTTTTTATAAGTGGAATGTGTTATAATAAGTTTTAGTAGCTTATTACATCCCCTATAAATTATATTAAACTGCACATGCACCACACGATGTACTTAAAATTAGCATGGTGAAACATATTACAGAACACAATTTTAAAAGCATTGTGAGCAATTTTCAACCATAACCTCTAATATAATCGAATTCATTTATCTGGTTCTGTTAACGATTGATGAGTACTTTTCATATCATATTCTATAATATATATATATACATATATCTTGTGCTTATAAAAATGTGTGTGAATTTTATTCTGTTAAATGTAGTCTAAAAATACTGATAGATGTTAAATGTAGAAAGTACGTAACTACAGTGTGTTTCAATTCTTTTATACCTCAATTACACGGACCATTTTCTCTAATTTCGTAAATTTTCGATAATAGTAACTTATGATATAGTTTTAGATTAACAAGTTTTCACCTTGTACCAATATATATTATTGAACTAGCAGGCAACGCCCGCTTCGCTGGTCCCTATTTTTAAAAGAATCACTATAATTACTGAATTCTCAAAATTGCATTAATTTTTATCTCGTGAAAGAAAAAAGAGAAACAAAATCTGATTAGGAAAAATGTCGCACAGGGTTCTCACAGCCTTCGGAAAAAATTCCCAAAATGCTCTAACTCTTATTTCGTAGCGCAGCGCTCTACCTCACAGCCACAGAGTTCAAAAGACAGCGTCTTATTCACAGAGTCTTAATTGTTTCTACCCTCCCTCATGTAATTTCTTTTCCGGCTACCCATGTTCCCGTCCTCTCGGAACTTGAATTCTTTCACCATTGGTATCTGGAATGCCAATGGACTTCTGGATAAAGCACATGACTTTAGGGATTTTGTTACTCGTAATAATTTAGACTTAATTTTAGTCACTGAGACCCACTTTTCCCAGGGACGCACTGTTCGTATTGCTAACTATGAGATTTACAATGTCGACAGGACTCATAGTCTGCAAGCTTCCGGCGGCACTACTATTTATGTTAAAAATGGTTTTAATGCTTCTCTCATTAAAATTCCCAATCTAAATTGTACCGAAGTCACGCCTATTGTTCTGGACTTCCCCCTTATTCCAAATTTGTTAATTGCAGCCGTGTATGTTCAAAGTACTAGGCAAAGGAGTAACCTGCTAGAGCAAGATCTTACCCGTATCACTAATTCTTTTCCAAATTTTATCCTTGCGGGTGATTTTAATTCTACTCATACGTCTTGGAACTGTCCAAGCTATAATACTTCTGGCCGTAAGTTAAGAAGGTGGGTGGATCAAAATTTCGCGCAAATTCTAGCGCCCCCCGAACCCACCTTCATGAGATCTCAAAATATTTTGGATTTTGCTATCACCCGCAATTTTCCGTTTGCCTACAGCATTCAAACACTGAATGATCTAGACTCTGATCACCTACCTGTTGTCTTGAGGTTTGATGTGGGGTCTAACGATCTGGATCTGAGAACGGCTCTGTCCACAAGGTGGAGTCTGTTTGCGGATATTCTTTCGGAACGCGACGTTCCATCTCTTATCCCAGAATCCAAACAGGAAGTTGAGCAAGCGGTAGCAATGCTCGGGGACTCACTCCGAGAGGCCTACACGCAGAGCTCTGAACATCGCAAAAGATCGTTTGACTACTACAGACTGCCGGATAACATCAGGGAAATGGTCAGGGATCGAAATCATGCTCGCAGGCAATGGCAGGTTCATAGGACCCCTTATTTCAAGAATAAGTTAAACAGGCTTATTCGTAGTACTAGAGCTGCAATTAAGGAGTTTAGTAAAACACGTTTCAATAATTTTGTCGAGTCTCTCTCGACTGAGGACAACACAATTTGGAGGGCCACCTCCCGCATTCGTAGGACACGAACACACATTCCTGCCATTGTTAGCCCTAACGGCATCGCTTATAGTAACACTGAAAAGGCTGAGGCTATTGCCGAAAGTCTTAGAAGTCAGTTTTCACCTCATTCGGACGTTGTTAACCCAATTGTCGAGAACATAGTCGACCACAGGGTTCAAAATTTATTACAATCTAATACACAAAACACTCTTCAACCTGCTTTACCCTCTGAGGTTCAGGATTACATTTCGGGCTTGAAACAACACAAGGCACCCGGTGAGGACCTTATCTCAAACAATATGCTAATTAATCTACCTCTCCATTTTATTTTTTATATCACGTTACTCATTAATTGTATGTTAAAGCTTAATATTTTTCCCGATTGTTGGAAGAGAGCTATCGTTGTCCCCTTACCGAAGGGTGGGGGCCAAGATATTCACTCTCCCTCTAGCTATCGACCTATCTCTTTGCTCTCCAGTTTCTCGAAGGTTTATGAGTATGTTCTCGTCCGCCGACTGAATGAATTCCTTGACTCTCATGACAAGATTATACCCGAGCAATTCGGGTTCAGGACTCGTCATTCAACGCAACAGCAGTTGTGGAGAGTGAATTCATTCACGATGGACACCAAACCAGCGGTGTGGCGGGAATTATATTTCTCGACGTGCAGAAGGCCTTTGATAAGGTCTGGCATGCCGGCCTTCTCTTTAAGATGGCTGAGTTAGGTGTTCCTGACCAGCTAATTAAAATCTTTTCTGATTACCTCTCTAACAGGTCCTTCGTGGTAAAAGTGGGAAATTCCCTCTCTAGTCCGAAGCCTGTTCTCAGTTCTGTTCCTCAGGGTTCTCTCGCCGGGCCCCGCCTTTTTAACATTTGCATTAACGACATTTCGCGCAAGCCCGACATCAACTTAGCTTTATTTGCTGATGATACTGCTATCATGTACAAACATAGACAACCACACACAGTGTTTGACAAACTCCAGGACTACCTTCATTCGTATGCTATTTGGCTTAGGAAATGGAAAATTAAAGTTAATAGCTCTAAAAGTGCCGCCATTTTCTTCACCAATAAATTCTATTCCCCCGACGTTAACTTTACTCTCAATAATGATCCTATTCCCTGGGAAACTTCTTATAAATACCTAGGAATTCACCTAGATTCAAAATTATTGTGGCATAAGCACATCTCAGAGACTCTGATTAAAGCGAAAATTGCCACCGCCCCCCTCCTTCCTCTTTTGGCTTGGAATAGCCGCCTGTCTGTTAAAAATAAATTGTTACTGTACAAGTCCATGATCCGTCCCATCTTGACTTACGGGTCCGTGGTGTACGGGTCTGCCTCAAAGACTGTGCTAGAAAAAATTCAAGTATTCCAAAACAAGCAATTGCGTAGGTTTGTTCAAGCTCATCGCTACGTTCGCAATGTTGTCATTCACAAAGACCTGAAAATTAGGCCAATCTATTCGGAAATTAAGAAACTTGCGTTGAAGTTTCACAGGTCTATCCCTAAAGTTCAGAATCCTGTGTTAAATGCCATTAGAAGGTACGATCCTAGGATCGGGAGGGCCGAAAAATGCCCACTTGCCATCCTCTACAAGAAGGACGGGTTCGTCCCGGTCTCCAAGCGTAGAAGGCGAGATCCTTCAGGTGTTACTTAACACAGAATTCTCACTCTAAATTCTTTTTCCCGTAGATTGAATAATTCCAATTCTTCTACTTTGGCTATCCCCCTGACAACTGCAACCTACTGTGTCGTTTAACAGTCGCGAATGATCAATCTACCAGCCAGTTACCTTACGTAGGGTTTTTATTAATTTTAATTATTAAACTTAACTGTAAGTATTGTGAATATCTCCTTTGTAAATTGTTATTTAATCTCTTAATTGTAAATAGTGTAAATATTCTTCTTTTTTTACTCTGACTGCCTAACAGTCTTGCTAGGCTAAATTTCACTTTATTTTTGTATTATTCTAAATTGTATAATTTTATGACTGCTTAACAGTCTGGTTAGGCCTATCATTTTTATTTATTAAAAAAAAAAAAAAAATTGTAGGTTTAGTGCTCCTTGCTCTGTTGCCTCATGTCACACAGCTTCCAGATCGGCTCTGCTCTGCCTCTCTCTTCCGTCATGCTGCTGAATGCATCAAGTCATCACGCCGGGGTTCTCTGGGAACCCACACAGAACTAGTACCGACACTCTTGATTATGCAAGCCCTCCATATGTATTCTTTCTGCCTTTGGTGAAGGTAAGCGGCTGTCTCGACAGCCGTAGGCACTTCTTAAGAACGTGATGATGATGATAACTCTTATTTCTATTATTTTCCCCCTTCGCCCCCCTCTCCTGCCTATCCTAATAATTTTACAAATTTGAAAATATCCGCAATCGATTTATAAGTATCAAAAACCTCTATGCACGAGTTTTGAACGATATATCTCTATTTTTATTTTTTTGCCCCTCTGCCCCCCCCCCCTTCCCGCCCCTCCCAATAATTTTAAAAATTCGAAAATATCCGCAATCGATTTGTAGGTATTGGAAACCTCTATGTACCAATTTTGAATGATCTAACTCTATTTTACTTTTTTTGCCCCTCCGCCCCCCCCACCTTCCCGGCCCTACTAATAACTTTACACTTTCGAAAATATCCCCATTCGACTTGCAGGCCTCTAAAATCTATCTGTACCAATTTTGAACGGCCTAACTGTATTTCTATTTGTTTTTGCCCATAGCCCCCCCCCTTACCGCCCCCCTTCCCACCCCTCCTAATAATTTTACAAATTCGAAAATATCCGCAATCGATTTGTAAGTATCGAAAACCTCTATATGCCAATTTTGAGCGATCTAACTCTATTTTTATTTTTTTACCCCTCCTCTCCCCTCCCCCTTTCCCGGCCCTCCTAATAACATTACACTTTCGAAAATATCCCCATTCGACTTGCAGGCCTCTAAAACCTGTCTGTAAAAATTTTCAACGGCCTAACTGCATTTCTATTTGTTTTTGCCCATACCCCCCCCCTTTCCGCCCCTCCTAATAATTTTACAAATTCGAAAATATCCGCAATCGATTTGTAAGTATCGAAAACCTCTATATACCAATTTTGAACGATCTAACTCTATTTTTATATTTTTTGCCCCCCCTCTCCCCCCCCTTTCCCGGCCCTCCTAATAACATTACACTTTCGAAAATATCCCCATTCGACTTGCAGGCCTCTAAAACCTATCTGTAAAAATTTTGAACGGCCTAACTGCATTTCTATTTGTTTTTTCCCATAGCCCCCCCCTTACCGTCCCACCCCTTTTCCGCCCCTCCTAATAATTTTACAAAATCGAAAATATCCGCAATTGATTTGAAAGTATCGAAAACCTCTATATACCAATTTTGAACGATCTAACTCTATTTTTATTTTTTTGCTCCCCTCCCCTCTCCCGTCCCCCCTTCTCGTCCCTCCTAATAACTTTAGACTTTCGAAAATATCCCCATTCGACTTGCAGGCCCGTAAAACCTATCTGTACCAATTTTGAACGGTCTAACCGCATTTCTATTTGTTTTTGCCCCATAGCCCCCCCCCCTTGCTGCCCCACCTGGGGGCTGAATTTCTAAAATTCCAGAAATTGATTTTTAGGTATTTGCATTAGCTATATTTTAGAGCAAAAATTTCACGTATATCTTTTTGTTTGAGATATATAGGATTATGCGAAATCACGTTTTGCCCCCCCCCCCGCCCCCCTTGGGGACTGAATTTCGAAAATTCCATAAATAGGTTTTTAGACATTTGTGTTAGCTATACTTTAAAGCAAAAATTTTACGGATATCTGTTTTTTTGTTAGAGATAAGAAGGATTTTGTGAAATCACTTTCTGTCCCCCTCCCCCATTGGGGGGGGGGCTAATTTTGTAAAATCGTTTCTTAGTGGATGCCTACGTCATAGAAGGAACATTGTCACAAAATTTCATGCTTCTAGGTCCAGGGGTTTGGTCGGCCGATGATGAATCACCCCCTCCCCCACTCACTCAGTCAGGAAGAACGATTTTATATATATAGATTATGCTGTTGGCAGCATCCCAGATTTACGCACGCTCAGACCAAACGGTAAAAATGTGATTTTCAAATTTAGGGAATTTCGAAATATATAGTTTTAACAAAAACTGAATTTCAAAAATTTTGTTCCAAAACCATACTTTCTCGAATATTTATGGGATTAACCCTTACCCATGCATTGGTAATATATTTACCACTTACTATATGGTTCCAGCTGCAAAAACTCATCCCGGAAAATTTTTAGGGCAAATTTTCGTTTATAAGGTAGCAGAAAAGGCCGTTTTTTTCAAACTGAAAATTTAAAATTTATTTTAATTTAATCCTGTTTGTGAATTCCGGTGACAGTGTAATTTAAATGATCTGAATTACCTTGCACCGCAAAGGGTTAAAATAATGTCAAACACCAAATATTTAAGTAAGAAAATATTTGTATTACAAAAACTGACGTCATGATTGACTTAATATTTCAATTTTATCAACAAATTTTCCCGTTTTTTCTTTTTTTTCTTTTTTCAGCAACAGATCGATGTCTTTTCCCCCGTCATTTTAACTTATCAAAGAAATTAAATTAAAGTTAAAGTAATGTCCCAAAAGATAATTTAAGAATGCAAATCTCCAACTTTTCTGCGGCATATTAACTCATATGAATAAATTGTGTTTGCATATGTTCGTAATCCATCATACACTCAGACCTTAAAGGTTAATAATTCAAATTACCCTTATAATTGTTCTGAATTCAAAGAAAGCCTAATGTCTGAGTTTGATGATTGATTAAGGTGCATGTAGAACTGTATGTTATAAGTTTATGTGTAAGGGAGTATTGCTGCGAGAAAGTTTAAAAATACTTAATAAGACTAATTACTTGGACTTTCCAGTGAATATTCTAGAGGAAAATATTCTACGTTATTTGTCCTGGTAATTAATTCCGCCAGTGTAAATATTAAACTCCTATTCTTCATTTAACGTAAGTGAAATGATTGAATTTATAAAGATTCTGTATTTCCAGTTGTTAAAGGTGGGTGCCTCAGTACCATATTTCAGAAATTCTCGGAGGGCTAGAATGGATCTCCCTCCTTCCAGAATTTGAAATCAGATAGCAATCAAAGATCGAAATTTTTTTCTTGATGCGGAAGTATATACAAAATTTTCAGAAATAAAAAGACTCCACGTAAGTGAATACTTGTTTTAAAAATAAATGTACATGAAGAAAGGAAAATGGGTCAAAGATGTATTCGAAGTTTCGTCTACTGATTTCGTCTACTGACACCCAGACCTTAAAAGTTAATAATTGACATTACACTTACAATTATTTTGAGTTCAAAGAAAGCCTAATGTCTGGATTTTGATGTTTGATTAAGGTGCATGTAGAATTGTATGTTTTAAGTTTATTTGTAAGGGAGTATTGCTGTGAGAAAGTTTAAAAATACTTAATAAGACTGATTACTTAGATTTTCCAGTGAATATTCTAGAGGAAAATATTCTACCTTAGTTACACTGGCAATTAATAACACCAGTGAAAATACTACACACATATTCTTCTTTTAACGTAAGAGAAATTATTGAATTTATGAAGATTTGATTCTGCATTTCCAGTTGTTAAAGGATTTATATACAGGGTGCTCTAGTACTGCGTTCCAGAATTTCTGGGAAGGATAGGGTGAATCCCCACAATTTGAAATCACATAGCAATACAGGGTCGGAAGTATTTTCCTGAAGTGGTGTATACATAAACTTCAGAAATAAAAAGACTAAGTGAATATTCCTTTTAATAATAAATGTATATAAACAAAAGAAAAATGGATCAAAGATCGTGCTCGCAATTTCGTCTATTGACTTGCTACACATCTACGTCACATGGAATTCGTATATTCTGGAATAGTCCAGGCTAGAGCCCTTAAATAAAATAATAGGCCGGCGCATCACCGCCATTTTTTTGCCTGAGAAGAGGACAGAATTCCCGCTTGGCGTCGTTATCGCTTCCCTAATGATTTTAAAAAATCTTGATCTGAAGCTAATCCGGTCAAGATAAGAGCAATAAGCAACAATAATATTCCTAAAAACACATTTTTTTCACAATACATTCTCAGGATGTCATTTTATTTTGAGGATATCGTATGGATGTACTGGGGTAAGATGTGTTGTTAGGACGGTTTCTGTTTCTTTTACAAAATATCGCCAAAACTCAAATACACAGTCTGCGAACACTTTATATTCACTTCTTGAATGATTATAGCAGTTTATCGCTAAACAAACTTCCATATCATAGTTTACTTAGCTAAAATTATGAAATATAATAAAACAAGTTACTTTAAAGTAACGTAAGACGATAAAAAAAATGTTTGTCGTTTGTTTATCAGAGAAACGCGCTTGGTACACGCGACAACCCTAAGGCAACAAAATGCCTGATGCGCCAGCTCGTATATATAGAAGCCTTAGTACAGGCTTCTCAAAATCCTCCGGCAGTTTTGCAATTTGCGCAATACACTCTTCGGCATTGCCAATGATGTGAGAGGCCTGCATTGAAGTCGGTGAACGAAACTTCGAACACCATCTTTGACCCATTATTATTTTGTTCATGCACATTTATTAGAAAAACGCATATTTACTTACGTGATGTCATTTTACTTCTGATATTTCTGTGTACACTATCGAGATAGAAAAACATTTTCGACCGAGCACTAATATATGATTTCAAGTAATCGGGATATACCCTATCCCTCTTAGAAGTTCTGAAGTGATACTGATACACCCTGTATTTAAGGAAGTGACAAACTCGATCTGACTTTTTTTTTTTTTTTTGTTATTAACCCATTTTATCCCACTGTTCCGTCCGGAGAACAGCTGAAAAATAGCATTTGGAAATCAGCATTTGTTTGTTGCGAATATTTTATCAGCTGGAACCTCACGCTAACAAAAGCTTAGGCATACCTCTACATGTTCCAGCTGATAAAATATTCGCAACAAACAAATACTGATTTTCACACGCTATTTTTAAGCTGTCCTCCGGATAGGACAGTGGGATAAAATGGGTTAATAGAAAATACATGTAGGTGTGTAGCACAAACATTTTGGGCACCGTACTTCAGGAGCATATTCAGGGAACTCCATGAAACAGATGTTGATTAGCATGTGATATATATCGTTGAACAAAGCCGTACGTAAATTCATTGGTGTTATTTAGAATTTTAATGGTTTGTATTATTTTCTAAGCACACAATCAAATTCTACAAATAATATATCAACATCTTGTAAAGTTCATTCAAAGTAGAATCCATCTCCTTGCAAAAATACGGACTGTGTTAAAAGATTTATCCCAGTTCCTTCAAATATTTACACGACTTAATTAGCTCCTGTACAATTATTCAATAAAATTATCATGGGCGGCAATAACGGACTCAAATTTAGTTTCAAAAACGACTACATGTACGATCAAACACTCTTTTTTTTTCTTGTTGCTTGTTGCTATTGTTATAGTATCCTTAAGCAATGAAACAGTGTTATGGGTACATTTATTTATTTCCTGTTCAACTACGGCTCATAAGTAATAATCCAGGGGTTTAAGGTCCGAGGAGTTAGGTGATCATAAATTTGGAGTGATGTAGTCATAGAAATTGTCGGCCATATAGTCATATGTCTTTTCGGCTTTATATGCAATAGTAGTATTGATGTAATAAGTACAGCCAATGCCACGTATACTATTAATTCAGGATTTCACAACTGTTTTTAAAACTTTGATACAGGAGGCACATATAACCTGAAACCCTCTACGTGGTCTAAGCCAAAAAAAAGTCCCTCAAAAAAAAAAAAAAAAAAAAAAAAAAAAAGTGAAGAAAAAATGCAGATAATGTGAAGGTATTTAGAATAATCCCAGCTTAAAAAGTCTTCAAAAACAAAAACAAAAGAACTATTAAAATGAAGAAACTGCAGAAAAACTGCAGATATTTGGAACAATAATAAGCTTAAGGGGGGAAGTTACCTGCAAATATTTTGCTGTTCCAAATACCATCAGTTTATTTGCAGTTTCCTGCAGTTTCTATTCATTTTTACAGTTTTTTTTTTTTTTTTTGAAGATTTAAAAGCTGGAATTATTCCAAATACCTTAACATTATCTGCAGTTTTTCTTCATTTTTTATAGTTTTTTTTAAGAGTTTTTTTTTTTTCTGGGGCATAACAAGTCCTTTGATGCTCACAACACCGAAAACCATGACAGCTGCTGAAACTTCGTGTGAATAATTTGGTAATTTCTATGAGATGTGAGCGTAACGAAATGTGAGATTTAGATTTTTTTTTTCTTGGAACAAATTGTTTTCATCATAAGAAAATCATAACATATTTGAAATTTCAGGGAGCTTAAGCTTGTCCGAAAGATTTTTCCTCGGAACACTCTCTGATACTGAGTTTATGCCAATATAAAGTGATCTCTGCGCATAACGTAGGACTTACAGCGGACGTCTTTCTTGGCAACTGGGTGGATTTGAAAATCAGAGGCATTAAAGTCTAAGACATTGACATAAGTTCCGATTACCTCATGTACATCAAAGAACGTTTCTCAATGATCGTTTGTCCTTGTTGTACAATTTGTTTGTGTCTAGTAATGTTCGAACATTTCTCATATATTTCATGCTTTGCGCAGTAGTTTCAGTATCATCAGCCAAAGTTTTCAACATACGACTAACATCATGTACGAACAATCGGACGCAATTAAAAAAATATAGATTTTTTCTTCCTAAATCGATGTGTTTTGCGCATATAGCAAAAAAAAAAAAAAACAAAAAAAAAAACAACCTTTTCATACCTTTTTAGTTCTTGCGTTATTTTATAGTCTTATATTGAGAATAAAGGTCTATATCTAAAATTTTGATTTGGTGATTTTGGCTGATTTTTATGTTTTTTTTTTTTTTTTTTTTTTTTTGTGCTGAAACTGAAATTGAAGCCAGGTTTTGTCTATCCTGTATAGATTATTATCAATACGGGGTGTCTATACCGACACAGTTTCTTTTGTTACTTTTCCACCAATATAATTAAAAGGCAACTTTTATTGTATATTTCCGAAACTATCGGAAATGGAGATATTGTGTCGGTGGACACCCAGTATTGAAAAAAATTTGTACGTGGAAGAGAAAAATTTGCTTCATTTTTGGTTTCAACAAACCAAAAAAACATAAAAATGAGCCAAAATCATCAAATCAAAATTTTAGATGTAGACCTTTGTTACCAATGTAAGACTACAAAATAACGCAAGAAATTAAATCCAATTTTGCGTACATTATGTTTACAGACCTGTGTAATCTGAAAGAAAATTGTTTTTCAGAAATTGTCGGTACAATGGACTCTTTCCAGCGTCGTCTGCTCAATCATGTGATAGAGGAAAACGAAGTATCGAATTCTGTGAATCGAATTCAATTAAATATTGTTCTTAAGAACAAAAGTGCTAATATTTAATATAAAATAAAATAAAAGTAATATTATGCATTTGTAAACAGTAGAATAGTTGTATTTGTAAATTTAATAATTTTTAAAAAACATTTTATGTGTTTATTTATTTTCAACTGTAAGAATCGATTTTTGTATGTTTTAGTGTAACTGTTTCATTAACTGATCTAGCAATAAATAATAGCTTGTTCTTGTGGAATGTTTATGGATTATAATTTGAAATTTTAAAGTGTTTTCATTTAATTTAATTGCATAAAGGTGTTAAAGCAAGTTAATTAACTTAATTACTGGTCTAAATGGATTTACGCCGTACGATGTTGCACTGTCACTGATTTAAGTGCCAAAAATCAGAATATTTAACATGTTCTCCATGAACATCAATAACAAGTATAAACTAAATGATGATTGTAAATGTATACAGCAAACAAAAGACGATGAATAATGATATAAAATCGATTAAAGATGATGATGTATAAAGAAATAATACAGATTAAATACGATTGATCAAAAATAAGAGTAGAAAATATGTTATTTCAGCAGTCGCTATAGATATACAAGACTTCGTCTGCTATTTGTTTCTCATCTATCATGTTACTCTGACGTCAGGTAGGAAGAGCCCATTATGAGTGTTCTTAATTAAAGTTGTACACACTCTTTTTTTGTTGAAATTTAATTAAAAATAAGCCTTAAAATGATGGGTGGGAAAGTATATAGAAAGAACAAAATCAAAACTATGAGACTTTATATAATCAATATTAGTAACTAATAAACAATGTTAAATATTTTAAAAGGTAAAATATTACCAAGACAAAATATCAGTGAGACCATAATGCTGTTATTGATATTTAGACTCACTCATTTCAAGAATATCGAGATTGTTTGATTCTGCAACAACATATCAAGCTTTTTACAGTTTCAGGTGGAGGTATGCGGTGGTCTCGATCACCGCAGGTACTCCTGAATATCTTGTGATGATGATGATATTTAGACTTGGCAAATTTTTCTTTTCTTAATTTTCGACATTTAGCATTCTTAATTACTTATATACTTTTATTGATTTTTTGACTTGGAAATTTTAAACAATTTTCAGTTTTTAACATTGTTTATTACGAATTTTAGTCACATTAATTTGTATAGGTTTGATTTTGTTCTAGTTATATACCTTTGCATTCGTACTTATAATTCATACCATTATTTGAATTTTAATATGTATTTGTATAAAAGTTTGTATTGATTTTGCGCCTTTTTATGGAGATGTTGTTAAAACGTTTTGCTAGATTTATGCTTATATACATACATATATATATATATATATATATATATATATATGTTTTTAATCATACAATATATTAAAAATATGAAACAAACATAACTTAGAATAAACCATAATAAACTTACATGCAAACTAAAAATTGTAGAACTGAAACTGAAGTAAAGCTTAATTTATAAACATAGAAGAAAATGAATTAAACTGTCAAAAATGCCCCATAGGGCTTGAGATATACGCGCGGTACAGCATGCTTTTATAAGATCTAACTTCTCTACATAAGCAGACAATTTAACAAAAAGCACAATTAAGGCTAATATCAAAATGAATTAAATAAAACGGAACAGGCAAGAATTGATCAAAATTTACACAAACTGCAGCATGAAATTTATTAAATCTTTAGCTAAATAACTAGGTAAAATCCACACCCACTACATTACAAAAATTTCAAAACACAAATATATCCGGGTAGTTCCTACAGCCACACCAAACCATCTCAATTCATAGCAAAACGCAAGTTTCAATTTAAGAAAATAGAATATCCCAGCGCCATCTATATTATAATAAGGAAACTAACCTTATAGATATTAGAGATGAGTTCGGGCTCTATTTTGACAGTCCGAGCCCACCCGGGCCCGAAATATTTTGTGTGATCAGAGCCCGGGCCCGATATTGAAAGTGATACGCTACGCAACGCATACACAATAGTAAAATTAAATACCTTTTCCTTTTTTAAATTAATTTTCTTATTATCAGTCCTCTTTTTAAATAACTATAAATTTTATAAAAATTTATAACGTCTCTGCATACATGCATATATTTATATAATATATATTTATAGTGCAACCCATTGTTTATAACGCGCCTGTCGGGGGACAAAAAAAAAAAAAGCGTGACTTATCTGAATGAGTGATATAATGAGGCCCAATATAACGAAGGAGGCAGGATTAGTGTATAACATTATGACATTCAGATAATAATGCATCTCGTTGAAAAAAGTTCGATTTAGAAAAACAAAAGTCAAAGCTACTAAGGTTTGCAAGATTATTTTGTGATTTACAACCTATCAGGATCATTATGCATTACTAAACATGCTCTCAAAATGAATATATATATATTTTAATGAAATAGCATTAATAATTAACGGTGTCAGAATAACAATATCCCTTATCTATTTAAAACTAACTTTACAAGGAACTGCAAAATATTTTCTTTACGAAAGAAAAGCATGCTAATTTCCCATATAGCAACTGCCAGTTTTTTTTTTTTTTTTTTTTTTTTTTTTTTTTTTTATTTATTTATTTACATTTTTTAGATAGTGAAGTATAAAATAAATGAAACTTTTAGCTTGAATCCGAGCCCGCCCGGAGCCCGAAGGCTTGCGTAAGATTTGAGCCCGATCGGGCTCGGTCTCACGGGCTCGGGCTGAGCCCGTCTCGTCTCTAATAGATATGGCTATTTTATCAAGACTTAGTTGAAGAAATGGAATATTTAAAATAATAATAATAATAATAATAACAAACAAAAAAATAATAATAATAATAACAAAAATAATAATAATATATGTATTATAAAAGTACTACATACGCATATGATGAAAAATAAAACACAAAGAGAGACTTTTAGAGTCGTCCTGTCTTATTTATCTGAAGCAAAATAAATATTGTAAACATGAGAAATTTTATTTTATTTTTTATTCGTTTTTTGATATTTTTGACTTTCTGAGTATTCAACTTTAGTTCTTGTTAGCGGAATTTTGAGCAAAATGTTTGATGTTCATCAATTTACCTTCTTCGTACGGGGAAAAAAAAAAAAAAAAAAAAGAAATGCAAGCAGCGGCATTTGAAAATTATTATTTCCGGAGGTACATTTTCCGCTAGATTGGAATTAGTTGGTGCAAATTGTCTTACAGCAATTGTGTAGGTATATAATGTAAGTTCTCTGATGCGTCAAAGTGAAAAATAGTTTAGAAAAATCTCGCTTTAAAGTCTGTTTCTTACATAAAAAAGAATATATAGCATGTTACGTTGTTGTGTTATCCTCCTTCACGACAATTCCAGACCCCATACCACTTGCCAAACTCAAGAAATACTGAAGGGTTCGAGTAAAAAGTCTGGTGCCACCTCCCGTATACCCTAAATTTGGCACCCAGCCACTGTTTCGTCTTTCGACCTTGAAGGAACATTAATCTTATACAAGGTTTTGTTCAATTAATTATACGAAAACAGCTTCCAAAGAACACAATCAGCAAGGACGTGGAACCAACCACGCCGAGTTAAACTAATCGATCCTGCGTTGAGATACATACTAAAGAAATTTGGTGATTATGGCGAAATCGATCGAAAAAGATTATTTTTATTGCCTTTTTGTATTTTCTGTCTATTTTTAACACGCTTTTATTAGCTTCACCTGTATGTATGTTTGTATATTTGTAACCGCTCTGGGAGAAAACAAAAAATCTGTATTGTAAAAAAAGACTTTCCCTATGTGAGCGCCGTGGCTGTGAGGTAAGGCTCGGCGCTACGAACCTAAGGGTCTGGCGTTAGAGCCCAGTCAGGGGGGATTTTTTAAAAGGGTTTTTGTTTAATTCTAAATTATTTTAATTAAAGATTTAAATGTATGTAAATATTATGGTGTGTCACTCACACGGTTTTCTTTTACCCTGCATTTTAATACTAAGATAGATATTTTGTGCTTTTTAGTTCACATTTCTATAAAAGCGTGTTCTTTAATTTTTTAAAGCTATAATATTATTAAAATAATTTTTTATTGCCCTTGTAATTAAAATCCCACTCATTTCATTAGATATTTCATTAAATAATTTTTTAATAAAATAAAATAAATTATTTTAACTTTTTTTGCGAAGATATATTTTACACGCTGCAGCGTGAATGAAAAGGTCATATACCTTAATAACATTCAGATGGAAGTTTTTTTTTTTTTCATTTCTTCAATGAAAAAAAAGAAAAAAAAAAAAAAAAAAACTTTTTCGCTTCGTATTAGTTTTTTTTTTTTTATTTTTTTTTTTTAATCTGCTACATCAACTATGAATTTTCATCGCAAAATGTAAAGTTTTTTACATTAGTTTCAGAACATTAATTTGGAATAAATAAATAATTTTCTTTTATTGGTCGTAAGCTTACAATGTCTTTGAAGCATAAAAAAAGAATTTCTGAACTTCATTGACCGATAAAAAAAAAAAAAAAAAAAAAAAAGAAAGAAAGAAAGAAAGAAAGAAATTAAAAAGGATAAAAAATACTTCAAGTAGAATTTTCTTTTTTCATTATTTAAATTTTTTTTAAGTAAACTTAAGTCAATCAATGTTTTTCTTAAAACGTTTCTTATAAAAAGTAATAATGGCATAGCTTAGTGAATTTAATTTGAAATTAAATTGTATTTCCCAGCTTGTTTTAATGTAACTGTTTTTATTAAGTTATAATATAAGGAGATTATTACTGCATGATTGTGTTTTCAATTAAAAGGCTGCTGTGAGTTTTTTCAGTGATAATTTAAGAGAAAATATTTTCTGAGCTATTAAAAGACTGTCTAGTTTATTTTAGCATTTAAAAAATTATTAAGAAATGTATATTAAAAAAAATCTGGAGTGACTCCACTCGACTTTCCGAACATTAAGTAACTGACCGTTGTAAAAATAAATTAAAGTAAGAGAAATCGTTAAACAAACAAAAGAGAAAATTATAATATGGTGTATCAGTACTTTTCTTCATATAGTATGTTGTTTAATTTAACGCTACTGCGCTTCAAATATTTTATGTCCATAGATCATGTTGATAAATTTTCATTGTGGACTTGTAAATATTATAAGTGATTTTAGGCGCAATTGCGTTTTAAATAATTTGATCGCATAAGCCACAATGATAAAGTATTTTTCTTTGTGTCCCTGTAAAAAAAAAAAAAAAAAAAAACTATAAGAATTAGATCCCCCAAAATCTATATGGTGTCTGCGACTGTGACCTGTAACATGTGTATGAGTTTTCAGTTCATTCAATTAAGGAGTTCAAACGCAATCGCACTTTAAATAATTTGAGCCCACAGGGCATAGTGATAAAAAGGTTTTCTTTGTGTCCCTGTAAAAACCTATAAGTGCTAGATTCACCAGAATCTTTATGCTTCATGCGACGGAGAGATACAGTACGTATATAAATTTTCAACTCAATCGGATATGGCATTTAGACGCTAATGACTTCAGCCCATAGGCCATAATGATAAAGGTTTTTTTGTTGTTTTTCTGTAAAAAAAACTCTAAGTACTAGATTCACCAAGAGCTATACAGTTCGAGCGACGGTGACCTTTAACATGTATATATATACATTTTCAGCTTATTCTAATAAGGCATTTAGACGCTATCGCACTTCAAATAACCTCAGTCCTTAGACTATTATGACAGAGAATTTTTCGTTGTGTCCCTGTAAAACTAGGCGTGCTAGATTCACCAAAATTTACGCACTTCGTGCAACATCACCTATAACATGTGTGTAAATTTTTAACTCAATTGAAAAAAGCGTTTATATGCTATCGCAGTTTAAAAAGTTTTGGCCCATATAGACCATAATCATAAAGAATTATTTTTTGTGTCATTGTAAAAAAAAAAAAAAAACTATAAACACTAGATTTACGAAATTTTATATAGTTCGTCTGACGGTGACTCATAACCTGTGTATAAATTTTCATCGTAGACGAATAAGGCGTTTAGACACTATCGTACTTTACAAAATTTAGGCTCATAGACCATTATGATGAAAATTTTTTCTTCGTGTCCCTGAAAAATATCTATAAGTGTTAGATTCTTCAAAATCAATAAGGTTCGTGCTATGAGGGCCTACAATATACATACTAAATTTCAGTCCATTTGAACAAAGCGTTTAGACCCTATCCTGTTCACTCATACGTACACACATACATCGTCGTAAAAATAGTAAATATGAATTCTGGGTACTTGAAAACGTGTAGAAACACCATAATCTCAAAGTTAGATTTTTGACATGATTACAATACATTCCTCACTATAGTGTTCGGAAAGTAAAACTAGTTGGCATAGGTGGACTCTGCTCAGTTCCCCATCCTATTTATGTTCTCAGAAATTTCTAGTGCGAGACATATTATAATCATGTTAAAAGAAATGAATTTGACCAAAGCTTGATACAGTGACAGAATGAAATCCCCGCCTAATAGGCTATCTACCGTTAACTTCGATATATTTATCTTATTCTAATCTATTAATTTATTTTATCGGGGTCAATTCCGTTGTTTAGTTTTCATGCTACTATTTCCAATGCAATAAACCTCAAAATTCATATTTATATGAAAAATTTACAATTTCGCTATGTTGATAAAATCGCAAATTACGAATAATATACGAAATTTTCCTAGTAGAATATTTGTATTCAATCATGTTCAAACAAATATCATAAACGTGATTTTGAAGTTGTCTAATGTATTTAGGATCCTCAAAATGGAAGTTTATGCTCAATTTTGCCTTATTCTGACATGTTAAGTAAATCGTAAATTCCAAATAACTTACGAATTTTTTAAATTGGAAAAATCATAGTCTATGATATTCATGCCAGTATCCTAAATAATATTTCGAAAGTGGTCTGACATCTTTACGATGAAAATATCCCTCAAGATTGACGTTTATGTGAAATTTTCTCTATTCTTGCCATGTTAAGAAATTCGTAAATTTCCAATAACTTACGAAATCTTTATATTGGAAAATTCATATTCATTAATATTCATGCCAGTGTCCTAAATAATATTTCAAAAGAAGTCTGACATCTTTACGATGAAAATATCTCTCAAAATTGACGTTTATGTGAAATTTTTCCCTATACTGCCATGTTAAGAAATTCGTAAATTTCCAATAACTTGCGAAATTTTCAAAGTAGCCTATTTATAGTTACTGATGTTCATTCCAGCATCAAAACTGATATTTTAAAACTGGTCTGACATTTTTACAGTAAAAAGTTTCCATTTAATGTACGTTTAAATGAATTTTTGTCCTATTCTCCCATGTTAAGAAATTCGTAAATTTCCATTAACTTACGAAATTTTTAGATTTGAAAATTCATAGTTATTAATATTCATGCCAGTGTCCTAAATAATATTTCAAAAGTAGTCTGACATCTTTACGATGAAAATATCGCTCAAGATTGACGTTTATGTGAAATTTTCCCCTATACTGCCATGTTAAGAAATTCGTAAATTTCCAATAACTTGCGAAAATTTCAAAGTAGCATATTTATAGTTACTGATGTTCATTCCGGCATCAAAACGGATATTTTAAAACTGGTCTGACATTTTTAGAGTAAAAAGTTTACATTTAATGCACGTTTAAGTGAATTTTTGTCCTATTCTCCCATGTTAAGAAAATCGTAAATTTCTAATAACTTACGAAGTTTTTAAAATCGAATGTTGCAAATGAATAGGGTTCTTGCCAGTGTCGAAAGTAATATTTTAAAACTGATCTGACCTCTCTGCGAAAATTTGTTCTTGAGATATCGTGTACACAGACTAACAAACTAACGAACTAACGGACTAACGGACTAACAGACACCCTACAGACAGACACCATACAAATTTTGTCATTTTCGGATTCCTCACATCTGAAAACGTGTAGAAAAGTCAAAAAACAGAGGTCCAAAATTTTCACGATTACCTAAATTCCCCATACCTATAGTATGATGGGGAACTAAAAGATATAATACGTGACTAAATCGCGAATCTATCCCTTCGCTATAGTGTTCGTAAAATAAAAATAATTTTAAGAAGTTTACAGTTGAGAAAAAGATAATTCATGCTTTAATTTCTTTTTTTCTTTTTCTTCTTCTTTCTTTCTTATTTTATTTTAGTAAAACACTTTTGTAATTGTATCTTCAATATTAATTATTCTCCCTGTTATAGCTATCTATCTATCTATAATATCTGTATATATATATAAATTACGTGTCACGATGTTTGTCCGGGGTAAACTCCTAAACTAAGGAACCGATTTTAATGAAATTTTGCACACTGTGTGCAGTTTGGTCCAACTTGAGAGATAGGATAGTTTTTATCTCAATTTATTGTCCCAATATTGTTTTATTGCAATTATTTGTTAATTATAGACCTTTATTAAAGTTGCTCCAAAATATCTGTGAGTTCCATTAATTTAATTGTTGCCAAAAAAAAAAAAAAAAAAAAAAAAAAAAAAAAAAAATACGAGTTCATTTTCTTTCGACATAAAAATAAATACATTTAATCAAACGTAAACGTTAAAAAATTATAAAAAGTTAAATTATGCATCTCACGAAAATTGACGTCATAATCAATTCAAAGATTTTATACACATTGATAAAGTGCTAATGTAGTTCTATGATAGATATAGTAATATATATAGATCTCTCATCCCCATGTTATCGTACAAAGATTTTTGATGCCGAAAAAAAAAATAAAATAAATAAAAGCTTTGGAAACAGCCATTAAGTGGTATTGAAAAAAAAAAAAGAAAAGAAAAGAAAGAAAGAAATATGAATGAAACTGTATCTGTAGTCTTCCATTCCCCTTTAGCAAATAAATTATTCATAAATTTTATTTGCTAAAATATTAGTATGCATTTCCGTGTGTATTCACTCGGGGAAAGACTGCCATATTTTGGTAAAAACGTCGTCTTTTCCCAAATGAAAAGGAATAACTTTTTTCTCCCCAATGATCACTCTATTCTATATATGCTATACTATATCTATGAGTTCTATACGCAAGCGAAGTGTGACTCACTGACCGTCTGTGCAGCCAAGAAAAAGATTTCCTATGTTAATTGCCCACTGGATTTTTTGTAAGAAATTATTAAAAATCGAGGAAATTTATTTCCCGATTTTAATCCTTATATTTGGGTATAGATAGGTATTAGTTATCGCGGGTGTGAGATTGAATTATTTTGCTGTCAAATTGACAAAATTTTAATTTTAAATTTCAAAACTCTGTCGCCCTTGGCTTTTTTTTTTTTTTATTATTATTATTTGGCGATCAAAAGCGTAACACGAAAATATACATGCCAGATGTATGCATTGTACGAAATGTAATATGTATTATTCATTGTACGTATGTATGACATGTAATATGTATTGTACGAAATATTGTTTCATATTATTCATTACTCTTTTAATATAAGTTGTTAAAATAGCCATGATTTTTGAAAGGAATTAAATATTTTCGCCAGATAATTTGGCGATATTCTTTTTTTTTTCGCCAAGGATGACAGAAATGAAATCTATTCCGCTGCAATATATTAGTATCTTACATCAGATATTTTATTTAGACATTTGAAAACAAATTTGACTTCAAACTATGATAGGATATTTATCATTTTTCTTTTAATTAGTATATTATTAGTATATTAAAATTTAAAAGCATGGTATATAAAAAGTTTTTTTTTTTTTTTTTTTTTAATCTTATAATTATTCTTATCTTAATCCTCAATGTTTCCCATCTTTATTAACTTGAATTTACTATTAAAATTTTAACATACTCAAAAACTTCTCATCACTTCGTTAAAATACACTAAACTTTTCCAAAATCTTTTTCTATTTAAAATGATACATGTATTTACTTTAAATGTCCAATATTTCATAAGATTTCCAATTTTAAAGTTTTAAAATATTTATCAAATTTACTTATTTTTCTGGTTTAGCCTTATTGTTTTCCTTTTTATAACTACAGCTGTTGCCCTTTTTAAAATATTTAAAATGATGAGGTCATTTTATAGTAAAATTATCCATTATAGCATATATTATATTTCACTCCTCCATAAAAATTGATTTTAAAATCGTCTGTTTCTTTTATACTTTTATTTTAATAGAATTTTAATAGAATTTAATTTATATATTAGTCATTTTAGCAATTTTATCCAAAGTAGCATTAGAAATAATATATATCACTTCTCCATTAAAATTTATAGGACCCTACAATAAAATTAATTTGTGCTTAATATCAACACTACGAAAATTTTTATCAATCGCTTCCAAATTTTGACCAAAGTTTCAAATCTCAACCCTGTGGGTTTTTACATCGGCTACAACGTTTTCGTCTTTGTTCGTAAATAATAATTTGACTGTACTAAATAGTTTACAGCCGTATAATTCAACGTATAACTTAGTCACAGCAACGCGTGGCCGGGTCTGCTAGTTATATATATTTCATAATTATATACATAAATCACGTAGGTGAAGCAAGCTTGCAATATTCAATAAAACTATGGTAGAGGCATAATTAGAATACTGTAAGCAAAGATGCACGGCGCGTAATTGTGATTGTGAGTCCTATATATAGAGAGAGAGCTCTTCCAATACAGGCTGGCTCATCAGGCATTTTGTTTCCCACTCAGCGATTGTTGCCCACGCGGTCCGAATTTCAAGTGTTATCAAATCACATAAAATGGAGGTTTTGCAGCCGAAAATTGCTCAAATCATACCAGAACTGCTTTTAGAACGTTTAGATTTCCAACAGATGAAGAAAGGCGAAAGAAATGGGCTATTAATTGTCCAAAACAAAATTGTACGCTTAGCTTTCAATCACAAATAGGAACTGTAATTATGATATGTTTTCTTGTATTTTTTGTATCAATTATTTGTTTTTATTGCTGTTTGATTATCTAAATGTTGTATTTTACAACCTACACTACTTTTCAACGTGTATAAATATTTAAAATTAACTAATTTAACAGCAACAGTGATGGCTACTTTTTACAAGGGTTATAAGAAAATGTCGCCAAATATTACCGCTAAACGTATCAAGCACAAACAATAATTCGCTCTTCTGTTTAGGCAAACACGCAATTTTCGGCGATAAAGACGCCGAGTAATACGTCTGCAACTAAACGTCGCCAAGCTATATTTCCGCTGGGCAACAATAATCAGCTGTGAGTCAGCTCGTATTATAGGAGTCTTATATATATATATATATAGGAATACTTTAACAAATGAAATGAAATAACCCCCCCAAAAACACAGAAGTCTTCGTCATGGAGGCCCTTCCGTGTAGGGGTTAAAAAGGAGTTTCTGAAAGGATAGTAGCAATTATCCTTATATGAAGACTATCCTTAGAACTATCCTTAGATGAAGACTTCTGTGTTTTTGGGGGTTTATTTAATTTCATTTGTTAAAGTATTCCTATATTCAAGTTTTACATTTCCTTTTGCAGCAATTTTGAGCATTGGTTTGTAAATCTCCTGTTGGTTTTTCTAATCTTTAAACTTTATTTTAATTTCATATACATAAATATTTGTTTTAAAAGTTTCTTATATATATATATATATATATATATATATATTGCTATGAATTTGTTAATAATAGTCATTAAACAAGATCTCTAAAAAACAGGCCCGGACGCGTATCTCCGAAATGTTGGCGCGTACAGGACAGATTGGCACATTTTCGTAGCTAACGCCAAAATCTCTCTACCGCAAAGCAACCCTTGATTCTACTTCATTCCGCATTCGTGAAAACTTCAATCTTTTTTTTTTTTTTCTCCCTCTCAGAAGAATAAACTGCTGAAACTGTGTGTTAATGAGTTTTAGCGTCGTTATTTTTAAATAATATACTTAATATCTAAATTTAGTAGGAAACCTTCACTTTTTTTTTTCTAATTATTTATTTAATTTTTACTTTTTCTGATCCATAAAAAGAGTAGAGAAAATATTGTTCTTAGGTCAAATTTTAGAAAAAAAAAAAAACTATTTTTTTGTCCAATTATTTACTTTTTACTTTTTTCTTAATCAAAAAAAAAAAAAAAAAAAAAAAAAATACTTTTACTATTTTTGCTTTCTCTTAACCATTAGGTAGAGAAAGTATTGTTTTGGGGTCAAATTTCCGAAAGCGAGATTTTGTTATATTTACACGTTTTGAGGTCCCCTGAATACGAAAATCATGTTTTTAGCAAATGATCTGTGTGTGTGTGTCTGTGAGTGTGTCTGCCTGTTATCAGCATATCTCAAAAACGAATTATGGCAGAAAGTTCAAACTTGGTATTCTAAATGTGTATCATATAGGGATGCTACAGTAAGATTTTCGTTAAGATCAAGCAAATGGTTCGCAGACAGGGACAATCAAGAGAATTCTAATACATTACGTCTATGGGAGAAATTGCAGGTAAGTAGAGTTTAACGTCTATAGACTGCACTAAACCAAATGAAACGAATATATATTTTTTGTAATAGAGATAGTTAACTGGGAAAAAAATGTCTGTGTATGTAGGAGCCTCGCCTCTCCCCCTGGGGGAAGTCTCCCCTCGAGGGGAGTAAATTTTCATGATGGGTATCATTCAAAAGAGCTCGCCAATACCTTTAAAACGAATGGATGAACTATAAATCTGTGATAATTTAAAACAAAGTTATAGATTTTTTTTACTTTTAACAAAAAAAAAAAAAAACTTAGAAAAAAAAAATCTTTTTTTTTTTTTTTTTTTCAATGTGGCAAAATAGGGCAAAATTTCCTTTAAAAATCCATTAAGAGAAATATTTTATCTTTAGGATATCACATCACTTTAAAAATATCATTTATGTTACACCTCATAAAGTATAAACATTTTAATTTGAAAATTTCGCAAGTAATTTAAAATTTAAAAATTCTTTAATATGACAAAATAGGAAAACATTTTACGTAAACTTATGTTTTTGTCTTAGTGCATTGGAAATAGTGTTATCATATCGCATTTGAAATTAAAGAACGAAAGCACGCCTAATAAAATTAATCAGCAAATTAGAATAAGTTAAATGTATTGGATCGGATTGAGATTAGCCTAGTTAGAGGGGTATTTCAGTCTGCGACTATGTTAGTTTCCTATCATATTCATTACTTTTTATCATGAAGCTTAACAGAATGTTATTATGTTCGCTCTTAATAGCATTTCATCAGAACAAATATATGATGAGAAATTGAGCAGAATCCATCTATACCGACATGTTTCTTTTAGAAAAAGGTTGCAGATAGATTATGCATATCCTTATTACCTAAAAATCTAATTGTAATGTGTTACACATTACGATTAGATTAGAATCGTAACACATTACGATTAGATTTTTTATGACTACTGAGAAGGAACAAATAGAATAGCACTAACAAAATCTTGAATGTTTCACTTTTTAACTATGTACGTTGGAAGGTGTAAAGATTGAGATGTCTAAGAAGAAAATTATATGTAGAAGGTTTTATGAACTCTAACTGTGGAATTTAAAACAAAATATCGATATTTATTATGATTAAGATATTCTTAGAAAAATACATAATAGTTAAATATATAGTGAAAATTCAAGCTCTGCATCATAAGATAAATATTTTATAAAGTTAAGTCATTAAGTTATACATTTAAAATAATAATAGTAATACAAAATAATAGTTAAACAGATATAGGGTAAGTGCACCAGTGATTGACACTTTTAGAGCAATCTCTGATGTTTTTAATGTTCTAGTCATCAGAAAATATGTTTAGAAATCTTAAGTTAGTACATATGGCATGAAAGACATTCAGAACCACATATATGTTAAAATATATACATTTGATAACAAATATATTTTTTTATAAATTTTATTTGACACCCACTCAGTGTTCCAGTAATTGACACTGCCAGTTTTTTATTTTACCAGTTTTATTTTACCTATGCTCCAGTGTTAGACATAAAATGTTAAAATTCTTATATGTAAAATACTATATAATTTTTTAATTTTTTAATTATTTCAGGATAGATGTCAATTACTGCTACTGGAGCATGCCAATCACTGGAGCACCTACCCTAGTTAAAAAATAATATAACATTTTTAACTTACCGATTTGGACGGTGGAGAACTCTGTATACAATCCAACGAGTATTGGTTATTCGACCGAACACTTTGACAAATTTTTCTGCTTCCTTCTCACATGTTAAATTAGATCTTAAAGTTAATACATTGTCATTATTAGAATGTATTATTATATGCGGAAAACTGCCTTTTAATTTTGAAATAATAGTGTCAGCTTCCATTTTGCGATTTAAAGCTTTAAATATAACATGATTCAACAATAAAAAACAAAAGCGGCAATGTTTATTTACACAAATTAAGTGCTGCGTAGTTTTTTCTCTTTGAACGTCCACATTTGGCGAAAATCGCACTGTTGGCGAAAATTTGTCAATCTGTTCTGTACGCGCACACATTTCGGAGATACGCGGCCCGGACTGGCCAGGTCATCTGGTCGGCAATTGCCGAGGGCCCTCGGTCTAATGGAGCCCCAGAAAACCCCTCAAAACATACTACTTTATAATAAATAATAACAAGAGACTTGGCGTTGGAATTTTGAAACCAGAATAACCTTGTAAATTAAACCTTGAAAACCTTGTAAATTGTGATTTCGCTGTTCCCTATTTGTCTGATTGTTGGAAATTTCACGTTCAGTCCACATTTTCTTAATTTTTCTACTGTTTACACAACTAACATTCCTAATTTCCTATTGGCCACACTCCCCATCTTTCCCATAATCCTATTGGTTGAACTAAATTCGGTCCCTCTCCTATATATACGAGCACTTCTCCAGTTTCAGAATTCATTTTGCACTGAAGACGGTACGCTTAAGGCTACCGAAACAGCTGTATGCATCTCAAATATTTTTTTTTGGCGTTTCTGACGTATAGTAGTTTATTCGGGTTTCAATACTACTTTATAATTAGTTACGCTAGAGTAATTTAACTATTTATTTTCCTATAATTTTAAGGATTTACAATCAATTTTGACACATCGCATGTTGTGCAGTGCTCATAATTTCAGGCAAGTTCGCGACGGAATAACTTAAATACAAGCAAGTATTGAAGCTTTGGGATGAAAACCTGGTCTTTCTTGATTGTTTTCATCTAGAATGCGTGCACAAGTGAAGTCGTTAATGTTTCATTCATGGAGCACGCTGCTTCATGTTTCATCTTCATCCTTTATGTTTGCTTTCTCCTATCTTATGCAGTCACGGAATTTTAAATATAGCGTTTAGATTGCTATAGTATGTCTCTTCGAAACTGCAATTCTTGTTCTTACCTAATATAACTAACTTGTCTGTCGCAACGCGCACTCGCTAAGTCTCGTAGTAAGTATTTAAAGCAGTGTCAGAGCTGTGTCAACATGAAACTTGTCTATCTATATGGCGCTTGGAAAAGAAAAGAAGAGAAAATCTTTAGAAGTCGGCTTTTGAGGGACGGCAATGATATAGTAAATACAGGTAACTCGAATTAGTTTATTAGCTCATAAGTTCAAGCAAAGCAATTCTATTATTTAATTTTATAAAATAAATTTTTAAAATTAGAGATTCTTAATTTCAGATGAAGATTAGAGATTTTATATAAAATATAATACTTAAGTATCTTCCACATACTCGGTAGTTTGAACAAACTTTTATTTCTGTTTTTTGCTGTGCTTTGTTTTTGCCTTTAAAATCATTACAAAAAAAAGTACGAATGAAGAAATTAAGTGATTGTCATCAACACTTCGCATTTCATATGCCAAGCGGTCATTCTAAATCACAATTATTTATTCGAACAAAACAGTATTAAATAGAGGTTTTTTTTTTTTTTTTTTTTTTTTTTTCTTCTATTGTTTTAGTATATAATGTAGGAAGTTAAGGTATTACACAAAGTTTTCATTTACTTACCAGAAAAAACAATAGCCAAACAATTCTATTTAATATTCTAATATTGATTTTTAAAATTAGAGGTCCTTAATTTCGGGTGAAAATTAGACATTTTATTTAAAAACTAGCTGAACCCGGCCACATGTTGCTGTGGTTTTAGTAGGCTTCACCCGTTTGACTATTCGCTGGTCATTACATTTAAATGATCTTAAAATTCCATATTAGTTATCAATATTAAAATCACGCACACACGCAAAAGAAAAAAAAAAAAAAAAAAAGGAAGAAAGAAGAAAGAAAAAGAAAAACATTGAAATCAGTCAAAGTCTCGATTTGGGTTCCCGCTGCCCTTAACAGTAGCTTTCACGCCCGCACAATGCTGATGCAACAGCGTTTTTTTTTTTTTTTTTTTTTTTTCCCCTATAAAATTCTGTACGAAACGGAATTTAATTTAGTACGCCCGGACTTTTTTTAAAAATCTGTTTTTCTATATAAAAGTATGCAGTAGTTGTTTTGTTCCTTAACAACTGTTATTTGATTCGTTTCTTAAAAAAATTTCGGTACAGCTTTAGTATAAGAACCCCCCTGGCGACTTCTAAACTTTCGTTGTCATTTGGCCAGGAATTAAAAAGACTATCGCAACCATCTACCCATTTGTATATCCATGAATCTTTTTACATATTTAAAAATTCGAAAAATATTGTTAATGATATTTTTTTCACCCCGTTCTTGTCTGATGCTTGGAAATTACTCACGCAGCTTCGTTTTCCATTTAGCTTTATTTATTTATTAATTTAATTTAAATTTTTAATTTAATTAATTTATTAATTTTCTTATTTCCCTTTTATTATTTTGGTCAGAGCATTATTTATATTTACATACGACTTTATTTGTTTTTGCTCTTCACTTAACACATTGTTTGCGGGAAACAAGTAAACTCATCATTTGGCGGGAAAATGCCCGACTACATAGTGTTAAATTGATTTATGCGTTGCCACTTTGTTTGCCGCACTCGTGCCTACTTTGTTCGCCTGACGAAGTGTTGTGTCTTCATTCGACTAGAAACAATTGTTCCGAGTTATTACATTTTATGGTGTTTATTTAAAGTTATGTACTTATTAATTTTCAACTTTGTTGAAAAGTGTTAAAAATATTAACCCTCTTATTATCTTGCTTTTCTGTGAAAGTGCTTGAAATTTAACTAATTCTGTGCTGATATACTTCTGAATTTTCCCAATATATATATACTTTCCTTTAGAGCATTTAGTTAATAAATAACGCAAAAGAAATTTTGTTAACGCTGGAGCAAGTGCAAGTGCAGTGTAAAATTACACATAGACAAGAATTAAAATGTGTAAATAAATTTACTTTGAAACAAAAATCTTGTCTTTTGTCATACAGATCAGTATAAATTTTACTCCCATCAATTTTAAGTTTTAAATCTAAGAAACTAATACAGTTGTTGTTGAGAAGATTATGAGTTAAGGTAAGGTGAGAAGGATATTCAAATTTGAATAAATTAGGGGAAAAATTATTGACATAAAAAATTATAATGTCATCAATGTATCGGTAAAAATAGACATTTTCAATACATAATCCCTGTTCATAATGGTAAAGGTATAAATCAGCTAACATACTCGAGCTACATCCTCCTTGTGGAACACCGACCTTTTGAATATAAATTTTATTATTGTGTAGAATGTAATTGTTATGAATAATAAAATTTAAAAGTGTCTTAAATGTTGTTGCAGAAAAGCATTTTGGTAAAGAAATTTGACTTTTAAATTTTTCAAAAAGGTTAAAGATGATATGATGAAGATCTGTTAAATTAACATTATTAAACATATATATATAATATTATATAAACATGTTCCTTTTACCCCTAAAGTTTGAAAGGGATTCATAAAGCATTTTCTTAGATATTCGACAAAAACTTCTTGATTGGAAAGTTTGCCTTTGCTTATGTTGGTAACTGTACATGCCTAGACAGAAACCATGAAAAATTTATAAATCACATATGTCGCTAAAGTAAAATCAAACGAAGACCATAACTGGATGTGAACTGTTATATTTATATGTTAGAAAAATCTTAAAAAATAATTTTTAATGTTCTAAAACCAAACGTTTTTGAGTTGCCCGAGATACAAAATCCGATTCGTATATCACTATTACAAATTTTCCTTTAAAAATATTCAAGGAAGTAAACAAGAAAAATAATCTCGTGTGGCGACGACTTTTACGACTTTCTTTTACCCTAAAATTTAACAAAAATAATTCTGTGTGTTACCTATTACAAATACTTCTGTGTGATGTTGTTTCCGATTCCTAAATACCCCGTTTGATTATTGTACCTACATTTATGTAGAATTCAAGTCTGTCATTAAATTTAAAAGTTCATTTAAAAATATTCAGATAACTTAAAGGAAGTAAACAAGAAAAATAATCTCGTGTGGCGACGACTTTTAAGACTTTCTTTTACCCTAAAATTTAACAAAAATAATTCTGTGTGTTACCTATTACAAATAATTCTGTGTGATGGGGTTTCCGATTCCTAAATACCCCGTTTGATTATTGTACCTACATTTATGTAGAATTCAAGCCTGTCATTAAATTTAAAAGTTCATTTAAAAATATTCAGATAACTTAAAGGAAGTAAACAAGAAAAATAATCTCGTGTGGCGACGACTTTTACGACTTTCTTTTACCCTAAAATTTAACAAAAATAATTCTGTGTGTTACCTATTACAAATACGTCTGTGTGATGTTGTTTCCGATTCCTAAATACCCGTTTGATTATTGTACCTACATTTATGTAGAATTCAAGTCTGTCATTAAATTTAAAAGTTCATTTAAAAATATTCAGATAACTTAAAGGAAGTAAACAAGAAAAATAATCTCGTGTGGCGACGACTTTTAAGACTTTCTTTTACCCTAAAATTTAACAAAAATAATTCTGTGTGTTATCTATTACAAATAATTCTGTGTGATGGGGTTTCCGATTCCTAAATGCCCCGTTTGATTATTGTACCTACATTTATATAGAATTCAAGTCTGTCATTAAATTTAAAAGTTCATTTAGAAATATTCAGATAACTTTTACACTCACAATTCCTTGAAACTTATCAATCTTGATCAAACTTTTCAAATAACAAACTTATATTAACTTCAAAATACAACATTTAAATTGACTAAAATTATTTGTTTTTAAGCTACTCTGATGAGGGTTAAAGATAAAGATCAAACGTTAAAAACTTGACTTCAGTATTCAGGAAACCCCAGAACGTGTAAATATTCCAAAAACAAGTTATGAATATTTACTATATGGGTACGGGGAATTAATTTGAATTTCTGAGCAACTTTCCTAGACATTGTAAAATATTACAATAAAGCATTTCCGCTAATTACAATCAATGAAAAAGAATATTTTCGCTTAATTATTGGCAGCCCTCTATATTTTCCAAAAATAATGCATATACCACATTGTGCACATAAATATAATACTATACGCACAGCTAAACGTGAAATACACTTCCATAAGTTTCCAAGTATTCTCACTATAGTCTTGCTTTTGTGTAGCCTTGTAAACGAACGGTGAATGATTATCATTCCATAATCTACATGAAACCTGATTTTATGCATATAAAAATATGTATATTTTTTTCATTTGGTTTAGTGCAGACGATAGATGTTAAACTCTACTTACCTGCAATTTCTACCATTGAAGTAATGTATATGAATTCTCTTAGGTGTCCCTGTACACGAACCATTTGCTTAATGGGCTCTTCCCACCTGACGTCAGAGGTCACATGATAGAGGAAAAACAAATAGCAGACAAAATCTTGTTTATATATAGCGATTGCTGAAATAACATATTTTCTATTCTTATTTTTGTTCAAACGTATTTAATCTGTGTTATTTTTTATAAATCATCATTTTTAATCCATTTTATATCATTATTCATCACCTTTTTGTTTGCTGTATACATTTGCAATCATCATTTAGTTTATTTATATTTGTTATTGATGTTCATGAAGAACATGTATAATACTCTGATTTTTGGTACTTAAATCAGTGACAGTGCAATATCGTATTGCGTAAATCCATTTAGACCAGTAACTAAGTTAATTAACTTGTTGTAACACCTTTATTAAATTAAATTAAATGAAAACATTTTAAAATTTCAAATTATAATCCATAAACATTCCACAAGAAGCTATTATTTATTGCTAGATCAGTTAATGTTACAGTTACACTACAATATACAAAAATCGATTCTTATAGGTAAAAGTAAATAAACACATAAAATGTTTTTTAAAAATTATTAAATTTACAAATACAATTATTCTACTGTTTACAAATGCACAATATTACTTTTATTTAATTTTATATTAAATATTAAAATTTTTGTTCTTAAGAACAATATTTAATTAAATTCGATTCTCAAAATTCGATTATTCGTTTTCCTCTATCACGTGATTGAGCAGAAGACGGTGGGAAGAGCCCATTTCAACGAAAAGTTTAGACATCCCTATATGATACAGATTAAATTGCCGAGTTTAACTTTCTTCTGCTATTTCTTCTTAAGATATGCTGGTAACAGGCACAGAGACACACGCACACAGACGCACATACAGACCAATCGCTAAAAACATATTTTTAGGATTCAGGGAACCTTAAAACATGTAAATATAAAAAAAATTCACCTTCCAAAATTTGATCGAAAAGCAATATTTTCTCTACCACACATACGGGTGAGAGAAATTATAAATGGAGAGCTATTAATGTATTATATATAATTTCGTTATTTAGATTCAATAAAACTAGTTCCGAAAAGTTTAAAATAATTCCGAGGTCTGGTGCTAAGACCTCGAAATTAAAAATCTTCAAATCTAGAAATAATAGGGTGTGTTTTACCGGAATACAATTCGCATACGTAAATGCTTCACTGATGCAGTGAAAAATTTACAATTTAAACAAACATTATTACTTCTGCCATTTTAGGTAATCTCAAAATTTTAATCGAATAATAATAATAATAATATAAAATAAAATAAAAATAAATGATAGAAAAAATAATTAAAAGTTTGATAAATTCGTCTTGACATTGTTCTATCCGAATTTATTCGATGAACTTCAAAACACAAAAAACTCATATTTTGAATTCTAGAATTTACAAATATGTATGAAATTTCACTTTAACCGCCATACGTATAAGTGCAATTCTCGATAGACATCATACCTATAAATGCAATTCTTGACAGATATCATACGTATAAGTGAAATTTTCGACATATCAGAGTATATTACATATGATAATATGATAACTCTGCAACACAAATTTATAAGACTATATCTGTCACTTATTGCAATGCCGCAGACAAGATGATGGGGTTTCAAACACTTCCCCAAATTCTGCAAATCTGTTGAAAACTTTTTAGTTAAACTTCATTTTTAACACTCAACATTGTGTACCAAAATTTGTCCCCATCCGAAAAATTTTCCTGGCTGCGGCTTTGACTTTTACTGTAATATAAAATTTCTATTAAAATGAATACGTTGTACAATTTTAAACTTATTTTGACATTGTTTTATTTTTACATTAATTTGACAAATTCGGATGCATATAACATCAGTGCCTTATAGTCTAAAGAGCTGCACTTTGTCTTAACGTAATTCTCATGTGTACCCCATCCGAAAAATTTTCCTGGCTGCGGCTTTGACTTTTACTGTAATATAAAATTTCTACTAAAATGAATACGTTGTACAATTTTAAACTTATTTTGACATTGTTTTATTTTTACATTAATTTGACAAATTCGGATGCATATAACATCAGTGCCTTATAGTCTAAGGAGCTGCACTTTGTCTTAACGTAATTCTCATGTGTACCCCATCCGAAAAATTTTCCTGGCTGCGGCTTTGACTTTTACTGTAATATAAAATTTCTACTAAAATGAATACGTTGTACAATTTTAAACTTATTTTGACATTGTTTTATTTTTACATTAATTTGACAAATTCGGATGCATATAACATCAGTGCCTTATAGTCTAAGGAGCTGCACTTTGTCTTAACGTAATTCTCATGTGTACCCCATCCGAAAAATTTTCCTGGCTGCGGCTTTGACTTTTACTGTAATATAAAATTTCTACTAAAATGAATACGTTGTACAATTTTAAACTTATTTTGACATTGTTTTATTTTTACATTAATTTGACAAATTCGGATGCATATAACATCAGTGCCTTATAGTCTAAGGAGCTGCACTTTGTCTTAACGTAATTCTCATGTGTACCCCATCCGAAAAATTTTCCTGGCTGCGGCTTTGACTTTTACTGTAATATAAAATTTCTACTAAAATGAATACGTTGTACAATTTTAAACTTATTTTGACATTGTTTTATTTTTACATTAATTTGACAAATTCGGATGCATATAACATCAGTGCCTTATAGTCTAAGGAGCTGCACTTTGTCTTAACGTAATTCTCATGTGTACCCCATCCGAAAAATTTTCCTGGCTGCGGCTTTGACTTTTACTGTAATATAAAATTTCTACTAAAATGAATACGTTGTACAATTTTAAACTTATTTTGACATTGTTTTATTTTTACATTAATTTGACAAATTCGGATGCATATAACATCAGTGCCTTATAGTCTAAGGAGCTGCACTTTGTCTTAACGTAATTCTCATGTGTACCCCATCCGAAAAATTTTCCTGGCTGCGGCTTTGACTTTTATTGTAATATAAAATTTCTATTACAATGAACCCATTGAACAATTTTAAACTTATTTTGACATTGTTTTATTTTTATATCAATTCGACAAATTCTGGTGCATATAACATCAGTGCCTTATAGTCTAAGGAGCTGTACTTTGCCTGAACGTAATCCTCATGCGTAACGGTTTCACTGGTGAAAGTACAACTGTCCAACATAAGCGAATATCTTCTCTTTTATCAAGTGACGTGATCATGAAATTCCGAAGAATGTGAGATAAGAATATCTTCATTTCTATGAGGCCATAGTTTTTACCTAAAGAAAGAAAATACTCAAATGAAAACATGTTTCATGTTTTATTAAAAGTTTAAAATAAGTGTTAATTTATTTACATAAGAAACGGAAAATTTTAGAAAAGCAATTCATGTGGAAACTACATGAATTTCTTGTTAATTTATAAGACAGCATATTTTTAAAGAACCAAAATATGATATATTTTTGACATTCAAAACAGGAAGACATATAGTGATTGGAAAATGGAGAATCACAACTAGATGTTATACAAGTCAATAATATCAAAAGTTAACCTTCTACTACTAACTGTTTTTGCTTTATTGTGCATTTCTGTGAAATAAAATTTGTATAGTGTGGCCGATTGTCTGTACTAAGCTCAGTGCTGGTAGAGTGCTTTCGAGGATAGAAAAGTAATTAGAAAGAAATTCACATGGAAACTGCATGGATTTCTTGTTCTTTATTAAATCGAGTATATTATTTAATAACCAAGCTATAAAGTGTTATTTTCTAACTTTAAAACAGAAAGACATATAGTGATCGGAAAACAGAGGTTCACAACTAGACGTTACAATAAAAGTCTTAAATACTAACAGTTAACTTGTTGTTATTGCGCAACCCCGAGACTAGCAGGGCTAAATCAGGTCTATGAAATTGTGAACCTTAAAGAAATCGAGAAGCAACAGAGGATTGTCAGTTATATCCTGCCTAGAAAGCCCCAGGCACGCGAGAATATGATCAGAGGAAGCTCGCTATATAGAATACTTGGCACAGCCTTCAAAACGCTTGGAACCACCTAAAAATGTCACAGATCTAAGATGAACACTAAAAAAGCGAGTGAGGGTTATTATTTGATCTTGCCTGTTACAATCAAGTGTCAGAGAGCCACCCGGGCGGTTACTCAGATACCAATGGTGCATTGCTGGAACACGCCAAGAGGATTTATTATTCTTCTTGACCATTAAAAACTAGTATGTTGTGGCCACCACAAGACTTTCTTCTATATTTACCTATACATATTCAATCAATAACAATATTTAAAAAAAAAAAAAAAAAGTACGATTTTTTTTCCGTTTTTTTTTTTTTTTTTTTTTGTTAAAAGTAAAAAAAATCGATAACTTTGTTTTAAATTATCACAGATTTATAGTTCAACCATTCGTTTAAAAGGTATTGACGAGACCTTTCGAAAGATACCCATCTTGAAAATTTATCCCCCCGGGGGGTACTTCCCCCCAGGGGGGAAGCGATGCCCCCCCATGCAGAAAATTTTTTTCCTAGTTACATACTACTATTATCAATAATTCATATTAATTTTACAATCACAAGTTTAAAACAACTCTTATTATGCACATTTATACGAATTTTTGTCCTATGCTGCCATGTTAAAAATTTAGATAAAATGCTATCACAGCGCCACCTGTTGAGCTATTGATCCCCAAACATAATCAGCACCAGTTAATGTCGGGGACAAACTAAACAAACTAAATACCAAGTTTGGTTAAATTTCGTTAAAAAAAAAAAAAAAAAAAAAAATTGCGATTTTTTTCTAAGTTTTGTTTTGTTAAAACTAAAAAAAATCGATAACTTTGGTTTAAATTATCACAGATTTATCGTTCAACCATTCGTTTTAAAGGTATTGACGAGATCTTTCGAAAGATACCCATCTTGAAACTTTGCCCCCCGGGTGGGTACTTCCCCCCCGGTGGGGGGGAACCGATGCCCCCACATGCACAAAAATTTTTTCCCAGTTAACTATTACTATTATCAACCTGATCTTTCGAAAGATACCCATTGTGAAAATTTACCCCCCTGGGGGGGTATTTCCCCCCTAGGGGGGGAAGCGATGCCCCCCCATGCAGAAAATTTTTTTCCTAGTTACATACTACTATTATCAATAATTCATATTAATTTTACAATCACAAGTTTAAAACAACTCTAATTATGCACATTTATACGAATTTTTGTCCTATGCTGCCATGTTAAAAATTTAGATAAAATGCTATCACAGCGCCACCTGTTGAGCTATTGATCCCCAAACATAATCAGCACCAGTTTATGTCGGGGACCAACTAAATACCAAGTTTGGTTAAATTTCGTAAAAAAAAAAAAAAAAAAAAAAAAAAAAAAATTGCGATTTTTTTTTTTTTTTTTTTAAATCGATAACTTTGTTTTAAATTATCACAGATTTATGGTTCAACCATTCGTTTTAAAGGTATTGACGAGACCTTTCGAAAGATACCCATCTTGAAACTTTGCCCCCCCGGGTGGGTACTTCCCCCCCGGTGGGGGGGGGAACCGATGCCCCCATATGCACAAAATTTTTTTCCCAGTTAACTATTACTATTATCAACGAGACCTATCGAAAGATACCCATCTTGAAAATTTACTTCCCCGGGGGGGTACTTCCCCCCAGGGGGGGGAACCGATGCCCCCACATGCACAAAATTTTTTTCCTAGCTAACTACTACTATTATCAATAATTGATATTAATTTTACAATCACAAGTGTAAAATAACTCTCTTTATGCCCATTTATACGGAATTTTGTCCTATGCTGCCATGTTAAAAATTTGCATAAAATGCGATCACAACGCCACCTATTGAGCGATTGATCCCAAAATCTAATCAGCACCAGTTTATGTCAGGGTGCAACTAAATACCAAGTTTGGTTAAATTTCATTCATTGGTTCGTGAGATACAGCGTCCACAAAAAAATGATACAGACAGACACACATTTTCTAAAAACTATTAATTCGTGTTCTCCATATCCCAAAACATGTAAATCCATCAAAAAGTGGAGTTCGAAAATTTTCGCGAATCCAATACTTTCTCTATATTACATATAGAAGAAAGTAAAAAAGCTCCATATAGGTGAGAGGCAAATAAGGCAAGGAGGCTTGCCGAGCACCGGCCTTGGCTAGGGTGTCAGCAATCTCGTAAAAATTAACCTTCTACGGCTATCGTTTTTTAAGTTATCGTGGATATCTCTAAAACAGAATGTGAAGGTCAATTGTCTGTGCTAGGGACCTAATGTTTAATAGAGTTCCTTGGTAGGTAGAAAAAGAATCCGGAAAAAATTCATATGAGTATAAAATGAATTTATTATTAGTTTATTAGAAGAGGACATTTTTTTTAAATAATTAAACTATAAAATATTATTTACTAACTTTAAAACAGGAAGCTATATAGTGATTGGAAAATGGAGGCTCACAACTAGACGTTGTAATACAAGTCTTAACCGTGAAATGCATAGCGATGTAGATTTGCATCGTATGTTTAAAACCTCATATGTCTTTATGTAGCAACCTTTGCATTTTTTTTTAAACCAAAACTATTTTAATGTTTCCGAACGCAACTAGAATCTTTGACAGTTTATTTCTTTATCTGTGACAATTATCATTGTTGGCGTGCTATCTGAGTACAGTTTCATTTCGGCGGGTGTTACGAATTACGATTATTTATATAAAAATTAATAAAAACATACAAGAAAATTTTTTTGTAACGAATAATATTTATATATTTATATATACAGTAGAACCTCGATTATCCGAACCTCGATTAACCGAAACTCTCCGTTAACCGAAGTCGGTTTCTTCTTCACTTTTTTTCACTTTCTACTATCATCCAAAATTTTCTCTTTACAAACATGCATTTTTAAAGTTTTTTTTTTCCACATTCTTTTTGTATGCAAGTCGTCCTTTCAAAACTACGAGTGCAGATAAATATTTTGGAATTTCCTTTTTTAGAATTCCTTCTCGCAAGCTCAATTCTCGGTATGAGTGTACTCTCCCCCACTTTCAAACGTCCCTGTTCTAAACAAAAACACACACACACCTCATTTCGAAATGTGGAAGGTCATTCTGCCGAGTCCCAGAACAATCGAATGTTATTGCACCCTCTGATTGTAAGCAAGTGCAAAGAACCTAACCTCTTTTGTCATCTCAAGAACAGAGAAATTTTCATTGCAGCAAAATTTGAAAATTTTTTTCACTTTGTGTCACTTGTGATTCCTCTGAACTCATGCTTTTAAGAAAACTTCGGGATAGAGCTGCACGGCAAAGGATGGCCAGTTTACACCAGATCAAGCTTTCATTTAAACCATTGTGAGTTTTTGTTTCAGAAATAAATTTATTTTCATTTAAAATTTTAATTTATTTAACAGTTAAAATAGTCATAATAACAGTTCAATGACGATACTACATATTAAACTAGATGACAGGGGTCGTACTCTCCGCCACTTCTTCAGGACACACTTAAGAATAAGAAATTTTCTCCTATTTTGCCACCAGTAATTTCATGCAGAAATTTTTATTTTACTTTTAATAGAAATGTCTGCAGATTAATCTGGTTAGAGATCATCGTAAAAAAATAGTGGTAGGAATAGAGGCGGAAATTTGTCATATTTGAGAGTGTCCTGAAAAAAAGGGCGGAGAGTACGACCCCTGAGATGATTATTGATTAATTCTCGATTATCCGAAGTAGGTTCGGTCCCAATTACTTCGGATAATCGAGGTTCTACTGTACTGTTAACTTTATGCAAAAAAAAAAAAAAAAAAAAAAGTAACTTTTTTTGTGATGTAAAAATACATCAAATTAAAAAACAAAACAAAAAAAAAAAAAATTCTTATGCATTTTATTCTTTTTTGGATTTTTCCCATTAACTATACCCATTTCCCGGTCGATTTTTTGACAAGATGCCTTGGTGCGTAGAAAAGCAATTCGGAAAAAAAATCATATAGAAATAACATGAATTTGTTGTTCATTTATTGGACTGAACAATTTGTTTAACAATTAAACTATAAAATATTATTTCCTAACTTTCAAATAGGAAGACATATAATAATCAGAAAATGGAGATTCACTGTAAGACCTTATACAAGCTTAAAATACTGAAACTTAATCTTCTATAGCTAACTGTTTTCGAGTTAACGTGGATATCTTTCATATCATGAATATCATGAGGTCATGATGTAAGAATTCAAATACATTTCATTATACGATTACACGTCTTTAAAAAACAATATAACATAGTTATTCTGTAATATATAAGCTTTTCCTGTGTATTTTATGCTAATTACGAGCATTGCAGAATTTTTTTATTTAAACAGCACATTATACCTGAAAATAAGTTCCATTGAAATGGGACCATAATACAATTATGTCTAAAAGAAATATAAAATCATTAAATGTAATAATTCAAATACTAGATTTTTACGCTAATAGAATTTTTTACAAGCATGTGAGTATTACTATAAAAAATATAGTAGAAAAATTAATAGGAGTACATTTTCAAATATGTAAACTAGGCTAAATGAAATAAAAATATGATTGCTGATAATAATTACTGCCTAATAGATTTTCTTGTTTATACACTGTTAAAAATTTCACCTCAAATTTGAACCACTATATGGAGTAAAGTTATAAGCAATACCATAACATGGTTCAACTTCACTTTTTAGTTTTCTACTTCTTGCGATTGAATTTCAGTTGCACCAAAGCTTGGAGCTGCCATACATCCACTCACAAGGAGAGCGTTTCGGCGTACATGCAATTGTAATTCCCTTTGTATTCAGGAGATGGCGGCACTAGCGCGTTGAAAATCATAGGCTGTTAAGCCGAAGAGTAAAAGTAAAATCTGAGAAGTGAGATCGCGTGTGATTATGTCATTCAAAACCAACATTCATTACAAGAAAAATGGTGTTCTTTATTCAATTGATCACTAACCAGATGTTACTATAAGAAATTATTGAAGTATATCCTTTTAAGAAGAGAGAAAAATCTAGTATACAATCCGGGAAGTATAAATCAGTAAAATTCTTTTTGAAACCAAACCAAGCTTAAATTAAAGAGCGTGATCGAAAACATAGGGTAAATTGCAAATTTTGTGCAACAACTCACCCATGGGTCAAGTTAAGACACTAGAAAATTTAGCCCCTTTTATCAAAATCAACGAAACGCACACACAGAATTAGCGGGCAAAAAAGCGTGGTACATTGCCAGAGTGTTAGACTTGATACAAGAAAATCTTCAGTTCGATCCCCACCTCGGTGGAATATTAAATTTTATTTTATTTAAAACGCAATACCAATATTTGGTTCAACATAATATTACCAAATCATGGTAAAAGGTAAAACCATTGGGTGGTTGCGGCTACTTCAGTACCAAGTTTTGGCTCAAACTAACACCAAATTTTTAACAGTGTACGATATTTAACCACCTTTCAGATATTTTAAAGCAGCAGTAGACCTTTAGCTTTAAAAGGGTTTGTTAATAAAGCATGTATCAGAAATTTCTTTTTTCTAATAGCGAGGATTTTAAATCATGGATAGTCTTAAAAGCAGACAGAATAATTTATTTGCTTTAGTGAAATTTTTTGCACCCATATAAAATTATTATATAACAAATAAGTAGTTTAAAATTACTTTCGTATAAGAAATGGCGAATAAACCTAGTCAGAACATGGCGATTGATATTCATCGGCTAACAGATTATAAGTATCTATTGTAGAATATCTAGTTATTTTGTCGAGAAAAGACTAATAGTAAATCTAGATCTAAGTTTTTTAATCAAAGCATGTGGCATTTTTATTTTTTATTTTTAAATTTTTTAAAAAAAATCTTTTAACAGTAAGGATTTTAAAACACTTTATTGGTAGGGGGATCAATTAGTGGATTGGATATCCTTAATATTTTTGTAAAGAGTATCCTATATTCGAACTTTATTCTTAACAACTTTTCTTTTCCTTCTAACTTAACAATTTTAAACTTATTATTAATATTACTAGTTTTAGTGGACTTTCGATTGCTTAACAAACAATATATCCAAATGCTATGCATTTTTAAATTAGGCGATCGATTATTATCGCGGCAAGCCATATTCCCCAAATTTAACCCGTTAGTAGTCGCTAGTTGGTCGATTTGCCGCCCATCTTTCAGTGTTGCCAGAATTTTTTATTCAACAGCCATTAAAAAGTTTTAGAAGTGGCATTTGATATACATAAAACGCGAATAAAATCGAAGAAACGTCGATCACATAACTTCTTAAAATTATTGGTGACAGTTAAATAAAAAGTACGCAATCTGTAATAGGTGGCGCTGTCTATAGCGACTACTAACGAGTTAAAATCGTGATCAAATGTCGTGATCACAGGGAAAAGAAAAAAGAAAGAAAGGAACAATGGGCTCTTCCCACCGTCGTCTGCTCAATCACGTGATAGAGGAAAACGAATAATCGAATTCTGAGAATCGAATTCAATTAAATATTTTTCTTAAGAACAAAAATTTTAATATTTAATAAAAAAAAAAAAAAAATAAAAGTAATATTGTGCATTTGTAAACAGTAAAATAATTGTATTTGTAAATTTAATAATTTTTTAAGAACACTTTACGTGTTTATTTATTTTCAACTGTAAGAATCGATTTTTGTATGTTGTAGTGTAACTGTAACATTAACTGATCTAGCAATAAATAATTGCTTCTTGTGGAATGTTTACGGATTATAAATTAAAATTTTAAAATGTTTTCATTTAATTTAATTGCATAAAGGTGTTACAACAAGTTAATTAACTTAATTACTGGTCTAAATGGATTTATGTAGTACGATATTGCACTGTCACTGATTTAAGTACCAAAAATCAGAGTATTTAAACATGTCTTCATGAACATCAATAACAGGTATAAAGTAAATGATAATTGTAAATGTATACAGCAAACAAAAGATGATGAATAATGATATAAAATTGATTAAAAATGATGATGTATAAAAAATAACACAGATTAAATACGATTGATCAAAAATAAGAATAGAAAATGTGTTATTTCAGCAATCGCTCTAGATAAACAAGACTTCGTCTGCTATTTGTTTTTCCTCTATCATGTGACCTCTGACGTCAGGTGGGAAGAGTCCATTATTTAAAATTTCATTTTTTTTTTTTTTTTTTTTTTTTTAAATCCAAATAATGGAAATCGAGCAAGTAAATGTAATTAAAATTTAGTTATTGCCATGCTTTTATTAACTTCTATTCTTGTTTGTTTGTCCGGTACAAATCTTGCAATCTATTCTTAACTAACTTCCCTACTAGCTAGACATTTGAAACTTTCACAGTAGCTCAGAACCCAGTGACAACATACTACTTCGAAGTCAGATTTTCGAATAGTTTTCTTTTAATTAATTAAAATATGAAAATAATAAGCTCCTAATAGCAATAAAAATAGTTATTAAAATATTAGCTATAATTTATTTGTTGCCAAAAAAATTTACGAATTCATTTCCTTACGACATAAAAATAAATACATTTAATTAAACGTGAGCGTTAAAAAATTGTAAAAAGTTAAATTATGCATCTGGCAAAAATTGACGTCATTATCACTTTAAAGATTTTCTACACATTGGTAAAGTGCTAATGTAGTTCATGATGCAAATATATGTTGTTCTGAAAGAATTAATATTTTATTTTTAAAACCAACTTTTTTTTTTTTTTTTTAATTCAAATTTCCGGTAACTCTTTAACCAATCACATTAAAACGTCCATCTTTAGAATATCGATAATAAGGATTTTCTCGCCAAAAGTCGCTAAAAAAGTCGCCAAGGGCAAAAAGTCATCAAATTTTGCCCCAAATCCATTACCTGCCTATTGGAGCTTTTTAACGCGTTTTAAAGTGGGAAATTAAGCTATTTAACGCGAAAAAGAGCTGGAAATGCAGAAAATTGACATTTTATCAACTTACTAAGCCTCTTTGAAAGAATTTATACAAAAATAAATACAATTATTTACAATTTCGTAATAATACGCATTGATAAAGTGCAAAATGTAGTTAGTTCTATAGCTATGATTCAACAGAAAATTTAAAAACATGGTTTAAAAGAAGTTTTTCATCTTATAATTATTTATGAAAGTAAACTTCAGCAAAAATTCATTAAAATTATCGTTGGTATAATATCTAAATTCCGCAAATTCATTACGTTTTAAAACCAGTTTAAACCTATTAATATCGATATATATATATTTAAATAATGACATTAACTTTTACATTATAACATCTATATTTTAATGCTAAGTCGAAATGTGCATAGCCTATACAAACGATATATATTTTAATCGTATTTATTTTTCACAATACATTGCTGCAGTTGTGTCATCGTATTTTCTGTTAAACTTTTCACAAAATAAATTATTTACTCGTTTCAAAAAATGGGTAATTTATTTTATTTATTTAATTTGTATTCCAATGCATTATTCTAATAGCTATGACATCAGTTTCGAGTATTATCTTCAGGAAAACAAGGCCTTTATTAGTAAAATTAGAGTTATTATTATTATTTGGCGAATAGCACTTGAATTTAATTAAATTTCATGAGTAGCAACACTCACCAATACAACTTCTGGCCCCTTCAGAAAATGGAAGTAAACTGGACGTTTTTCTTAAATCTCCATTTAAAAATCTCTCTGGTTTAAATACTTCAGGATCCGGAAAAAGTTCTGGATTTCTGTGCGATAAGTAGGCAAAAAACGCAACAGTAGTGCCTTTGGATATCTTATACTTTCCTGGAATAAAAAAAAAAAAGTAATTAATTTTAATAATTAAGGATTTTCATAAATAAGCACGAATATAAATCTTCAAAAATAACTCCGAACTACTTCAATAATTAAAAGATTAATAATCTGGTGTGTCACTCACGCGACTTTCTCTTACCCTCAAATTTAATACTATAAATACAGGTTGCAGATTAAGAGGTAAGATAACGAGTGCTGTTATGTAAACCTGTGTTAAACAATTCAAATTAGGCTTCGGAAGAGTTTTATATGATAATTAGTTCTGTGTGAGGGGGACTACCTCCCCCCTCAACCCCCCGTACTATTAATGCACCTACATTTATATAGAATTTAATTCGGTTACTAAAAAATAATTCTGTTTTTAAAAAATAATTTATTAAAATAATTTAAAAAAATTATCTTTTATGATATTGCAGACGATTTCCATATTAAAGAAGTAGTATAACACTAAATATGAAAAAAAAAAAAAAAAAGTTAAATTTATTCTCAATATTACATTAAAAAAAAAAAAAATCTTTTCTTTTTTTGATAAAAATGAAAAAAATTGATAACTTTATTTTAAATTATCTCAGATCGATGGTTCAACCATTCGTTTTAAAGGTATTGGCGAGCTCTTTTGTAAGATACCCATCATGAAAATTTACTTCCCTCGAGGGGGGACTTCATTCCCCCCCCCCTAGGAGGGGAGGCGAGGCTCCTACATACGCAATTTTTTTTTCCAGTTGACTATCTCTATTACAAAAAATATACATTCGTTTCATTTGGTTTAGTGCAGTCTATAGATGTTAAACTCTACTTACCTGCAATTTCCCCCATAGACGTAATGTATTTGAATACTTTTGAGTCTCCCTGTACACGAACCATTTGCTTCATCTCAACGAAAAGCGTACTGTAGCATTCTTATATGATACATATTTAGAATACCGTGTTTGGAATTTCTGCTACTATTTATTCTTGAGATATGCTGATAACGGACACAGACCATTCGCTAAAAGCATGATTTTTCGTATTCAGGGGACCTCAGGACATGTAAATATAACAAAAACTCACGTTCGAAAATTTGACCCTGAAACAATACTTTCTCGACCTTATGGGTAAGAGAAAGTGATACAGGTCAATGTGAGTCATTTTTTGCCACAAACGTCTTAAGTTAGGACTAATCTTATATTTCAGGAAAATTCACGGAGTATTAGAACTGGAAGAAACATTTAGCATTTATTAATTACTTGCTTTCGGTACTTCAGTTAATTTACCAACAAATTTCTTTCAGCCTTAAATATGCGTATTGAAATTTTTCCAATATCAACAAATACCCTTTATTCATATTAAAATTTACAATCGTATTTTTTAACAGTTTTCAATTTATTGTAAGCATATACAGGGTATTTAGAACTATTGTTCAAAAATTTATGTGCAGGTATGGAACACGATAAGTAGCAAGAATAATACAGAAACATGTAGTCGCATGCTCATACCAGACGCGCAAGAGGGCGCTAAATATATCGAGGAAAGTTGGGCAGGCTGAAACGACGAAAAGTGTAATTTCGGTGTATAAACGTAAGCAAAGATGAATCGCAGACACGATTAAAGAAATGGTGGATATACACCTCATTTACAAAGCACCTCATTTACGACCCCAACTTTTTTCCATCGACACTCAAGGAAGAGACTTAGTACCTTTCTTGCACAAGTCCTACCAGAATTGTTGAATGAGGTACCGCCCATGTGCAGCAGTGGATGAGGATTCAACATGGCAGAGTACCAGCGCATTTCCCCCGCACTGACCGCCAATATCTGGGCGCTATACTTTCGGGGCGATGGCTAGGTGTGCTAGACCATCTTATGGCCATCCTGTTCACCAGATCTGTCACTTCTTGATTTTTTTCTTTAGGATTACATGAAAACCCAAGTATATAAAACTCCTGCGAAATTAAAAATGGATTTGTTGGGACAAATCTTTGCTGCAAGTGGAGTTACTGCCGATGCACCAGGCATTTTTGCAAATGCTCATCAATGGTTGTCGTTGTTGCGAGACTTGTATTATAGCTGCAGGCCACAACTTCAAACTCCTTCTTTAAAGTTTTCTTTAAAATGTTTTTAAAACTCGTATTTGTGTAATAAATTATCACTTTTAGAGACCCATTTCACACTTTTCAGTCTCTGGGTTTTTGGTGATCATAGCCCTGAATTGCGTTTGTGACCATATATTTGTACATGATTCTTGCTTATTATCGTGTTCCTTTATATAGATTTTTGAACAATAGTTATAAATTATCTTGTATATATATATAGGTAATAACAACTTTTTAAGCAAAAATCAAAAGTAGCAAAAATATTCAACCAATCAAAATTATGAAATAACAAATGAAATTCGAGTGAAAAACTTTAGTCTGATCATTTATGTAGGGAAAAAAAAAAGCCCAACTAATAGTTAAAAATAAATAAATATATACATAAACAACGCACCAACTTGCACATTTTTTTTTTTTTTTTTGGTACTTTCATTTACTACAAATAAAATTCCAATAGAATATTTGCATTGTATGAAAGCTCTCTGTATAAAGCTTACTGAAAAGTTTTTGTGAAGAAAGGTCATAAACACAATCAAATACGTTCTATCAAAATAATTATTCTGGTATTTGAATGGTTTAGAAGAATACATACCACACTGCACATCTTCAGAAAGGTTTCTTGAAAAAAATGGTACTGTTGGATAAAGCCGCAGAGATTCCTAATAAAAACAATAATAAAATAAATTAGGGTAATATAATTCTACCTTTTTAAAAATTTAAATTTTATTCCAAATAAATAGAAATTTCGCTTTTAAGAAAAACTTTTTACAGAGAATAAAACCGAATGATAGAAATTTTACTCTTCTCTACACAAAAAGAAATATCAGTTTCTTGAAATTTCTCGGATTGCGATACGCAACGAGATATTTTACTTTTTACCATAAACCGCTTAGTATAAAATCCCTTCAAACTTCTATTAAAAATTTGTCAATTGTTATTGTCGATACAAAAAGGTTTCTTAATACAGTTGTAGTAAGTGTTAGATTGAATTCAAAAATATTGATTAAAGATTTGACTATTTTTAGAAGATTTAGCAAAGTATTCATTAGCTCTGACTCTATTATATACCATTATTATCGATTCCAAATAAACAAGGCCAGAACATTCTTCATAGTTTACGTAATCGCTGGTTATAGACTGTATTTCATTGTACGCTTTTTCTTGAATTTCTGGATGCAGACCCAACAAATAGAGACACCACATTGTCGAGAAGGTTACAGTATCGTACCCCTGAAAACAAAACAATCAGTAATTATATATATATTTGAAAAAAGAAAGAATATATATATATATTATGTATATAGAAATCTATTCTTTCCATATATTGAAAGAATAAATATACATCCTTTCAATTCTGTATATATATATATATATATATATGAAAATAAATTGAGAAACAAATTGTGATTTATAAAATGAATATTAATCCCAAAATACATGGAGGTATTCGTCACGGGAGTCAACCCTCACCCCCCTCCTTCAATAAAAATAAACACATTAAACAAGAGGTATAAAAAAGAATGACCCCCCCCCACACACACACACACAAAAAAAAAAAGAAAAAAAAAAAAAAAAAAAAAGCAAACCTTCTCAGCTGGTAGGGTCACTTACCAGTACTTTAACTGTATGTTTACGCATTACATCGTATTATATATAGAATATTATGTTTAGGCAAATAATTATGATAAAAGCAATTTGCAGCAATGAAAAAGACCTAAGCTTTTGAGAAGCTTAAAAATAGTTTAATCGTTAACCGTGACCTACCATTTTTACTTTGTAAACATTTTAATTCGCAAAAAACATTTAGTGCAAGGTTTGTTTTAATACATAACCCCTCAGATATATAACCATTTATATATCTGAATATTTTTATATGCCATTGTAAATCTTAACCTTTTACAGGTCAGTGTTCCCAATTGGGAACATTAAATTAAAACTTACGTAAAAAATAAAATTGCACCAATATTGACTTGAAAAAACTAGCAGACATATTTTAAAAGATGACTTGGTTTTTTATAATAGAAACACCATTCCTATCATTAGTTGGTACCTGTACAAAGAATTTTAACATTGTTCATTATCATATATATATATATATATTTATAGAGTACAATTAAAAGAAATGCATAAAAGTTTGAAAGTATCCGATGCTTCTGAAAAACAGTTGGTATATTTAAAAAAACTCTTATTATCAAAAAGACCATCAAATTTGATAATATTAATCTTAATAATCTTAATAATTGTCATTAATGAAAGTTAATATTTATGTAGAGTTTTTTTTTTTTTTCATTTAAATGATTAATATCCCTTAACTAAAGCATTATAAGGTAAAGTATGCAAAAAACTAATGAAAGTATACTTGGTTCTAAATTCGGCCTGTAAAAGGTTTATTAATTGTTAAAGGTTTATGCTAACTGTATTATTATAGAAAGCATTCTTTTGATAAAATAAATAACATATTTCAACTTCATTAAGATTTGGGCATAGTAAAGTCGTTGAAATACTCTGTTTCTAGTAATATTTCGTATAGAAGGCAATGCTTTGGAATACTTTCGGGTTCCATGTACACAAACTAGTAAGGCATTTATTCCGTTTCCAATAGGGAACATCCGATAGCGAATATGAATACCATATATCAGTTTTAAATTATTCCATTAATATTTACGGGAGTTAGTGATCGGACAGACAGACAAACAAACCGAAGTCACAAACAGTTTTCAACTTTCTTTAAAATTTTTGAAAAAAAAAAAAAAGATACATTTGTTATTACGAGCTTATTATTTATATTTCTTTCGCAGAGATGCACAAAAGAATTTGGATACATTACGATTTATTAAACGACATACAACTTGGGTGGAAACACTTAAACACCTTATTATGATTTTTCTTCTTGTCTTTTTTAATGACTTGATTTAAACTAATTTAAACAACTGTTAAATACTAAACCTTAGGAATGTCGGATCGAATCATTCCAGAATTTTTTATTTTATTTATTTTTTATTTTTTTGTTAAAATTGATATATGAGTAGTCTTGTCACCTGCAGCCCTTTTTTATCAAATATCGATTGCTTTATAGATATATATAAAAAAAAAAAGTCATTTATGTTCAAAAATGAACTGTACGCAATAATTTACTGTAATATAAAAAGGGAAGTGTTTTTACTTACAGTTATCGCAATTGTCTTTACTTCATCATGTACATCTTCGAAAGTAAATGTAGGATCCTTCAAATGCTGATTTACGAGTATGTAAGTAAAGGATTTGCGAAATCCTTCGCTGAAACGCTCTGTATCGGCTGTATCGTTGGAGGAGACGAGCTTTTTCATTTCTGTTATGACCTAGAGCATAAATGAAATAGTATATGTACTTCATTGAAACAGTCATAAATTAGGTGTTTTGTTTAAATAAAAAAATTTTGGGTAATTTCCGTCTATCAACAAAATGTACACGCTGTGAGTGAAAAAAAAAGTTAGTATTACAAAAAAATTACATTTATTATTGACAGAAAAAACTGTTTCAAAAAAAAAAAAAAAAAAAAAAAAAGCATTTTTTCTATTTCTTATCACTAGTGGATAGCAAAGAATATTGCATTGTGATCGAACTGGGATTTAAAGTCTTTCACTGTGACAGTGAGCAGGAACGTATAACATGTTCGTATTGTACATGTTATATTGTTCATGATTGAAAACGTGTGATATAGCTTTTGATTGATTACTTAACACGTTGAGCACCACGCGAATTCATAAGGAAGTCTTCGTCAAGCCACACGCTTTGCTTAGAAGCACGTTATGTTTATCGTGTTTCAACAAAACCCATTAAAATGCCTTAATGATATAATCCTGTAATAAATAAAAATTCAGTAATTTATAAATAAATTATCAGTAATTACTTAAAATAAAGTAATTTTTTCAGTTTTATGTCATATTTTACACTGTCAGCCATCGGTGGTTCACGCGACTTTATATCATACTAGCAGGCTTTGACCGCTTCGCTGGTCATTATATTGAAATGAATTCTCAAAATACCATATCAAGATAATAATAATAAAAAAACATTGAAATCAGTCAAAATTTAAGTTAAAGTTCTCGCTACCTTCGGTAGCGGTTTTCCCACGCGTCACACTTCGAGTCTGGAGAAACAATGCTTTCGGTAGCGCCTTGCCTGCATTTTACTCCCCCTTCCTCGCATATAAAGTGGGAAGATTTGCAAAATCACATCAAAGTGCATATTAAGTACATTTAATCAAAACCCACATACAAAAATTTGCCATTCAAAGGTAATTTGGACAACATTTAGGCTTGAACACGTGTTTTTTGCCCCGCCCACCCCTAAGAGGGAGGGGGGAGTAATTTCACAAAATCCCTTTATAGTTCATGTTGCAGACACGTACATAACCGACTCATTAAAAAATTGAGATAATGAGATTATTTGAAGCAGAGATATGTTTTAAAACATGTTTTTTAGCCACACGCCCTGTGTTTTTTTAGTCTCGTTCTTAAAGGAAAGAAGGGGGAGGGAATCTTGCAAAGTCTCTTTATATTATCAATTAGGTACATGTAACTGACTCACACATCTAAAAGGTCCTTCCTAAGATAATTTACTGCAGAGTTACGCATGAATACATGTTTTTGCCCCTCGCTCCCCAAGGGGCGGTAGGGTGTAATTTCACAAAATCACTTTTTAGTATGTGTTGAATGCGTATAAGCAGTCACACATCAAAAATTGCCATTCTATGGTCATTTCGAACAAAGTTACGTGTTGAAACATGTTTTTTACCCACCAACCTCAAAAAGGGGGGGGGGGCGGAATAACAAGGAAATTTCAAATAATCCCTTTGTAGTTTGTGTGTGTTGAGTACGCATACGTCATGCCAATCGACATATCACAAAGTCGCTTTCCTGAGATAATTTGGAGCAGAGTTAATTTTTAAAACGTGTTTTTGCCTCCCCCCCCTTCCCCTCCGCCTTTAAAGAAGAAAGTTTAAATTTCACGAAATCTCTTTATAATGCGTGTAGCGTTGCATAACTAACCCAAGCATAAAAAATCGCCTAAGACAGTTCAGAGCAGAGTTGCGCATGGAAAAATGATTTTCTCACCCCCACCCCCAAAGGGAATATGGTGGAATTTTACAAAATCCCTTTGTAGTGTGTGTCTTGAAAACGCATAACCAATCTACAGATAAAAAAATCGCTATCCTGAGATAATTTGGAGCACAGTAACTCTTATAAGCGTGTTTTTGCACCCTTAAAGGGGGGGGAGGGAGAAATTTCGTAAAATCCCTTTATAGTGCGTGTTGGGAACGCATAAACAACCCACACATAAAATTTAATCTTACCGAGATAATTTGAAGCAAAGTTATATGTTTGGAAACGTATTTATTACCCCCACCCCCTGCCCTTAAAGGGGGGGGGGATGAGAAATTTCGTAAAATTCCTTTATAGTGCGTGTTGGGAACGCATAAACAACCCACACATAAAATTTAATCTTACCGAGATAATTTGAAGCAAAGTTATATGTTTGGAAACGTATTTATTACCCCTCCCTACCCCCAAGGGGGAAAGGGGGGGGATTTCGCAAAATCACGTTATAATGGGTGTTGGACACAGGCAAATAAGCCACACACTAAAATTTGTGATCTTATCTCCTATAGATTTCCACGGACGAATTTAGCGCTAAAAGAGGGGGTCGAATTCGCACCCTCGTAACTCCCCCCCCCCCCCAAAAAAAAAAAAAAAAAATCAAAAATCGGAATAAATCAAAAATGAGATTTAGGAAATACCTTCAAGAAAACACTTGGCGGTATTTTTATATCTTTGAGCTATTACTGGTAGAATTTTACACGAAAATCCATACTTTGTTAAATTTGCCGCCGAAAATCATTTTTATCCCCTCCTTCCCTTAAAATTCTCAAATTCCAAAATCGCAGAAAATGATTTTTTTTTGTACTTAAGTCTAGTCTCTCCATGTACAATTTCTTCACTGACAAAAAAAAAACAAAAAAAAAACTGTGATTTGTTTTCTGTATAACAACAAAAAAGCATATATAATTTTTGAAGATTCAAAGGAAATAGAAGCTTACCTTACTTATAAAATCATCAGTTTCTTTGAGTTCTTGAAGGTGCTTTCTACCTACTGGTAATAATTGTAACAAAAATTTCGGACGAAGCCATGGAAAAAAAATTCTTTGCGCTATCATAACGCTTATGCTAGAAAAGAAATATATTGCTATCATAAACAAATATATGTATGTATAAATACATATATGTAATGGGCATATAGAGTGGGGTCTCCATATATCGATATTCTATCTATCGATTATTTTTCTATCAAAAATTTCTACGTATCATACTTTTATAAATACTTGTGGTACCTTTACCTTTTATAAATACCGATATCCTTTATAAATACCTGTATGCATATATATATGCATACTAGCAGGCTTTGGCCACTTCGCTGATCACTATATTTAAAGGAAACTCTTTTCTATATAGCTTTATGAAAAAAAGAAAAAAAAAAAATATATATATATATATATACTGAAATCGCTGAAAAGTTCGCTTTTGGTTCTGGTGAGTTTAGATTATTAATTATTTCATTCGTCTGCACAAAAAAGCTCTTTTCTTAGAACAACAATTTTTCTTTTATGAGTGTTGTCGTTCCGGGGTTATGTTTAACAAATGAATTATTTAAAAAATTATTAATTTGTAGTAAACGAAAACTATTCATACTTTCGAGACTTAATAATAAGTATAGGATTTAAAAAATTGAGACTTATTATTTAAAAAAAGGATTCATTTAAATAGTGATTTGTAAAGCTAGCAAAGCCATCTAATTAATTTATAAAATTTAACTGCATGTACTTTATCTTCTTTTTAAATGGTTTTTATTAATTCTTTTACATTATTTATTAAATCTTTTACTTTTTTTTTGTTCATGTTGTTGGGTTAGAAATATAAATTGTATTGATTTTAAAATTTTCATAAATTAATGAATTATGTATAAAAAAAAAAAAATCACTTTAATTTGTCCACATACATTTAATGCTGTAAATTCGAAACTCTAATAAAGAATTAATTTTTATTTTGTTTTAATATACAATAGTTTTATTAAAATCTATATGTGTATTGCCTGATTCCTCATATCAGAATACAAAACATTCTAACAAAAACATGTATGAATTGGATGAGCAATAACATACATGATTTTCTTGGCATGATTTTTATTTTTTTATTTTATATATATATATATATATATATATTTTTAGCTTATGACTAATGGTCGTATGCATAGCTGCCAAGTTTTTAACTTTATTCCGGAGTGGTGTTAGTCCCACCCCTTTTCACACCGTAATATTTTTAGAGTAATTTTCTTAATATTTAATCGTAATTATACACTGAGGAAAGAACATTCCAGAATAAATTAAAAAACTTTGCAGCTATGCGTATGTCATAAACTTTCTCAAGTAGGATTATGGAATAAAACCTGAATACTATTCACAGCTTTACATATCATTTATAGTAAAGAACGTGATTTAACATATATCTGTAAGTTATTACCCACGTTTTTGTATTTTAAGTAGTTAAAATGCATGTGAAATGATCACAATATACCAGGTGTTTCCAAATGCTTAATCAGAAGGTTTTCTTTTAAAATATTGACATTAGACTTAAACTTCCAATTAAAAACGTTTACGATGTTTTTTACGCCATATATATTTTGGGCCGTATTTCAAAATGAATAAATAAATAAATAAATAATAAAATAAAATAACATTTTATGAAGAACCTCTATCATTTCAGCCTTTTCTATCAATTACAGCCGTTATCAATCCACTGCAGGATGAAGGCCACTTCTAGGTGTTTCTAAACTGCCCTATTTCCTGAAATTCGTCACCATTCTGCTCGTCCAAACTTCACAATTTCACCTCTCCAACTACATAGTGATCTCTTCCTCGGTCTTTACTTATCTCTTGGTATCCAAGATAGAACTTTGGTGGTCCATCTATCATTATTTCTTCTCGCAAGGGGACCAGCTTAGCTCCATTTTAAATTCTTGACTCTAAAAATAACACCAGTTATTCTGGTTTGCTTCCTAATCCAAGTATTTTGCTTTCTGTCTATTCAGGAGAATCCTAACATGCATATCTCCATGCTTCTCTGGGTTGTTTGAAGTTTTTCTGTAACTTTGCAGGTTGATGTCCAAGTTTCTGAAGCATAAGTTAAAACAGACAAAATGCACTGATCAAAATCTTTACTTTTCAAAGAAATTGGGAGGTTGCTTTTAAATATAGCACTATTTCTTACGAATGCTCTCCATGCAAGTTAAACTCTGTTGTTAAGTTAATAAAACAAGTTAAATTCTGGCAAAAGCAAAATTTAGTTTAGGACGGAGAACTATTAGTTTTTTTTTACAAATTATAACATCGCTTTCAAATTATTCAATTATATTTTCGATAATTTCCGATTTCGGTAAATTTCTAATCAGTAGATTGAGACTAATAGTCCTCAATCCAAAAAATAAATAAAATAGAACGGATCTCGCCAACATGGGGGTAAAAATTTAAAAGTCGCCATAGGGTTCCTTTATTATAGCTGTTTTGCCTGGGAAAATATGAAACCTGGATCGTCAAACATAAATTTTATTTTGAAACATTTCTTTGAATGACTTGGTTTAACTATCATTAGCGTTTCATCACACAAAAACTAATAATAATTTGGCTTCTGATTAATTAAAATTTTGATTGGATAGTAAAAATGATATATCTTATACTATTAAGTGAGCAATATTTGTGTATACATATTTCACTGTTCTCGAAAACAGTAGCTCGGACATTCACGTGATTTAACACAAAGGTGCCCTCCGAAGGGTCATTGTGCAGTCAGATTTTCGGATTTTTGATTAGTTTTCTTTTAATTAATGAAAATATGAAAATAAAACTTCCCATTTCTATAATGACGCAGATTCGAGAATCTTAGGAGAGATTTGATTGGTTTATATGATTTTCATTGATTTGAGTGTATTTTACGTTGAACTAGAGCTACGGTATGAGGAATTACGAGAGATTTGATTGGTTTATTTGATTTTCATTAATTTGAGTGTATTTTACGTTGAACTAGAGCTACATTTTGAGGAATTACAAGAGATTTGATTGGTTTATTTGATTTTCATTGATTTGAGTGTATTTTACATTGAACTACAGCTACATTATGAGGAATTACGAGAGATTTGATTGGTTTATTTGATTTTCATTGATTTGAGTGTATTTTATGTTGAACTAGAGCTGCGTTATGAGGAAATATGAGATATTTGATTGGCTTATTTGATTTTCATTGTTTTGAGGTAGGGGTGTCCAGTGACTATTTTTTTTTGTTTTAACATGCTTGACAGTGATTGCTGCAAAAATGATTTTTCGTTTTCAGATTCATGCACAGCGTGGTAGGGGTATCCAGTGATGTTTTTTTGTTTTTAACATGCGTGATAGTGATTGCCGCGGAACCGAGTTACGTGCGTTTCCAGATTCATGCACAGCGTGGTAGGGGTGTCCAGTGATTTTTTTTTTTTGGTTTTAACATGGGTGATAGTGATTGCCGTGGAAGCGAGTTTCGTGGGTTTTCAGATTCATGCACAGCGAGTAGATTTCTATTTGACTGTTTTCGAGAATATTTGTTTTAATAATAGTTTTGTTGCACAGATTCGAGAAATTCAAAAAATGTTTGATATTGTCAAGGAGATCCCATACTAAAAGTGTGAAGAAAATAGTCGACAATCGAAATATATTTATTTAAACGTTTCAATTACTCAATTAAGAAGAAATCCTTTAAATATAGTGCCCAGCGAAGCGGGCGAAGCCTGCTAGTAAGACTTATAAGTTTTAAATTTTAAAGGCGCTGGAATTATAGCACGTGACTTACTAGAGGAAAACTTGGTTGATGTTAATCATTGTAGTGTTTGGCGTAGATTAAACCAAGTTGGACGTTTTTAGATGCGACAGAGAAAAGAAATCGTTGATTAGTACAAAGATTAAGAAGGAAAGATTAGAATTTGCTAAAGCATATAAATAAGGGACAGTGAAAGACTGTAAAAAAACGTTATTTTCAAATGAAAGAAAGATTAATTTTTTTGAAAATGAAGGAAGGAGATATGTTCGACGACCAAACAATGCTAGGTTTGGTTATAGGTATCAACTATTGACTTTAACCCCTTAAAGCGTGCTGTCCTCGCTGCGGGGACGCAAAATTTAAGATCCATCTGCAAAAATTCATCCCGGAAATTTTTTAGCAAAAATTTACTTTTATAACATAGCAGAAAAGGCCGGTTTTTTCACAACACACTAGTTATTTGTTGTTAGTGCATGCGCTTTACTAATAATATTTTACCATTTTCAGGAAAGCTGTTCGGGAGTTGAAATAAATTCCCCATAGAGATATGGTAAATAATGTATATTTTAAGCTAAATGTTCATCGCTTGTTTTTCGCACATTAATTAAACGGGAGGTTGAGGGGGGCTGTAGCCCCCTTCACACAAAACTAATTATCATATAAAACTCTTCCTAAGCCTACTTTGAATTGTTTAACATAGGTTTACATAACAGTACTCGTTATCTTACCTCTTAATCTCCAACCAGTATTCAAAGTATTAAATTTCAGGGTAAGAGAAAGTAGTGTGACTGACACACCAATTATTATTTTCTCTTACCCACAGGGTCGAGAAAGTATTGCTTTAGAGTCAAATTTTCAAACGTGAGTTTTTGTTATATTTACAAGTTCTGAGGTCCCCTGAATATGAAAATCATGTTCTTATTGAATGGTCTGTGTGTCTGTCCGTCTGTGTGTCTGTCTGTCTCTGTGTGTTTTATCAGCATATCTCAAGAACAAATAGTAGCATAAATTCCAAACTTGGTATTCTAAACGTGTATCATATAGGGATTCTACACTAAACTTTTCGCTAAGATGAAGCAAATGGTTCGTGTACAGGGATACTACAAATTATTCAAATACATTATTTCTATTGGGAAAATTGCAGGTAAGTAGAGCTTAACATCTACTGCACTAAAGAAAATGAAAAGAATATATATTTTTTGTAATAGAGATAGTCAACTGTGAAACAAAATTTGCGTATGTAGTAGCCTTACCTCCCCCCCCCCCCTGGGGGGAAGACCCCTCTATAGGAGTAAATTTTCATGATGGGTATCTTTCAAAAGAGCCCGCCAATAACTTTAAAACGAATGGTTGAACCATCGATCTGCAATAATTTAAAATAAAGTTATCGATTTTTTTCATTAATTTTTTTTTTTTAATGTAATACAGAGAATAAATTCAACTTTTTTTGGATATTTAGTGTTATACTACCTCTCTTTTATGGAAATCATCTGCATTATCACAGAAGATAATTTTTTTAAATAATAATTTTAATAAATTATTTTTACTGAGTGAATTGGTGTTGAAAAATATAGAAGAAAGTCGTGTGGTGGCCACAACACACTAGTTATTTGTTGTTAGTGGATGTGCTTTACTAATAATATTTTACCTTTTCCAGGAAAGCTGTTTCGGAATTAAAATAAATTCCTCATAGAGATATGGTAAATAATGTATGTTTTAAGCTAATTATTCATCGCTTGTTTTCTGTGTATTTAGAAGTTTTGAGGCTTCGTGATTACCGTAGTCAAGTTTTTTAACGATTGATATTTGTCTGTGTCTCTAAAGAGTAACTTAAAAACGAATAATTTTAGGGGATCCAAATGTTGTATTTTGAAATTAATATAAGTTTGTTGCTGGAAAAGTTTGATCAAGACTGATAAGTTTCAATGAATGTTGCGTGTGAAAATTGTCTGTATAATTTTAAGTAAACTTTTAATTTTAATAACAGAATTAAATTCTATATAAATGAAACGAGGGGTTGAGGGGGCCGTAGCCCCCCTCACAAAGAACTAATTATCATATAAAACTCTTTCGAAGCCTAATTTGAATTGTTTAGTATAGGTTTACATAACAGTACTCGTTATCTTACATCTTAATCTCCAACCTGTACTTATAGTATTAAATTTCAGGGTAAGAGAAAGTCGTGTGAATGATACACCAGATTATTTTTGTTAGTTAAGAGGAATTTTCAAAGACATAGACAATAAAAATTATGTATATCTCATCATCACAGTAAATAATGTGAACTAATGGAATGATTCTTAGTTAGTCATTAGTACACAGAAGTAAGAGGATCAGACTTTGAAAAAGTTTAAAAGAACAATTTACTTTTCTATCGTCTTTATATTTTTTCTGAGACTGGCCATAGATTTTTCAGGTAATATATTAATAAATTATGGTATGGATGAAGATTATGAAAAATTTGAATCAGAAATTGCAACAGCAAGCTATAAAATCCTTTCTTTTACAAAAACAGCCACATTCAGCGTCTAGTGCCGTAGAGTGAGTTTAAAGTAAAGTATATATGTTCGATCCTTATAAGTATCTTTCATATTCCTCCCATATATATATATATATATATATTTATAGGCATTGTAATGTGGTGGATGTTTATATCTTGTCGGTACCTTAGGTTAACTTTAATTTAATATTTATTTATATATTTTTTTCTGTTTTATGATAATTAGACTAGAATGCAATATACCTAAAGAGACCTCAAATTATAGTCATTTTTCTATTATTTTACAGACAATTTAAGAAAGAAATTTTCTTTATACATTCGAGTATTTTAGTTGATAAATGAAACATCACTATTTTTTATTGTAATATTTATTTAATTGTATGTTTGTCAAATCGACTATTATATCTGTCAAACATCATTCTTTAAAAATAGTGGTAATTATTAAATAAAAAATTCCCCACAAGTTGGCAACACTAGATGGAATACACAATGGTTAAAACAATTAATAAAAATTGCCTTTGAATTTTTATAAATTATTTCAAATAGGAAATACGCAGGAATTCAAAATTGAATCATTAATTTTTTTTAGTCTTGTTAAAATTGTAAATACTTACCTATCAATTATTTCTCCAAATCTCATTATCGGAGCCTTGTTTTCTTCGCTTTGTTTCAACCCAAACACAGATTCTTTATATAAAAAATTAAAGTAAAAAATAATATCACAATACATTACAAATATTAAATGTACATTCTTAAAACTCTCAACAGAAAAGTACTGGGAATTATTTATTTTCAGTCTTATGTAAAATTACAGTTAAAAATAAATGAAGATGTTACAAATGTTGATGCTATGTACACTGTAAAAAAAAAAAAAAAAAAAAAAAATACTAAAAAACATCTCCGGTCGTTTTAAAGGTCATAACCCCACCCCCTGCCCCCTAATAATCCTATTGTTATTAAACGAGTGCGTGACCGCAATTTAGCGCAAGATTCTCCCCGTTTCCGAGCGTTGTTTGAAGATTTTATATATATATAAAAAAAAAAAAAAAAAAAAAAACGGGTGCTCAAAATCCAAGATAATCAAGCTTTTGTTAGTTTTCATATTATTAACCTTTACCCATTTATAATATATTAAAGAAATAACAGAAATAATTGATCTTTAAATCACAGATACCTACGATGTTAACATTACCCCCCACTCTTATAGCCGCTAATAACCTAATCCTGAACGAAAGTTATTTTAAATTTAATTGTAACATATATAAGCAAAATAAAGTGGTTCCTATGGGGTCCCCTATTTCCTATTTTGTTACGAATTAAAATTCAGGATCTTTGAAGAAAATTCAAAAAATGTTCCATAAGCGATTTTCCTATTGATTCCTTAATACAGACAATAACTGTTGCCATTAGTTTATAAAAACGACTTCATCGAAGAAATCTCCAGTCTGCTTAATAACCTCGACCCCAATATCAAATTCAGGAATAAAACAGAAAAAAATGATAGCCAAATCAGCTACTTAGATGTTAACATTAAACGTATCAAAAATAATCAAATTCGAACTTCAGTCTACAGAAAGCCCACCAGCAGTAACGAAATTATCAGCAACCCCATATCATTATAAAATTAACGCCATTCAGGCTTATGTAAACCGCACCATCTTAGTTTGCTCTAACCTTCAAATTTTGGAAAATGAATTAAAATTTATTCAGCAAATCATCAACAAAGCAGGATATCCTTAAAAATGTCGTTCATAAACTGTACCAGAAACATATTAAAAAATTAATTGCATTAATAACCATCAAAAAATGCTCCTAAATTCCCCTACAGTGTACCTTTTGATGGTGATGTTTCTTTAAAAAATTAAAAATGAAGCTGCTAAGCACAATTATAAAATACCTATTAAACCCAATAGAAATATTTATCAACTCACCACAATGACAAAGATTTAACGGCCCCCTTTGAAACTGCCGGTATATATAAATTTTCTTTCTTAAACGTAATTATAATAATGGCTGTTATAGTGGTCTCTACGACGAGAAGAAAAAAAATATTAAAAATAGAATCAATGAACACATTTCCGACGCTAAATTTAATAGAAAACTACCATCTCTCTAATTTCTCTCTTATGGTTTTTACTCTTTAATTATTTTTATAAACAATAGATATGAATATGTACATTTGAGGTTCTATATACAGGTGAGCACATATGTGCGCATGTTATTAAAACAATAAATTAAAGAATAAACTCTTTAACTCGGATGCACCCATTGCATTCTACTTCACGGGCTGCAGGCCAAAGCAGTGATGCCAGACGGTCGAAAATTATTTCCCCAAACAGGTCTTCAAATTTCCCCAAATCAGGTTTTGTTTTTTCGAAAAAATCCCCAACTTGATTTCTACTATAAAAGAGGGGGGGGGGGGAATATATCAAGCAAATTTAAGTGGATTTAAGCTCAGATTTTTCCCCAAATGAAAGCAATTTTTGAAAAAAATCCCCAAATAACAACAAAGCTGTTGAAAATCCCTGGTCGTAGGGATAAATCATTAAGTTGCCAACATTGACAGAAAGTTGAAGAACTCCCCAGATTTGTCCCCAAAAATTTTAGAATTCTCCAAAAAAGTCCCCACAAACATTTGGTCCCCAAAACTGTGCCCAGAAGCCTCAAAAATCCCCAAAATGGTGACAAAATCTCCAATCTGGCATCACTGGGCCAAAGCCGCCAAAATACTTTCTGCAGCTCTCAATGATATCGAAGGTTGGCTGAGTGAGTAAAAATGAACAAGGGAGTAGTTGGTTCCATGACAAATAATTAAAAAATATTTCTTTAAAAGTTAAAGAAAATTCTAAACTATTTTACTTAATAAAATATGAAGCATAAATACCACTCAAAGCATTAAAATAATGACATTTCAGTGCTCCCAGAATATCTACAGATGGTTTGCCAGTCAGTTTTTCCATGTCTTTGACAAGGGCTATTGCGTGTTCATTGAAAAGAGGGACTTTCTCCTTCAGCATTCCCATGTGAAAGACAGGATTTATCAGCCTCCTGTGTGACCTCCATCTCTCTCCATTACTATAAGTAATAAAGTTTATAATGAGTATTAGGTTACTATTTTAAATAGTCATACATAATAACAATACAAATATACTAGTTTAAATTAATCGAATCAAATGTCCCTAAATTCAACTGTTGATTAAAAAAAAACAATATTCACTATTGTCATCTGGTAATAGGCAAGCATGGACACTCAATTATTAGATTTTTGACGACAATTTTTATTTCTTACGTATGATGCACTTGCATTGGAGTTAAATTAATAACTCTCCAAGATCTGTCGGCTCGGCGCACAACGAAAAAATGCCGTTACCACAGGAAAAGGAACAAGTAGTTCTCCGGTATGCAGAACGCAAATCACTCTTATGCTATTAAGTGAGCAATATTTGTATATATATATGTATATTTCACTGTTCTCGAAAACGGTAGCTCGGACAGTCACGTGATTTAACACAAAGGTGCCCTCCGAAGGGTCATTGTGCACACCGAAGTCAGATTTTCGAATTTTTGATTAGTTTTCTTTAAATTAATAAAAATATAAAAATAAAACTTCCTATTTCCATAATGACGCAGATGGAGAATCTTAAGAGAGATATGATTGGTTTAATTCATTTTCATTGATTTGAGTGTATTTTGCATTGAACTATAGCTAAGTTATGAGGAATTACGAGAGATTTGATTGGTTTATTTGATTTTCATTGATTTGAGTGTATTTTACGCTGAACTAGAGCTACGTTTTGAGGAATTACGAGAAATTTGATTTTCATTGATTTGAGTTTATTTTACATTGAACTAGAGTTACGTTTTGAGGAATTACGAGAGATTTGATTGGTTTATTTGATTTTCATTGATTTGAGTGTATTTTACATTGAACTAAGCTACGCTTTTAGGAATTACGAGAGATTTGATTGGTTTATTTAGATTTTTTTTATTTAAGTGTATTTTACATTGAACTAGAGGTAATTTATGAGGAATTACGAGAGATTTGATTGGTTTATTTGATTTTCATTGATTTGAGGTAGGGGTGTCCAGTGATGTTTTTTTGGTTTTAACATGCTTGACAGTGATTACTGCAAAAATTAATATCGTACGTTTTTAGATTCATGCACAGCGAAGTAGGGGTGTCCAGTGATTTTTTTTGGTTTTAACATGCGTGATAGTGATTGCCACGGAACCGAGTAATGTGCGTTTTCAAATTCAGGCACAGAGAGGTAGGGGTGTCCAATGATGTTTTTTTGTTTTAACATGCGTGATAATGATTGCTGCGGAACCGAGTTTCATGCGTTTTCAGATTCATGCACAGCGGGGTAGGAATGTCGAATGATTTTTTTTTTTTTTTTTTTTTTTTTTTTTGTTGTTGTTTTAACATGCGTGATAGTGATTCCGGCGGAACCGAGTTTCGTGCGTTTTCAGATTCATGCACAGTGAGGTAGGGGTGTCCAGTGATGTTTTTTGGTTTTAACATGCGTGATAGTGATTGCCACGGAACCGAGTTTCGTATGTTCTGATATTCATGCACAGCGGTGTAGGGCTGTCCAGTGATTATTATTATTATTTTTTTTTTTTTTGGTTTTCATGTGCGTGAAGCGTTTATACGTGCTTTATAGTGATTGCTTCGAAAACGACTTGCGTGCGTTCTTTGATTCGACCATTCATCGAATAGTGACTTGTACTGTACGAGTAACAGCTTCAGCTGTTTCCAGAATATTCGAAGAATTAACATTTCTATTTGACTGTTTTCGAGAATATTCGTTTTAATAATAGTTTTGTTGCACAGATTCGAGAAGTTCAAAAAATGTTTTCTATTGTCAAGGAGATCCCATACGAAAACTGTGAAGAAAATAGTCGCCAATGGAAATATATTTATTTAAACGTTTAAATTCTTCAATTAAAAAGAAATCCTTTAAATATAGTGCCCAGCGAAGCGGGCGAAGCCTGCTAGTAATAACAATTCAACGAATGTTTCGAACAATTTATAAAAGATATACACCCTATGCTAAGAACATTAAAAAAAGAAAAAAAAAAAAAAACCTCTAGAAACTGTAAGCAAACAGAAAATGTACTTTAAATGTATACATTGTTAACCCCTTCCGGCCTAACGTCCTAGTATTAGAGAACATATCTTTCCATAATTCTAAATTCCTTATTTTGAAGAATTTTAATTTCAAAATCTAGTGTCATACTAATAATAGATACAAGAGTATATACTTATTAGTCTTGATCAAATTGTTCCATCACCAAACTTATATTAATTTGAAAATGCAACTTTTGGATCTCCTGAATTTATTCGTTTTTAAGTTAATCTAAGACACACAGATAAAGATTAGACTTTAAAAAATTTGACTTCGGTAATTAGGAAGCCTCAGAACGTGTAAATATGAAAAAAAATAGCGATAAATATTTAGTTTAAAAACACATATTATTTATCATTTGTCTATAAGGAATTCATTTCAATTCCTCAGCAGTTTTCCTGGACATTGTAAAATATTACAGTAAAGCACTTCCACTAAAAAATAATGTTATCGCTTACGTATTTGAAGCCCTGTATATCTTTTGAAGATTATGTACAAACCACATGGTGCACCTAAACATAATCCTATAGTAATAATACATGGCACAATCTGAAATAAATTTCCACCAATTTTCAACTATTGTCGCACTATAATCTAGATTTTTGTGTAGCCCTGTAAACGATCAGTGATTGATATCCCTACCATATTCTGCATGAGGCATGTTTTTATGCATATAAAAAATGTATATTAATTTCACTTGGTTTAGTGCAGTCTATAGACGTTAAACTCTACTTACCTGCAATTTTCCCCATAGACGTAATGCATATGAATTCTTATGGGTGTCCCTGTACACGAACAACTTGTTTCATCACAACGATAAGCTTAGTGTAGCATCCCTATGTGATGCACATTTAGCATACCAAGTTTGGACTGTCTACTATTATTTGTTCTTGAGATATGTTGATAACAGACAGACACACAGACACATAGACACACACACAGACCAACCGCTAAAAACATGATTTTCGGATTCAGGGGACCCCAAAACGTGTAAACATAACAAAAACTCACTTTCTAAAATTTGACTCAAAAAGAATACTTTCTCTACCTTAAGGGTAAGAGAGAGTAAAAAGAGATAAGTTAAAACACTTGTTATTACTTTCTTCTATATTCAATAGAAGAAAGTATTGGATTCGTAAAAATTTTCGACCTCGGGTTTTTGATGGATTTACACGTTTTGAGAGTTGTAGAACACGATTTGACCATTTTTAGAAAATGTCTGTCTGCCTGTCTGTCTGTGTGTGTGTGTGTGTGTGTGTGACAAAATTTTTTGGCAACTGTATCTCAGGAAATACTGCACAGAATTTCATACAAGTTGGTATGTAGTTGCACCTTGACATAAATTAGTGCCTATCAACTTTTGGTAAAAATTGTCTTACAGGTTGCGTTGCCATCCCGCTTTTTCTAAATTTTTAACATGGTGATATAGGACAAAATTTTGTATAAATGTGCACAAAGAGAATTATTTTTCAGTAATCATTATGGAATTTACAAAAATTACTTATAATAGAGATAGTCAACTGGGAAAAAAAGTTTGTATGTGTAGGAGCCTCGCCCCCCCCCCCCCCTGGGGGGGAAGTCCCCCCTCGAGGGGAGTAAATTTTCAAGATGGGTATCTTTCGAAAGGTCTCGTCAATGCCTTTAAAACGAATGGTTGAACTATAAATCTGTGATAATTTAAGACAAAGTTATTGATTTTTTTTTCTTTTAACGAAAAAAAAAAAAAAAAAATTAGAAAAGAAACGTATTTTTTTTTTTTTTTTTTTTTTTTTTTTTTTTTAATCGAAATTTAATCAAACTTGGTATTTAGTTGGCCCCTGACATAAACCGGTGCTGATTAGATTTGGGGATCAATCGCTCAACAGGTGGCGCTGTGATCGTATTTTTTCTAAATTTTTAACATGGCAGTATAGGACAAAATTCCATATAAATGTACATAATGAGAGTTATGATTGTAAAATTAATATGAATTATTGATAATAGTAGTAGTTAATTAGTAAAAAAATTTTGTGCACGTGGGGGGCATCGCTTCCCCCCTTAAGGGTAAGAACCCCCGGGGGGGGGGTAAATTTTCAAGATGGGTATCTTTCGAAAGGTCTCGTCAATACCTTTAAAATGAATGGTTGAACTATAAATATGTGATAATTTAAAACAAAGTTATCGTTTTAGTTATCGGTTTTTTTTTTTTTTTTTTTTTTTTTTTTGCTTTTAACGAAAAAAAAAAAAAAAAAATAAAAAAACTTGAAAAAAAAAAAATCGTATATATTTTTTTTTTTATTCAGTGAATTTGCATAGAAAAATATAGAAGAAAGTAGTGGTGGCCACAACATACTAGTTTCTTATTTAGATTTAAAACACTTTAAAACACGTAAAATTAAACTTTATTTAAAAGGTTTTAAAACATTATTTGAAGCTTTACGCTTTGAAATGTCAAAGCATCATCAGGGATTTTTATTACTCGTTTCCAGATATTTAAAAAACTGCTCATTGGAAACGAGTAATAAAAATCTCTGATGATGCTTTGGTGTTTCAAAGCGATAAGCTTCGGATAATGTTTTAAAATCTTTTAAATAAAGTTAATTTTACGTGTTTTAAAGTGTTAATCTAAATAAAAAATTAAAATATTTCTTGCACAAAAATAAAATTCTTTCTTTCTTTCTTTTTTTTTTCTTCACAAAAAACAAAATAATTTGCTAAACCATTATTTTACAGTTAATTATTTATTTCTAAAAATGTAACCCAATTTCAAAATAGAAAAACGAATAACTATTTATAATTGTTAAAATGTGTAATATTGTCCTTTTTAAAGATATATCATTTATAAACATAACTCTGTCACTTGTTTTCCCTTACTTATAAAACTTACAAATTTAAATTTATTACAGAAAAACATAACCATAATATTTTTACTATATAAAGACATTATTTGGAAAACAAACACTTGACATTATATATTGAAACTAGCAGACCCGGCCACGCGTTGCTGTGACTAAGTTATACGTTGAATTATACGGCTGTAAACTATTTAGTACAGTCAAATTACTATTTACGAACAAAGACGAAAACGTTGTAGCCGATGTAAAAACCTACAGGGTTGAGATTTGAAACTAAGGTCAAAATTTGGAAGCGATTGATAAAAATTTTCGTAGTGTTCATATTAAGCACAAATTAATTTTATTGTAGGGTCCTATAAATTTTAATGGAGAAGGGATATATATTATTTCTAATGCTACTTTGGATAAAATTGCTAAAATGACTAATATATAAATTAAATTCTATTAAAATTCTATTAAAATAAAAGTATAAAAGAAACAGACGATTTTAAAATAAATTTTTATGGAGGAGTGAAATATAATATATGCTATAATGGATAATTTTACTATAAAATGACCTCATCATTTTAAATATTTTAAAGAGGGCAACAGCTGTAGTTATAAAAAGGAAAACAATAAGGCTAAACCAGAAAAATAAGTAAATTTGATAAATATTTTAAAACTTTAAAATTGGAAATGTTATGAAATATTGGACATTTAAAGTAAATACATGTATCATTTTAAATAGAAAAAGATTTTGGAAAAGTTTAGTGTATTTTAACGAAGTGATGAGAAGTTTTTGAGTATGTTAAAATTTTAATAGTAAATTCAAGTTAATAAAGATGGGAAACATTGAGGATTAAGATAAGAATAATTATAAGATTTAAAAAAAAAAAAAAAAAAAAAACTTTTTATATACCATGCTTTTAAATTTTAATATACTAATAATATACTAATTAAAAGGAAAATGATAAATATTCTATCATAGTTTGAAGTCAAATTTGTTTTCAAATGTCTAAATAAAATATCTGATGTAAGATACTAATATTTTGCAGCGGAATAGATTTCATTTCTGTCATCCTTTGCGAAAAAAAAAAGAATATCGCCAAATTATCTGGCGAAAATATTTAATTCCTTTCAAAAATCATGGTTATTTTAACAACTTATATTAAAAGAGTAATGAATAATATGAAACAATATTTCGTACAATACATATTACATGTCATACATACGTACAATGAATAATACATATTACATTTCGTACAATGCATACATCTGGCATGTATATTTTCGTGTTACGCTTTTGATCGCCAAATAATAATAATAAAAAAAGCCAAGGGCGACAAAGTTTTGAAATTTAAAATTAAAATTTTGTCAATTTGACAGCAAAATAATTCAATCTAACACCCGCGATAACTAATACATATCTATAGCCAAATATAAGGATTAAAATCGGGAAATAAATTTCTCGATTTTTAATAATTTCTTACAAAAAATCCAGTGGGCAATTAACATAGGAAATCTTTTTCTTGGCTGCACAGACGGTCAGTGAGTCACACTTCGCTTGTGTATAGAACTCATAGATATAGTATAGCATATATAGAATAGAGTCATCATTGGGGAGAAAAAAGTTATTCCTTTTCATTTGGGAAAAGACGAAGTTTTTACCAAAATATGGCCGTCTTTCCCCGAGTGAATACACACGGGAATACATACTAATATTTTAGCAAATAAAATTTATGAATAATTTATTTTCTAAAGGGGAATGGAAGACTCCAGATACAGTTTCAAATTCATATTTCTTTCTTTCTTTTCTTTTTCTTTTCTTTTCTTTCTTTATTTTTTTTTTCAATACCACTTAATGGTTGTTTCCAAAGCTTTTATTTATTTATTTTTTTTTTTCGGCATCAAAAATCTTTGTACGATAACATGGGGATGAGAGATCTATATATATTACTATATCTATGATAGAACTACATTAGCACTTTATCAATGTGTATAAAATCTTTAAATTGATTATGACGTCAATTTTCGTGAGATGCATAATTTAACTTTTTATAATTTTTTAACGTTCACGTTTGATTAAATGTATTTATTTTTATGTCGAAAGAAAATGAACTCGTTTTTTTTTTTTTTTTTTTTTTTTTTTGGCAACAATTAAATTAATGGAACTCACAGATATTTTGGAGCAACTTTAATAAAGGTCTATAATTAACAAATAATTGCAATAAAACAATATTGTGACAATAAATTGAGATAAAAACTATCCTATCTCTCAAGTTGGACCAAACTGCACACAGTGTGCAAAATTTCATTAAAATCGGTTCCTTAGTTTAGGAGTTTACCCCGGACAAACATCGTGACACGTAGATTATATATATATACAGATATTAGTTTATAAGGCAAATATTACGGAGATAAAAGTAAAATTACCAAGTTACTTAAAAAATATTTTTTCTAACAAAGGGTTTAAATTTTATGTCAGAAGGGTTTAAATTTCATTGTATACTATTTAGCCCTCTTTTACTTATTGAATTTTGAAAAAAAAAAAAAAAATAAATAAAAAAAATAAAAAAAAGAGAAAATGTTTAAAATTTATTTTTGCCTAAATCACAGATATATATATAAAAGGTGTCCCAAAGTTAACGTAAGATTTGAATTAACTAAAAAAGATTTTTTGAAGTGAAAACTTCTTTAGGCGCGTTGAGCACTTTTGGGTGAACAAAAATCATGAAACTCGCGTCATCGTCAGCGAAGGTTTTCCATTTGAAGTGAAAACTTATATAGGCGCGTTGAGCACTTTTGGGTGAACAAAAATCATGAAACTCGCCTCATCGTCAGCGAAGGCTTTCCATGAGAAGAAACATATTTTTTACCAATTTATATTATCGAAAGTGGAATTCGAGATTTCAGCTGATTTACACGTTTTGAGGTGTCCTGAATGGGTTTTCTTTTGTATCTCAGCTACTAATTAAAATAATTTCATAAGTAATACATCATTTGAAAACTTTGTTGAGTTGGAATCGAACAGTCGATTACAGAAATTTCTACAGCCAGATGGTGCTGTAATATTTTAAAATTTCAAAATTTCAATTTCTAATTATGATTAAATTATTTTTAATACATCATTCGAAAGTATTTTAAAGTTCTTTTATATTATCGAAAGTGGAATTCGAGATTTCACCTGATTTACACTTTTTGAAGTGTCCTGAATCGGTTTTCTTTTGTATCTCAGCTACTAATTATAATAATTTCATAAGTAATCATTATTTTTACCTAATATAAGGCTTAGTTCATTTTATATGGGTAGCTACAAATATTGTGCCGAGTCATGTAATACAGATCATAAATACTTCTTTACAAACCAAAAATAATTCGAAAATAATAATTTAATAGCTCGAGGATACAATTCACAAGTTACTTAGTTTTCACTTCTGTCGGCAGTCCCCAAAGACTGCTTTGATTTTCTTTTTCTTTAAATTTTTTTTTTCCTTGGATCGTAAAGTACACAAGATATTGTTATGTACGGAACAGCACTTAAGGCGAATGGTCTCCACGTCTTTGCTGGCACATACGCACTCTTTTGTCGAAAGTTTCCATGACCATTTTGCATTTATGTGGCTGAATTCCGTTGAATTTCCTTCTTCAACGTGCTTTTGGGCTTGTTGTCATAGACCTTTGACTTCAAATAACTCCACACAAAGAAATCCAATGGTGTTAAATCAGATGATCTAGGGGGCCAATTCTGATCACCGAAACGAGAGAATACACGGCCAGGAAATGTCTCATGCAGTAATTGAATTGTTTCACGGGTTGTATGAGATGTGGCACCGACTTCATGAAACCACATATCGTCCAAATCAACATCACCCAATTTAGACAGAAAGAACTGTGTTATCATGTCTCGATATCGAGCACCAGTAGCATTCACTGCTTGAACAGCTTCCTTTTCGAAAAAGTATGGTCCAATGATGCTTCCAACCCAAAATCCGCACCAAACAGTGACACGTTGAGGATGCATTTGTTTTTCGACAATCTCATGAGGGTTCTCTGAACCCCAAATGCGGCAATTTTGACGATTACCAAAGCCATTAAGGTGAAAATGGGCTAAATCGATAAAAATCATTTTTTACGAAAAATCGGCATCCACTTGTTGGTGTTCAATAATCTATTAAACGAATTCTCTTCGCTGTGCATGGTCATTAGGCTTCAGTTCTTGCGTCAATTGAACTTTGTAAACATCGAGACACAGATCTTCAGTGAGTATATGCTGTAGAGAGCTTCTTGAAATTTGCAATTCTTCTCCACGAAGCCGAATTGATGTTCCTGGACTTTCACCAGCACTCTCCCTCAGAGCTTCGATATTGACATTTGAACGGCTTATTTTTGGACGACCAATGTGTTTAGCATCACCAATTGATCCAGTCTGCCTGAATTTTTCAAATTTTCTCTTCACAGTTGAAGAAGTTAAATCATTATTCCGACAATATTTTGTTCGAAATTTTCGAACTGTGGCCGTCAGACTTTCATTATTTTTGAAATAATATTCAACAATGAAAACAGGTTGTTCTATCGCGTAACGCTCCATTTTTACTAACCCTAAACTATCAGCTGTCAAATGGTTTTTTTTAATAGGGTTGCCAACACTTTATTGCCCGAATGGTGGAAAATTCAAATCTTGTGTTAATTTTGGGACACCCTTTATATATATATATATATATATGACATAATAAATGAAAAACTCAACATAAAATATAAATAACATATCTAATTATATATAATATATATATGTATACATAATGAATATATAGATAAATAGAGAGATAGAGAGATAGATAGATTTATTCAGGTAGCTACTTGGCTAGTGGTGATAATAGTCATTTTATATAATAATTTTTTGATTGTTACCTGTTTAAAGGTCAATAACTTAAAAAAAAAAAAAAAAAAAAAAAAATGTAAACATGGAAAAGAAAAGAAAATAGCACCAGGAAAAGTTAAAGGAATTTTTTTTTATCAGCAAATATTAATATATATAATGACCCTCATCTGTCATGAACGAATCCGGTTAGTACCGCTTCAAAACAGAAACTTTTGGCAGCCATTTTTTTTTCGATTGTTTATTTCAACTTAGGAAACATACATATCATTTTCATACATGTTTTGTATCGCACATATTCTTATTTCATCTAAAACCTTGAAAAACTATCCAATTGTAATATTTAAATGTCTAATTAAATATAACGGATCACTGGCTATTATAAACATGAACCTATAAACAGAATTATGTAACTTCATGATTATAAACAATGCAATGCAATACCAAATAAAAACAAACCAAAACTGTTGCCATTCAGACAATACAAATTCCAAATGGACAACTTTTTAATTCCGAATGAACGACTCTGACTGTTTCATTAAAAAAACGCTTAAAATATTTCTAAAACATATTAAAGCCTTAAAAATCTTAAAATATTTGTAAAAACGCATTAAAGCCTTTAAATATTTTTATCAAACTTCATCGTTTGTTTACATTGTAAGGTATGATTGGCGTCGAGTTTAGTACGTAAATGCTGCCAGTTGATTTTAGTTTTGAAATTAGTGTAAAATGATAGTTGGGAAAGAATGTTTGGTTGGGCAAGTAAAAGTCAGCAGTTGAAATGAGTATTGAAAGTAGGGTAGTCTAAGGTGATAATGTCGAGTCAAGGTAAAATGTTCGGTTGAGAATGAGAAAGTCCCTAGCTGGATCCTGGATATTTTGGCGATGTTGTGGGTGAGATAGCTGGTTGGAGGTATCGAGTAGAGGTGAATTTGGGTTAGCATGGAGTGTTTGTAGTTATTGGATAGTTAGTTAGAAAATTTGAAAACAGGATCTACGATAGTCTTAAAAAAGAGTATTTTGGTAAAATGAAGTGAATCGTTTTTCTTATTATGAGGACTTTAAATACGCAAGCGAAGTGATGACGTCACTTGCCGTTCGTGGATACAAGAAAAATATTTCCTATGTTAAACGCCCAATGGATTTTTCGTAAAAAATTATTAAAAATCGAGGGAAATTATTTCCCGATTTTAATCCCCATATTTAGGTTTAGATATGTAATAGTTATCATGTGCATGCGTTAGATTAAGTTGTTTTTGTTCTAAAACTGATAAAATTTGAATTTTAAATTTCAAATCTCTAGATTAAAAAAAAAAAAAAAAAAAAAAAAACTTCCATATTCCATTGAAAACATAAACATTTCATTTCAAAGGATGATATTTACACAATAAATATCCAACTAATATACTAATTAAAAGGAAAATGATAATTATTCTATCATAATTTGAAGTGAAATTTCTTTTAAAATGTCTAAATAAAGTATCTGATATCCGCGTTTGTAATGATCGATAGATAGCGCTTTCTCAACTGCAGTTGTTAGTAAATACAATAGCCACGTGTATTAATTATTGTTCTTTCTTGTTATTCTATCATTGTTTCAGCGTGAAAGATATCAGTGGTATGATAATTTCACCTTAGCCCACCAGAGGGCGAGCATTTCATTACAATCGCGGATAAGATACTAACATGTTGCAGCGGAATAGATTTGATATCGGTCATCCTTGGCAGAAAAAAAAAAAAAAAAAAAAAAAAAATATATATATATATATACAGTCGATGGAAAAATTATTAAAGCACTCGACCCCCTATAAAAAATTATAGTTGAAGTTCTGGGTTCGAGTCCCGGATTATGATTTATTAAAATTATAAAAAAAACAATATCGGTTTTATAAATTTGAAAAAAATAATGAGATAAATAATTAATTGGTAATAATAATTATTAATTAATAATAATATTATTCTGCAACAATAATTTTTCCATCGATCGTACATTGATTGTATGAATCGGCAAAAAATCGATATTTGAAAGATTTTTTATTAAAATCTATTAAAAGGACTAGGAAATTCTGCAACAATATATATTTCATCTGAAATGACATATTTATTATTTCGTGGGAAGGGAAATATTTTTCCTGTTCATATTTGTTGTAGTATTTTAATTTTGGTATTTTCTTGGCAATATAGACGATGCATTAAACATAGACATTGATCCGGCTCAGAATATAAAATTTTTTACTCTTGTAAAAACTTACAAAGTTTCGAATAATTTTTATCGACAAAATATTACATAACATCGTAGTATTTTAATTTTAGTATTTTCTTGGCAATATAGATGATGCATTAAACATAGACATTGATCCGGCTAAGAATATGAAATTTTCTACTCTTGTAAAAACTTACAAAGTTTCGAATAATTTTTATCGACAAAATATTACATAACATGAATTTTCTTGGCAATATAGATGATGCATTAAACATAGACATTGATCCGGCTAAGAATATGAAATTTTCTACTCTTGTAAAAACTTACAAAGTTTCAAATAATTTTTATCGACAAAATATTACATAACATGAATTTTCTTGGCAATATAGATGATGCATTAAACATAGACATTGATCCGGTTCTTTTACTCGGTTATGAATCGGATAAATAGAATGCGGACGGTATTTTCTTGGCAATATAGATATCGCTTCGTTATAAATAATTCAGCGATGTATTTTCATTTGTTCTTTCAGAGGATCAACTAAGTTTTCTAATTCATTTTTTGAAAAATTGCTCATCATCAGGTGAAAACTTTTCATCTTCAGGTGGAAAATCTATGACTATCAGGTGATAAGTCTATGATTATCACCAGTAAAAACGTTTTGAAATATTTATATTGACATGGAAAAATATAACTTAGAAAAATACTATATGTAATTAGAATTTTTATATTTGAGATAAAATGTCGATATTTCAAATTTCACCACATCTTAGACTTTTAATGAGTCGTTATTTTAAAATGAACTATAGAAAATAATATAATTAAACAATTTTTTTTATAATCATTAAAATATTTTTTATAATTAAATTATTTTAAAATGAATAATAGAAAAATATTATTTATTTATTTATTTATAATTAATTAATTAGTTTGGAAAAATAAATATGATTAAATCTTGGACTCGAAATAATAAATTAATTTTTAAAAATAATTTCTAACCAAAATTGAAAAAAAAAAAAAAAAAAAAAAAAAAATTTTTTTTTTTTTTTTTTTTTTTTTTAAGAAGAAAATATATATTTACGATATTGATAGTTTCAGATAAATATATTTAGAAATGATAACTTAGACTATGTGTTAATTTTCGAAAACTCAAAGCAAGAATTTTTAATTTTTTGAAAATTCTATTTATTTTATCAATATTGAAATTATAAATAATATATAAAAATAAAAATAAATAATTATAAAAGATTTAAAAAAACAAATTTCATTCGAGTCAAAAATGTAGTTTTCATTTTGAAAATTAATTAACAATTAATCAATTAATCAATAATTTTCAAAAATAAAAACAATTATATATTTAATAAAAAATATTTAAAAAAAATATTTAAAAAAATAATTTTCAATTAAAAAAAAAAAAAAAAAAAAAAAAAAAAAAAAATTTTTTTTTTTTTTTTTTTTTTTTAATATTGAAGAAAATATATGTTTACGATATTGATAGGTTCAGATAAAATTATTAAGAATGATAACTTAGGCTGTGTGTTGATTTTCGAAAACTCAATGTAAGAATTTTTAATTTTTTAAAATTTCTATTTATTTCATTAATATTGAATTTATAAATAATATATAAAAATAAAAATAAATAATTATAAAAGATTTAAAAAAATAAATTTCATTCGAGTCAAAAGATGTAGTTTTCATTTTGAAAATTAATTAACAATTAATTAATCAATAATTTTCAAAAATAAAAACAATTACATATTTCATTTGAAAAAAAATTTTTAAAGTAATTTAAAAAAAAAAAAAAAAAAAAAAAATTTTTTTTTTTTTTTTTTTTTTTTTTTTTTTTTTTAATATGTTTATTGGATGTTAAAGAATATATATATTTATGACATTGATAGGATCAGATGCATTTATTATGAGGAAAAGCAGGTTATCAAAGATCAAAATATATTTATATTTGACTGAAAAGATAGATTTCCACCTGATGAGGAAAGATTTTCACAGGAAAAATCATTCTAAAATGGACCATTGTTTTGAAAATACAATAGTAAATATATATATAATTAAAATTTTTTTTGAGTTATCTGTCCACGGACCAAACAATGAACTTATATACGACAAAATATTTGACGATCGAGGCTGCTGAAAAATTTGCAAGTTCACCGGGAAACGCTAAAATGTTTTTAGACATTTCGAGAACAATATCCTAATTTAGCGATAACAATCGTAAGTTTAAGCATATTAAAGATTTGTAATAAAATATTTGACCATTGAGGCTGCTGAAAAATTTGCAAGTTCACCGGGAAACCGGACAAATAGAAATGCAAAGGATTTTACTTAATACATTATTTTTTATATTGCCATTCTGAAATGGACAATAGTAAATATATATATAATTAAAATTTTTTTGAGATGACTCGGACAAATAGAAATGCAAAGGATTTTACTTAATACATTATTTTTTATATTGGGACAATAGTAAATATATATAATTAAAATTTTTTTGAGATGACTCGGACAAATAGAAATGGAAAAGATTTTTACTTAATACATTATTTTTTATATTGCCATTCTGAAATGGACAATAGTAAATATATATAATTAAAATTTTTTTGAGATGATTCGGACAAATAGAAATGCAAAGGATTTTACTTAATATATTATTTTTTATATTGCCATTCTGAAATGGACAATAGTAAATATATATAATTAAAAAATTTACGAGGTGATTTGATAATTTGGACAAATAGATTTTTACTTAATATATTATTTTTTATATTGCTATTCTGAAATGGACAATAGTAAATATAAATTTTCGAGATGATTTGATGATTTGGACAAATAGATTTTTATTTAATACATTATTTTTATATTGCCATTCTGAAATGGACAATAGTAAATATTTATAATTTAAAAATTTTTCGGGATGATTCTGAAAAATAAAAATTTACTTATATTTTTTATAGTGTCATTCTAAAATGGATCATGATAAATATATATAATTCAAAAATTTTCGAGATGATTTTAAAAATATGATATCATAAAATGTTAAATTATTTACTCAATATAAGATTTTTTTTAAATTTTTAATTCTATTTATTTTTATGGATAAAGATTTATTTTTTTAAATGAAAAGTTTCAAGTGAAAAAACATTTTTTTTTTCAATATTGGTAAAAAATTTAACGTAAAAAAATGGGGCCGGACAAGGTATTGTTAACCGAACGGTTAACAATACCTTGTCCAGCCCCATTTTTTTACTTTTAATAACTTTACTTTTATAGCTTCAAGCTATAAAAAATTGTTATTAAGATATATTAAAAGACTAAAAATACAAGAAGAAAAACAAACAAAAATATAGTAACAATAAAAAAATTTATTTACAAAATTTTACAGTTGAAATTTTTATGTACAAAATAAATAATATTTACAATATATAACACATGAGATGCAATTTTTTTGAAAAGAAGAAGAAATGTAAGTCTGGCTACTTATATAATATTAAATTATAATTACAATTAAATAAAATTAAGAACTTAACTTGAATATATTTATAATAAAAAAAAAATAAAGAAATTTAATTATTTCGCGAATCCATGGTATAAAAATTTAATAAATTTAACTCGGATATATTTATGATTTATAGAAAATATCGACTTGTAAAAAAATTAAGTTTTTACAAGTCAATATTTTCTACAAATTCTCTTAAAAATTTAGATTGCTCATTTTGTAAGCGTTGGTAACTCTCATATAATTTATCTAGTTTATAATTTAAAACAAAAGAAGAAGATAATCTCATCATTTTTTCGATATCTTGTCCTGGACTATTGAAATTAACCAAAGATTTTTCCAAATTTTTTTTAACTTTTAGAGATAATTTTTTAACTTTTGAAAAATTATTGTGACTTACATTTCTTCGTCTCGGAGGCAAATTATGTCGATGGGAAGTCGATGCACGGGAAGTTGAGGTATGGTAAGCTGAGGCATGGGAAGATGTGAAAGTCTCTTGTTGATGAGAAGTTGATGCATGGAAAGATGAGGCAGCAGTGGATGAGGGATGGACAGGTGAAGTGACGGCAAATGAGGCATCGGCAGGTGAGGCATCGGCAGGCGAAGCGGCGGCAGACGAAGCGGCGGCAGACGAGGCATCGTCAGATAACCGATTCGGAAAATATCTTCTGATGAAACTCAGAGGCAAGTCGGGACTTCCGGAATATTCCTCGTCCTCGGAGTGGCTGGTCCGAGGCGGAAGTCCCAACTTTTCTTCGAGTCCTTCGAAGAAAATAGGCTCTCTGCACATCGAACATTTCGCTTGTCGATTATCGTGCACATATTTAAAGCATTCTCGTAAACAGGACTTGTGATATTCATGAGAACATCGCCGCAATATAAATTTATTTTCTTCGTCGATAATCTCCAGGCAAATCGGACACTCCATCGTGTTGATGTTACGGAGAGAAAGCAAAGAAACTGAATGAGAAAACGGAAAAGCCTCTCTATATATACTGCTCGGCCGTTTCATATCGGAAAAACGAGGTCAACGAGCACTTGACCCACGGGGAAAAAAACAGGTTGAGAAACGAGTTTTTTCTCGAAGGAATGATAAGAAACCACTCGAATTTCTCTGGGAAAGTTTATATTCAGGCCGAGCAAAACAATTTTTATCGTGTAGATATCAGATGATATCTTGAAAATTTTAGGAGACACTTGACCTCATGTCAAGGATTCTTTCGGGATAAAGGCGAGAAAATAATATTTTGACGTCTCTTACAAAACATTAAGAATTCTTCTAGACTTTTCCCATAAGCTTTTTGAAGTGGCGCGATAAGATAATATTATTTTTAACTTCTAGAATTTCGATAAACTTTTTGAAGTGGTTTGTTTTTCGACCTACTCGAATATATTATCAAATAGCGATAAGATAAATATTTCTTTTTATAATTTTTCTAGAATTTCCCATGAACTTTTTCAAGTGGTTTGTTTTTCATCTATTTCAGTATTTTTATCATGTCGTGATAAAATTATCGGTTTAAATGTTACATCAAATAATTTAAAATAACAAAATTGCTAATTTTAAATCTTTAACACGAAATCTTTTTAAATTTTATGATTTTTTTATGGATATTGAAATTATAAAGTATTCGCTAAATTGAAATAACTTTTTAAAAAAAATCAAACTCAAAAGAAAATTTTATTTTATTTTTAAAGATTCTTCTATTTTAAATTTAAAAAAATAATTTTGACAAAACATTTTAGATTATATGTAAGAAAAAAATCAAATATATTTATATATAATTAAATTTTAAATTTTTGACAATTTTGTATTGTAGTTCAAAAAACTTTATATTTTTAAATTTTAAATGGCATCAAATGTTAGAAAAATCGATACATGAACCAAATTACCATTTACCTAATTTATATTTTAATTTAAAAAAAAAAAAAAAAAAAAAAAAAAAATTAAAAAATTAGTTCGAAATCGTTTAAATTATTTTCCAATTCTGCCGTTTGATGACCCGAGCCATTTTCTATTTTCTCGCATATATTTATCAACTGATTTTCCAAATATGTGCTTTGCCGATTATATATATAGTCGTTATTACCGTACTCGTTTTCAAACTCTGTAATTTGCCGATCATATATCATTTCGTTATTGCGATACTCATTTTCCAACTCTGTCTTTTGCTGACTATATATAATTTCATCGACGTCATTATAGAATTTTTTCTCTTCCGATACATTATTTTGAGACGATTCGGGAGACGGTCGTGCAGAAGAGAGCGAAAAATTTTCATCTTGAGAAAGATCTCGTCGCGGCGACGAAAATGATTCTTCTATGGAAGAAACGGATAAATTTTCATTTTGCAATCGAGGTGCCGATTCGTCTTCCATGGATCGGACACTCAAATCCAAAGGTCGAATATCGTCCCGTTCGGGTGAAATAAAATCATCGGGTAATAGTTTCCACGGCGGATTTTGAAAATACGTATGGTTTTTTAATTTCTCATAATATTTTACAAAATCGGGCGAACTCACGATGATTTCGCGATTCAATATAGGCAGTGGGAAATGTCTTTGAGGTGGTGGAGCTTGGAGCGTTTCTTCCGGTCGAACAGAAGGCAATGTCGGTTGAGAAGGTACCAAATAAAATGTCAGTTGTGTTTGCGGCACCGATGCGTTGGTATTTTCTTCCGGAGACATGAAATATTCGGGATGAGTTTCGTGCAATAATTCTCGAGGATCCTCCGTTCGTGGCCGTTTCGCTTCGGGCATGTTACAATTATCGATATTTTGATTTTCTTCGCTTATGTGAGGCGTCATGGGTGGCAAATCGCAAAGTCTTTCTAATTTTCTCACTCGAGCCTCCAAAGGATTCACGCAATCGAAAGGTAATTTCGTACCCTTTCTCACAACGTCTAAACTGAAAAAACATTTTTGCGTCGTGAAAAGAACATACGTGGTACCGGCCGGGATTTCAAAACAGGTATTGGGAGACAAGATGAGTCGATCGTACTCCAATATGGAATCGACTGGAAAAAGTTTATCTTTTTTACTCAATTTCGGAGATTCGTTGAGGTAAAACAACAAAGGAACGTTCAAAACTTGTAGGATGTGACAAGTGTCTTTTTCGACCGTCCGTTGTCCGAAAGTGAAATAAGCTTTCACCAGAAAACAATTTTTGAAATAAAAACCGAGTCGAGTGTCCGCGTTGATCCTCGAGGAATTCGTGGGAGGTATTTTATATCTCCTGATGATTTGCGTCCAATTGATGCATTCTGGAAAAAATTCTCGAAAAGTTTGACATTCTTTGCCGATTTGAATAACGTTCTGCATGAATCTTTCATTCATGGAGCGTTTACTGAAGCTGATCACGTGGTCAATGTTCATAAATAAAACGAATACGTGAACGGTGAATTTATTCAAGATATATTTAAAATTTTTTTCGGGATAAGTTATTTTTCGTACATTCGAAGATAGAAAATTTGGAAATATTTCGGTTTTGGGAAAGACATGACCCGGTTGAAAATTCGAAGAGGATTTAGTTTTGTTGAGAAATTCAAGTCGAAAATTCGAAGACATTATGAAAAAAAAACAAAGTTTTTTTTCTAGGCTGCTATCGACTGAAAAAAAAGTAATAGGCGACACCGACGGTAGCAACGAGCAGTATGAAATCGAGTCGAAAAATTCCGCCCTATTTATACGATTCGAGAATGACCTTTAGAACGACATGTTATGAAACGCGTGATTTTGAAATGCGCGATAAGATAACCTCGAGGTCGTTTTTTCCTTCTAGAACATTCTTTTAGGGTGTGACCTCGTGACTCGTTTTGAAAACTTTGAAATGGTTATTTTCGACACACGCGATAAGATGTGACCTCGATCTGTCACGCGTCGGTTTTTTTTTCCTTCCACAACATTCTTTTAGGGTATGAGAAAAAGCTGACCTCGCGACTCGTTTGAACTTTTGACACGATTCTTAAAATATTTTCGAGATAAGATTATTTTCCCCAACCTATATATAAGGGGGTTCGCATTTCACAGTCGTTTCACTTTGTTTGCGAGTCTTTCTTGCGATGGTCGATCAAGAATATATTTCTTTAGAAACTCCCAAAGTCGAAAGAGTCGATTATAATTACGAACCATCGACGCCGAGAGCACCACTTTCCCCGTATTATTATTTGGAATTTGATTATGCGGCTACCCCGTTTCCGCAAGATGAAGAAAACATGGATTTTTCATCTCCTCTCGTCGAAACACCCCCTTCGAGTTTAATCTTGGAAAATGTAAAGTACGAAGAAACAATCTCCGAAAATATACAGAATGAAGAAAAAAATAGTTTAATTTTGGAAAATATACAGAATGAAGAAAAAAATACTTTAATCTCCGAAAATATACAGAATGAAGAAAAAAATACTTTAATCTCCGAAAATATACGGAATGAAGAAAAAAAGAGTTTAATTTTGGAAAATGTAAAAGAAGAAAAAAATGTTTCGACTTTCAAAGATGAAAAAACGGTCGAAATTTCTGCCGATCCCGAATCTACGGATGAAAAGAAAATTTTTTCAAAGTCGTCTCTGTCATCGAAAAGCGACCCTTCCGATTCAAAAGAAGAATGTCGCGATCGTTCGAAATCCTCTCTGACGACTTCGAAAGAATCCAAAAATGAAAAATCTTCTGTTCTCTGTGCTCGAGTTTCAAAAATCGAGAAAAAAAAGAAAGCCGAAAAAAGAAAAATGATAAAGCCTCTGACTGTCGTCGAAGAGTCTAAAAAAATGAAAAACGAACCGTTTATCGCACCGTCGGTCGAATTATGGAAAGCGGCGAAACAAAAACATTTGAAAAAATTGCCTTCTCCGCAACCGATCATGAAAAAAGAACCTGCCGAATGTATTAAATTGAAAAAAATTAAGAAGGAACCCGCCGAATGTATTAAATCGGAAAAAATTAAGACGGAACCCGTCGAATGTACGAAATTGGAAAAGATTAAGACGGAACCTGCCGAATGTATTAAATCGGAAAAGATTAAAAAGGAACCCGTCGAATGTGTAAAAACTAAACTTGTATCGGAAACGAAAAAAGAAAATCTTTCTACGAGGGAGTCTAAATCATCAAAGAGAAAAATGAATCGATTGGGTGAAAAAGACGCGAAAAAGAAAATCGTCGAAAATATAAAATTGGAAACAATTCAAAAAAAACCTCAGACTTTGAAAAAAGAAAAATTTTTCTCCGGTGAACATAAATCGTCAAACAAAAAAATAAATCGACGTGCCGAAACCGATAGACGATGGTTAAAAAATTATAAAATTCCTAAAATCGATGACGATGAGACTAAGCATATTTCGAAAATGAAAGAAGAAAATGTTTCACTTAACGAAGCGTCAAACGAAAACAATGACAATTATATTTTATATTTGCATCCATTTGAAGAAGATTATGATTATATAAATAATTTTTTGGAAAAAGATGAAAAAATGTCGTGCATTCATTTCGAGACGAGACTATGACTATATAAATAATTTTTTGAAAGATGAAAAAAAATACCATTTTAATTATTTATGTATTTTTATATATCTTTTTATAAATTAAATATTTTTTTAAATGAATTTGTCTTATATATATATATATATATATATATTTTATATCTAAAAAAAAAAAAAAAAAAAAAAAAAAAATAATTTGTCTTAAAAAAAAAAAAAAAAAAGAGAGAGAAATTTTTTTTTTTTTTTTTTTTTAATGTAGATGTTTTCATTTTTTGAAAATTAATTAATTATTAATTAATTATTAATTAATAGTTAATTAATAATTAATTAATTTTAAAAAATGAAAACATCTATTTCTCGGACCGAATCGAAAAGAATCTTTTATAATCTCAAATCTTTAAAGGAAAAAAAAAAAAAAAATTTTTTTTTTTTTTTTTTTTTTTTTTTTTTTAAGGATTTGAGATTATAAAAGATTCTTTTCGATTCGGTCCGAGATGTAGATGTTTTCATTTTTGAAAATTAATCACTAATTAATTAATTAATTAGTGATTAATTCGTAATTAATAATTAATTAATTTTCAAAAATGAAAACAACTATTTCTCGGACCGAATCGAAAAGAATCTTTTATAATCTCAAATCTTTAAAGGAAAAAAAAAAAAAAAAAAAAAAATTTTTTTTTTTTTTTTTTTTTTTTTTTTTAATGTTTGATGTTCAAGAAAATATATTTATAATGCTGATCGGATTGAGTAAATTTTCAAAACTAAAGATTTACCTTTTGTGTTGATTGCTGGAAATTCAACCTACTTTCGAAAGCAATGGTCGAAATAAAATTATTTTTGAAAAGTTATCGTGGAACTTTGAAATTTATAGGGTAAAAATAATAAAATACTTTTAAGTTATTTTATTTATAATATTTTTAAAAATAAAACGATCAACTCTTAAGAAAAATTCCAAAAAAATCTATCTTTGCCTCAATGTCCAACCCGTAATAGGTACTTCACCAGAAATGATGTCCGAAGAATATTGAGAAATGACGGGAACGAGAACTCGACTCGCCGGGTTCCGATAGCGATAGGGTTTTAAAAATCTCCTTCCCAATCTAGACGTCGCAGTTTAAAAAAAAGTATGAAATATAAATGTACGGTTTGTCGGGGTAAGAAAGGAAATTTATTTACTGCCGAATGTAGACATCGTTTCCATTCGAAATGCGCCAATCGATTATATAATCAACGAAAACGGAACGCTTCGAAAAGAAAGGCTTCCGATAAAGATTCTAAGGATAAAAACCCAAACGTATCCATTTTACCGCCTTGTCCGTCTTGTAAAAAACGGTTTACTAGAAAAGATATCGGAAAGATGATGAGCCTGAAACATTTAGAAGAGTTTGAGCGATTACACGGCCTCGATTATTCAGACTCCGAACTCTATTATTCCGATTTGGATTACACCGGCCTCAACGATTCGGATTTTTACAGAGATCGGTCGAGGTCTCGATCGAGATCCAGATCTCCGTCGAGATCCCCACCACCCAGCATACAAGCATTAAAATACTAGAATTATCGTAGTAAAAAATAAATACCTTAATTAAATTTCAAAAAAATACTATTTTTACATTATTTTTCCGAAAATTTAGTTAAATTTTCCTATAATCGACGCACAGTCTAAGTCATTTTGAAAATTTAACTTGTCTAATCAATATCATAAATATATATTTTATTAAATGAAATTATCTTATAAAAAATTTAAACGGAAAAAAAAAAAAAATAAATAAATAAATAAATAAATAATTTTTTTTTTTTTTTTTTTTTTTTTTTTACGTTTGATGTTTAAGAAAATATATTTATGATGTAAATTGGGTTAAAATATTTTCAAAAATGAAAATTTAGTTTTTGGATTGACTGTTGCAAATACTACCGACTTTCAAAAAATGATGTTAAAATTAAATTATTTTTGAAAAATAATCGTGGAATCATGATGCTTATTGCATAATAATAGTAAAATAAGCCATTTAATTACTTTTCGATTGTTTTTTTTACAAATTATAAAAAAAATTACAATTTTTTTCAATAGATGCACAAATGAAAGTTTGCAATTAATTTATTGATTTTACGCGACGAGTTTCAATATTTCATCATCAGAATACTTTTCTGACCTCATTTGTCGAAATTCCGTTCAGTTTTCTATAATCGACACACAATCTAAATCATTTTTGGTAATTTGCAAATTCGACCAATTTTCAAAAAATGATGTTAAAATAAAAATATTTTTAAAAAATAATCGTGGAATCATGATGCTTATTGCATAAAAATAGTAAAATAAGCAATTTAATTAATTTTCGATTGTTTTTTTACAAATTTTTTCAATATGTGTAAAATGAAAGTTTGCAATTAATTTATTGATTTTACTCGACGAGTTTCAATATTTCACCATTAAAATACTTTTCTGACCTCATTTGTAGAAATTCCGTTCAGTTTTCTATAATCGACCCACAATCTAAATCATTTTTGGAAAATTGCAAATCCTACCGACTTTCAAAAAATGATGTTAAAATAAAACTATTTTTAAAAATTAAACATCGAATCGTGATGCTTATTGCATAAAAACAGTAAAATAAGCCATTTAATTAAATTTCGATCGTTTTTTTTATAAATTTTAAAAAAATTACAATTTTTTTCAATAGATGTAAAAATGAAAATTTATGCGACGAGTTTCAATATTTTACAATTAAAATACTTTTCTGATCACATTTGTCGAAATTCCGTTCAGTTTTCTGAAATCGACACACAATCTAAATCAATTTTGAAAATTTGAAAATCCTACCGACTTTCAAAAAATGATGTTAAAATAAAAATATTTTTGAAAAATAATCGTGGAATCGTGATGATTATTGTATAAAAATAGTAAAATAAGCAATTTAATTAAATTTCGATCGTTTTTTTTTACAAATTTTAAAAAAAATTACAATTTTTTTCAACATGTGTAAAATGAAAGTTTGCAATTAATTTATTGATTTTACGCGACGAGTTTCAATATTTTACAATTAAAATACTTTTCTGACCCCATTTATCGAAATTCCGTTCAGTTTTCTATAATCGACACACAATCTAAATCATTTTTGAAAAATTGCAAATTTAACCAACTTTCAAAAAATGATGTTAAAATAAAAATATTTTTGAAAAATAATCGTGGAATCATGATGATTATTGTATAAAAATAGTAAAATAAGCAATTTAATTAAATTTCGATCATTATTTTACAAATTTTAAAAAAATTACAATTTTTTTTCAATAGATGCAAAAATGAAAGTTTGCAATTAATTTATTGATTTTAGGCGACGAGTTTCAATATTTTACAATTAAAATACTTTTCTGACCTCATTTATCGAAATTCCGTTCAGTTTTCTATAATCGACACACAAACTAAATCATTTTTGAAAAATTGCAAATTTAACCAACTTTCAAAAAATGATGTTAAAATAAAATTTTTTTTGAAAACTAATCATAGAATCGTGATGCTTATTGTATAAAAATAGTAAAATAAGCAATTTAATTAAATTTCGATCATTATTTTACAAATTTTAAAAAAATTACAATTTTTTTTCAATATGTGTAAAATGAAAGTTTGCAATTAATTTATTGATTTTACGCGACGAGTCTCAATATTTCACCATCAGAATACTTTTCTGACCTCATTTATCGAAATTCCGTTCAGTTTTCTATAATCGACCCACAATCTAAATCATTTTTGAAAAATTGCAAATTCGACCGACTTTCAAAAAATGATGTTAAAATAAAATTATTTTTGAAAAATAAACATCGAATCATGATGCTTATTGTATAAAAACAGTAAAATAAGCAATTTAATTAAATTTCGATCGTTTTTTTACAAATTTTTAAAAAAATTACAATTTTTTTCAATAGATGCACAAATGAAAGTTTGCAATTAATTTATTGATTTTACGCGACGAGTCTCAATATTTCACCATCAGAATACTTTTCTGACCTCATTTGTCGAAATTCCGTTCAGTTTTCTATAATCGACACACAATCTAAATAAATTTTGGTAATTTGCAAATCCTACCGACTTTTAAAAAATGATGTTAAAATAAAATTATTTTTGAAAAATAATCGTCGAATCATGATGCTTATTATATAAAAATAGTAAAATAAGCAATTTAATTAAATTTCGATCGTTTTTTTACAAATTTTTAAAAAAATTGCAATTTTTTTCAATAGATGCACAAATGAAAAATTTCAATTAATTTATTGATTTTACGCGACGAGTTTCAATATTTCATCATCAGAATACTTATCTGACCTCATTTGTCGAAATTCCGTTCAGTTTTCTATAATCGACACACAATCTAAATCAATTTTGAAAAATTGCAAATTCGACCGACTTTCAAAAAATGATGTTAAAATAAAAATATTTTTGAAAAATAGTCGTGGAATCGTGATGCTTATTGCATGAAAATAGTAAAATAAGTAATTTAATTAAATTTCGATCGTTTTTTTTTACAAATTTTAAAAAAAATTATAATTTTTTCAATATGTGTAAAATGAAAGTTTTCAATTAATTTATTGATTTTACATGATAAATTTCAATATTTCATCATCAGAATACTTTTCTGACCTCATTTATCGAAATTCCGTTCAGTTTTCTGAAATCGACACACAATCCAAATCAATTTTGAAAATTTGAAAATCCTACTGACTTTCAAAAAATAATGTTAAAATAAAATTATTTTTGAAAATTAATCGTGGAATCATGATGCTTATTGCATAATAATAGTAAAATAAGCAATTTAATTATTTTTTGTTCATTTTTTTTACAATTTTTAAAAAAATTACAATTTTTTTCAATAGATGCAAAAATGAAAGTTTGCAATTAATTTATTGATTTACGCGACGAGTTTTCAATATTTCACCATCAGAATACTTTTCTGACCTCATTTGTCGAAATTGAGTTCAATTTTTTACGCAATCTGTTGAAAATGCCAGTCTCATTCCTGATGGAAACGGAGAGAGTATTGTAAAAAAATAATGAAAATACAATCAAACTCTAATAATTTTTCATTATAGCTTTGGTGATCCATTTGCTGGGGAAAAAAAAGATTTCTGCAACAGATGCCCTTGACACTAATACCGAACGATGTGAAATCGAGGCAACGGACGCAACCGAAAACGGATTCTCTGAAGATTTTTCATTTTGAAAGCAAAAGGGTATAAAACTCTCTTGCAAAACCTAATTTTTTTTCGAATCTGACTCTGTCGAAGTAAAATTTAGACAGCTCGAAGATAAAACAACTTTAACATTTAAGACGGGTTATAAAAAGTTATATTTGAAAGCGGCTTCCGAAAGTAATTGTTAATCTGACTCTGTCGAAGTAAAATTTAGACAGCTTGAAGATAAAACAACTTTAACATTCAAGACAGGTTATAAAAAGTTTAAGACAGGTTATAAAAATTTATATTTGAAAACGGCTTCCGAAAGTAATTGTTAATCTGACTCTGTCGAAGTAAAATTTAGACAGCTTGAAGATAAAACAACTTTAACATTCAAGACAGGTTATAAAAAGTTATATTTGAAAATGGTTTAATATTTAAGACAGGTTATAAAAAGTTATATTTGAAAATGGTTTAATATTTAAGACAGGTTATAAAAAGTTATATTTGAAAATGGTTTAACATTTAAGACAGGTTATAAAAAGTTATATTTGAAAATGGTTTAACATTTAAGACAGGTTATAAAAAGTTATATTTGAAAATGGTTTAACATTTAAGACAGGTTATAAAAAGTTATATTTGAAAATGGTTTAACATTTAAGACAGGTTATAAAAAGTTATATTTGAAAATGGTTTAACATTTAAGACAGGTTATAAAAAGTTATATTTGAAAATGGTTTAACATTTAAGACAGGTTATAAAAAGTTATATTTGAAAATGGTTTAATATTTAAGACAGGTTATAAAAAGTTATATTTGAAAATGGTTTAACATTTAAGACAGGTTATAAAAAGTTATATTTGAAAATGGTTTAACATTTAAGACAGGTTATAAAAAGTTATATTTGAAAATGGCTTCCGAAAATAATTGTTACTTTTGAATATACTCAAGAAAATTCATCTTTGTATTTTTAACATAAAAAAATTACAATTTTTTTTCAATATGTGTAAAAATGAATGTTTGAGGTTAATTTTTCGATTTTACGTAAGGAGTTTCAATATTTCACAATTGAAATACTTTTTCCGACATCATTTGTCGAAAATTGCGTTCAATTTTCTGAAATCAACACACAATCTAAATCATTTTTGGTAATTTGCAAATCCTACCGATTTTTAAAAAATGATGTTAAAATGAAATTATTTTTGAAAAATAATCATGGAATCGCGATACTCATGAGATAAAAATAATAAAATGACCCATTTAATTACTTTTTGGTCGTTTTTTTTCAATTTGTAAAAAAAATTACGATTTTTTTAAATATGTGCAAAAATGAAAGTTTGTAGTTTATTTATTGATTTTATACGATAAGTTTCAAAATTCTATAGTTGGTTTTAAAAAATAATACTATTTTCACTTTACTTTTCGAAATTCGGTTAAATTGTGTATAATCAATACATAGCCTAAATCGTTTTGAAAATTTAACTTGTCTGATCAATATATATTTTGTTAAACATTCACCAAAGATATAAAAAAAAAAAAAAAAAAAAAAAAAAAAAAAATTTTTTTTTTTTTTTTTTTTTTTTTTTTTTTTTTTTTATGTTTGATGTTAAAGAAAATATATAAATGGTTCGGTTTTCTAAAAGTCTTCATAATTTCTTGACAAACAATTCTTTCTATGAAATTGACGTCAAGGTGATGACGTCATTGTTACTATTTTTAGAAAACTAAATGATTGACTTGCATCTCGGAGATTTGATTTTTTTCGATATTTTTGAAATTTTAAATCTGGCCAAAACCGATCGTTACCCATGAAATTTTTCTCGACAAGCACGTAGAGGTCTTAACCATAGGTTTCTATGGACAAAAAAATTTGAAAAAGTAGTACACCTTTTTTTTAATTTTTTTTAATTTTTTTTAATTTTTTTTAATTTTTTTTAATTTTTATTATTTTTTAATTTTTAATTTTTATTTTAATTTTTATTTATTTTTTTTTTTTTCTTCGCTATTTTAAAATATTTATATATGATACAATAGCGTATTGCTAAAAACTAAACGTTTCACCATGAATGCAGGTAAAGAGCTGAGGCGTTATTCCAGTACCTTACGTAGGGATACGGTTTCGTTTTCGTGTCCGAAATGTGAAATAAAAATTTTGTCGCGTGAATACGAAGCGCATTGCACAGAAAATCACGAGTTGGATCGTTTTACGCAATGCGTTTGGTGTTCGGGCGAGGTAAAATTTCCTAGATGGCAAAAAAATGACAATGTCGATCATCTATTAGAATGTTATAAGAAATTCAAATTAAGTTTGACTTTTGCCGCAAAACGAAAAATTGAAAAAGAGGATTCGTCATCATCGGCAATTCCGAAAAAATTAAAAATGACGAATTTGAAATTTTTCGATTTCACGCCCATGTGCGAAAAAGTTTTGTTTTTCGGACACGAGAAAATATCCGACATCGAAGAATATTACACGGAACCCGTTTGTCCTTTGGATCTGAGAGACGAAATCTTATCCGTACCTTTCAAAGACGAAACTTTGAACTTGGCAGCCGCGTGCGTTCAAAAATATGTTCGAGGAGGTCACGTTTGGTTGCATGTCATGGTACGGGCGGTGGTTTATGAAAGTTTCGTCCGAGCCGCGGAAAAAGACAACGAGGATAATTTCGGCGAAGGAAGTGTTAAAACCATACCTTTTTCTTGTTGGTGCGACGGCGGAACCCAATCCGAGGCTCGTTTCAGACAACACAGACACATGATCGTCGTTTCGCGTTCTCTGCGCGATTTCAGACGCGTGTGGAAAAAGGTCGCTTTGCCCAGAGACGCTATAAAGCCTTATCCCAAATTCAAATGTAAGAATTATAAACGGATCGAGTCCGAAATGCATCTGGTGAACGCGATGGGATATTTGAGCCAACGTAAATCCGGATGTAATTTTAACTTTCGCAAGGACAAATACGAAAAATATTTCGACGAGGATGTTTTTTTTCTCGACGACGAACAAAAAATTAAAAGGAAACAAAAATGTAGAAAAAAAGAAAATCATTTTTGTATCTCGGAAACATTACCTTCGGGTTACAGATTAGTATTGGCGACGATGTTTGATGGGGGCGTCCTAAAGTTGATCGGACAAAATTATAATCGTTGCGATCCTAAAAAATTACTTTACGTTCCCATGAAAAAGACGGATTCGAAATGGAAAGTTCAAGTCAAACATTTACCCGGGATCGAGATGAATTTGGTGTTGCCGGTGATCGAAGATGTGAAAATTTCCAAAGAGATCACGGATCGCTATTTGCATTTGAACGATGGGAAAAAATTATATTTTGCAGAACTGGGAAAGGAAAAATATAGAAGGTTTAAAAAAGACGTTATCGATTACGCGTTGTTTTACCGAGCCGTGGAAAACGATTGGTGGAAAACTTGTCCGAGACAGCAAGCGTGTTTGGACTGTGCGAAACCGATTATGGAACGTTGCGAAGAAATCGAAAATGAAAACAGAGATTTGAAAAACAAATTTGAGAATTTCAGATTGGAAAATGAACTGCACCTGAAAGAGGAAATTAGGGAATTGAAATGTAAATTGAAAACTATGGAAGATTTGTTTCAAGAAGAATATAGATCGCTTCGGATTAAAAATGACTCGCTTCAAGAAGAAAATAGATCGCTTCAAGATGAAATTAAACAATTATGGAAAAAAATCGAATATATGAGAGAAAACGAAATTGGTAAGCTGATGGAAAAAAATCGAATATTTGAAAGAAAATAAGCTAATGGCCGAAATTATTGAGCTAAAAAGAAGATTGTCTAAATATGAAAATGTTGACTAATCATAACTTTTAATGATTCGTGGACTCTAAAGAATTTAATTTTTTATCGGAATATAAATCAAAAAAGATTTTTCATTTTCTAAAATTTGATTAAAAAAAAAAAAAAAAAAAAAAAAAAAATTTTTTTTTTTTTTTTTTTTTTTTTTTTTTTTTTATTATGTTGAAGTAAATATATTTACAATGCAGATCGGATTGAGTTCATTTTCAAAAATAAAGACTTAGCTTTTGTATTGCTTATCGGAAATTCAACCGAGTTTTGAAAAGTAAGGTATTTTATAAATTTTACACGATAAGTTTTCAAAATTCCGGGCGTGATGGGAGACGATCGGTGGGAAATTTGTCCCATACAGCAAGCGTGTTTGGACTGTGCGAAACCGATCGTGGAACGTTGCAACGAATTGGAAAATGAAATCAGGGAATGGAAAAACAAATATGAGAATTTACGAGTGGAAAACGAATTGCGCCGCGAAGAAGAAAATAGGGAATTGAAATGTAAATTGAAAACTATGGAAGAGAAAAACGATTCGCTTCAAGGGGAAAATAGATCGCTTCAAGATGAAATTAAACAATTATGGAAAAAAATCGATTATTTGAGAGAAACCGAAATTGGTAAGCTGATGGCCGAAATAGTTGAACTTAAAAAAAGATTGTCTAAATATGAAAATGTTGACTAATCGTAAACTTTAATGATTCGTGAACTCTAAACGGTTTCATTTTTTCTTCGAACACAAATCAAAAATTTTTTTGATTTATTTTTTCATTTTCTAAAATAATAGTAATTAAAAAAAAAAAAAAAAAAAAAAAAAATTTTTTTTTTTTTTTTTTTTTTTTAAGTAATTATGTTTGATGTCCAAGAAAATATATTTATCGGATTAAGTACATTTTAAAAAATGAAGATTTAGCTTTTGTGTTGACTATTGCAAATTCAACCGACTTTCAAAAATTTTAGTTAAAATAAGATTATTCTTCAAAACTAATTATGTAATTTTAAAAGTTATCGTGTAAAAATAATAAAATAATCAATTTAATTACTTTTTAGTTATATTATTTTAATATTTTTTAAAATTACAGTTTTTTTAAATAAATAAAAAAGCTAAAAAAATTTAAATTACAATATTTTTTTTTAATTTTACATAATAACTTTTCAAAATTCCATAATTAGGTTTTAAAAATACTAATTTTTAAAACCTAATTATGGAATTTTGAAAATTCGGTTAAATTTTTCTATAATCAATGCACAGTCTAAATCATATTTGAAAATTTAACTTATCTCGATCAGTATCATAAATATATATTTTTTTAAATGAATTTATCTTATAAAATCTTTAAATGTAAAAAAAAAAAAAAAAAAAAAAAAAATTTTTTTTTTTTTTTTTTTTTTTTTCATGATGATGTTGAAAATAAATATATTTATAATACAGATAGGATTATCATTTTCAAAGATGAAGACTTTGCTTTCATGTTGACTATTGCAAATTCAACCGATTTTCGAAAAATGTGGTTAAATTAAAATTATTTTTTAAAACTAATTATGAAATATTAAAATCATCGAAAGTTTTTAAATATAACAATCAATTATCATTGAGACCAATAGTAAATATTTAAATTAAAAAATATTTTAGGAGAAATTTCGGAAAAATAAAGATTCAAATAAAATTTTACCTATTACATTATTTTTTAGATTGTCATTCTAAAATGGACAATAGTAAAATATTTAAATTTTAAAAAGTTTTGAGATGATTCTGAAAAATAGAAATGCAAAGGAATTTTACTTATTACATTATTTTTTGCATTGTCATTCTAAAATGGACCACAGTAAATATTTATAATTTAAAAAATTTTCGGGATGATTCTGAAAAATAGAAATTTACTTAATATATTTTTTGCGTTGTCATTCTAAAATGGACCACAGTAAATATTTATAATTTAAAAAATACAAATTATTTACTCAATGCAAGAATTTTTAATTTCTATTTATTTTATAGATAAAGATTTATTTTTTTTTAAATGGAAATTTCAAGTGAAAAAATATGTTTTTCCAATATTGGTAAAAAATTAAACGTAAAAAAATGGGGTCGGACAATGTATTGTTAACAATACATTGTCCGACCCCATTTTTTTACTCTTAATAAATTTACTTTTATAGCTTTTAGCTATAAAAAAAATTATTTTATTAAGAAAAGACTTTAAAAAATAACAAATTATTAAATTTACTTTTTAAAAAAAATTCCAAGTATTTATCTCAATATGAAAAAAAATCAATAATTTTTTTTAAGATTTATTTTAAAACTAGTTTCAATATTGGTTCATCGTTCGACGCAAAAAAATGGGGTCGGACGAGATATTTGTTAGCCGAATTTTTTTTTTGGCTAACAATATCTCGTCCGACCCCATTTTTTCACTCTTAATAGAATATTTTACTTTTTTCAATAGCTATAGAGCCATTAAAAAACAATTTTTTTCTATTAAGAATTTTTTTTAATTTCTTCTCTGATCCAATTGGCGAAGGCGGCACACTCTTGCATGCTGCAATGGCATCTTTTCGTAGTATTTTTAAATTTGTTGTGATACCCGCAGTCTCGTACGTCGGGCATCGGCAGGTCGTCGAACTTTGGACAGTCGAAATTTTCCAAGTTGACCGACGGTATGCCGAGTTTTTCTAATAAATTTCTCTCTTCTTCGCCACCCTTGTACGCCACTACGGTTTTCTCGTCCGTTTTGTAATTTTTATACAAGTTTTCCATTAAAGGTCCCAACGTGTGCAAATTTCTCACATCTTCGCGATACTGCGCCCTCAAAGAGAGTCCGTGAACGTTATGCGAACAATATCTCACGGTTTTCCAATCGTTTGTTCGCCAATCGTTTTCTTTTATCTCGGGTACGAGATGATTCAAATGAAATCGGACGCAATCCACGCGAGGTTTCGTTATCCCCGCGTAGCCCAACTCTCTCGGGTAAAAAGATCCTTTTTTGTTTTTACCTTTGATGAAAAACCCGTCCAAGTCGATGACGAGACAAATATCGTTCAGATCGATGAAGTTTTCCATGACTCGTGAGAAAAAAAAAATCAACTAAAAAATTTTCCGACGGCAAACAAAAAACAAAGTTTTTCCAACAGCAAAAAAAAACAAAGTTTTTCCAACAGCAAAAAAAACAGTTTTTCCAACAGCAAACAAAAAATTTCCAACAGCAAAAAAACAAAGTTTTTCCAACAGCAAACAAAAATTTCAACGTGAAAAAAACAAAGTATGTCTGAGAAAAATAAGCTTGGACAAACTAGTTGCAGACTGCCGATATGAGAGAAAACGCCTCTATTTATACTCAAAAACCCTTGCTTTTACTAATGTTACCCCGTAGATATCATCTTGCAATCTGTCCTTTTGAACCGTTACCAAATATCACGCGATGTTTTTCCTTCTTCCTTATCAGAAACCTATTGACCTCGACCCTTGCTTTTTTACAAATACCCCGCAGACAGACATCTTGCAATCTGTCCTAAATACTTTGAATCGTTACAAAGATGTTTTTTTTCGACCTCCTTCTCGAAACCTATTGACCTCGCATGAGATTAATTTTCTCGTGATAAAATATCTTTTTTTAACCTTTTGAACTTGTCGGATCCACTTAAAAAATTACTTTGAACCTTTACGAAATATCACGCGATGTTTTTCCGGCCTCCTTCTCAAAACCTATTGACCTCGCATGAGATTATTTTTCTAGCGATAAAATATCATTTGTTTTTTTTCCCCTTTTGAACTTGTCCGATCCACTTAAAAAAAAATGTAGGAAAATATAAATAAATTTTTATTTCCATTCTCATACAAAGTTATTTATAAAAATTAAATAAAATTTTCTTCGTATGGATAATCTTTTAAACCCGATTCACCTTATTACTTTTTTACATTTATTTAAGAAATTTTTACATATTTAAAGAAAATATTAAAAAGTTATTGTTATTTATTTTATCAATATTTCAAAAATCTATAATTAGTTTTCAAAATTAATTCTATAATTAGTTTTTAAAATTAATTCTATAATTAGTTTTTAAAATTAATTAATTAGTTAATTAACAAATCATTAATTTCCAAATTTTAATTTTCAAAAATGAAAAACGACTACGTCTTGGACTCGAAGGTAAATTCAATTTTCGAAAATTTTTCTGACAGATAAACAAAGTAAAAAAAAAAAAAAAAAAAAAAAAAAAAAAAAAAAATTTTTTTTTTTTTTTTTTTTTTTTTTAACTTTGTTTATCTGTCAGAAAAATTTTCGAAAATTGAATTTACCTTCGAGTCCAAGACGTAGTCGTTTTTCATTTTTGAAAATTAGTTAATTAATTAACGATTAATTAACTAATTAATTAATTTTCAAAAATGAAAACGACTACATCTTGGACTCGAAGGAAAATTCAATTTAGAAAACCTTTTCTGACAGATAAAAGATTTTCGAAAATTGAATTTACCTTCGAGTCCAAGACGTAGTCGTTTTTCATTTTTGAAAATTAGTTAATTAATTAACGATTAATTAACTAATTAATTTTCAAAAATGAAAACGACTACATCTTGGACTCGAAGGAAAATTCAATTTAGAAAACCTTTTCTGACAGATTAAAAAAAAAAAAAAAAAAAAAAAAAAAAAATTTTTTTTTTTTTTTTTTTTTTTTTTTTTTTTTTTTTTAAAGAAAAGATTTTCGAAAATTGAATTTACCTTCGAGTCCAAGACGTAGTCGTTTTTCATTTTTGAAAATTAGTTAATTAATTTATTAATTTTTTTTTTTTTTTTTTTTCCAAAAGTATAAAACTATATATAAATATTTATTTCTACCGAATTTTTTTCAAATATTCATTTTCCTGGCTTCGAAATGTTATGGTTATCGAAAGCAAATTGCAATTGAATAATTATTTTAGAAGTTAAAAACTAAAGCCTTACCTTTTTAATTGTTTTTTATTATTTTTTAATCTTGTAAAAACATGTAATTTATAATTTTTCTATTCTTGTAAAAACATATAATTTATAATTTTTCTATTCTTGTAAAAACTTATAATTCTATAATTTTTCTACTTTTGTAAAAACTTACAAAGTTTCGAATAATTTTTATCGACAAAATATTACATAACATGAATTGTCTGTCCGGATTAACTTATATACGATAAAATATTTGATGAAATTTATACTAAAAAGCATAGAATTCCGATTGGCTAAAGCGATGTTTTCTTGTCCTCGTACTCAGTGAGGTGCGAAACGGTCATTTCTCGGGAAATAAATTCAAGCTATTTTCAAATATAACTTTTTATAACCCGTCTTATATGTTAAAGTTGTTTTATATTCGAGCCGTCTAAATTTTACTTCGACAGAGTCACGGACCAAAAAATGAACTTATATACGACAAAATATTGGACGAAATTTACAATAAAAAATCAAAATCATAGAATTCCGATTGGCTAAAGCGATGTTTTCTTGTCCTCGCACTCAGTGAGATGCGAAACGGTCATTATAAATTCTGCCCATATATCTAAATATTACATAACATGAATTATCTGTCCACGGACCAAACAATGAACTTATATACGACAAAATATTTTTTAGGCTGCTGAAAAATTTGCAAGTTTACCGGGAAACGCTAAAATGTTTTTAGACATTTCGAGAACAATATCCTAATTTAGCGATAACAATCGTAAGTTTAAGCATATTAAAGATTTCTAATAAAATATTTGACGATCGAGGCTGCTGAAAAATTTACAAGTTCACCGGGAAACGCTAAAATGTTTTTAGACGCTCAAAAATGAAAGACATTTCGAGAACAATATCCTAATTGAGCGATAACTTATCTTGATCTTTTTGTAATTACTACTAGTTTGAAATTCCTGTTTGAAATTATAACGTAGAAAACGCTAAAATGTTTTTAAGACACTCAAAAACGAAAGACATTTCGAGAACAATATCCTAATTTAGCGATAACAATCTATCATAATTTATCTTGGTCTTTTTGTAATAACCTACTAGTTTGAAATTATAACGTAAGTTTAAGTATATTAAAGATTTCTGCTTGTTGTTTTGTATATGATGTTGAGCTGAAAAATTTGCAAGTTCACCGGGAAACGCTAAAATGTTTTTAGACACTCAAAAATGAAAGACATTTCGAAAACAATATCCTAATTTAACGATAACAATCTATCATAATTATTTTCTATTGTTCTTTCAGAGAATTAACTAATTTTTATATCGTTACTCGAAAAATATTATATTTATGAAACTGGAAGATTATCAAAAAGATATTTTTTATTGGAAAACGATTTGATATTTAAAAAGCAATCTCATTTGTTTTTTTTTGTAAATGATTTTGATTAGCGCGGTGTAAAAAACCCTTGCTTTTACAAAAGTTGCCCCGTAGGTAGACCTGACCTCGCATGAAATCACGATACAAATATTTTTTTTTTCATCGTGAACCCGTCCCAAATACTTTGAACCGCGATGCTCTCGACCTCACGATCAATTTTGTAGAATTTGATTTCAAAATCTTAACCCCGATAATCTAGTTTATCTTTTTCTCACGCAAAATAATTTAGAAAAAGATAAACGCATTTCTTTTTCCCCGTGACCTCGATTCTCACGAAATCACGCGACCTGATAAAGAGTATTTGATACAAAGTGCAAAAAGTTCAAGTGTTTTGTTTTTTTTTCCTTTTCGAGAAGGAAGAAAAAGAAACGCGTTTTTATCGAGATATCAGAGGTCAAATGTCCCTCGATGCAAAGTTCAAAAAGGCGTATATATAGCGACGGATTTTCAGTCGGTCTTTCAATTTTTTGGCGTTCTCATTGCTCTGCATTTGTGAGTTAGATCTTTTTTACATTATTGCGATGGAATGTGTAATATGTTTAGATTTGATATTACAAGACAAATATTGTTTAGCCTGTGGACATGCATATCACAGGACTTGTTTGAAATCCTATTTTGATCATTTGTTGGTTAAATCTACTTTCGAATGTTCCATCTGCCGAAGAAATTGTTTTTATCGTTGGCTCGAAAACGATTTGAACAAGTCTCGAGTTTCAGACGGGGAGCAGAGCCTCGAAGTGCAAGAAGAGACATCGAATTCATCTACGAACTCTCGAGACGGCCCAGAAAATTTCCAATCTCCTCCAAATGATTCGGAGCCGTCGAGCACCCGCCCGGTTTCGTTATACCTGGAATTGCTCTCTTCCGAAAGAAACTTCGAAGTGCCAGAACAGACATTGAATTCCTCTGCGAACTCTCGAGACGACCGAGAAATTTTCCAATCTCCTCCCGATGCTGCTGAACCGTCGAGCACCGGCCGTCCTCTTCTTCAATCGAGATATTTTCAATCCCGACCATCGACTTCTAGAAGAAATGTAAGTTTGCCACTTTCTGAATCCTATCGTCTAGCTAAAGATCTCCAAATAGATTTTAAAAGGTCGTGCCTTTTACTTCATAATAATAATTTCAATATGATAAAATTAGTTTCTTTAAAATTTAACAAATTGAAATGCAGTGTCCGGGAAAAAGAAAAAATTCAACGTTTATTACTTAGATATGAATTTTTAAAAGATGAAAATATGAGTTTCTTAGCAGAATTTAATAAAACTTTTAATGATATTTTAATGAGTCGATAAATATTTTTTTTATCTTTTATATATGCAACTTACATTTCTTCTACTTTTTTTGAGAAAAAAATATATTCATTTTAAATATTATTTGTTTTGTAAATATTATTTATGTATAATAAAACTTTTGTTATCTATTTGTATTTGTTTGTTTTTTTTCTTTAAGTTACATTGAAAGTCTTAATGATTTTTTATAGTGTAAAGCTATAAAAGGTAAAAAAAATTAAGAGTAAAAAATGGGAGTTGGACAAAGTATCGTTGATCATAGTTTTTTTATGGCCAACGATACTTTGTCCAACTCCCATTTTTTTGCGTTAAACTATTATCCAATATTGAATTATATTGAATTATATTTAATTTTTTTTTTTTTTTTAATTAATTTATTATTTCGAGTCCAAGATTTAATCATTAATTATTAATTAATTAATAAATAATATTTTTCTATGATTCATTTTCCATGTCAATATAAATATATGACAACGAAATTTTATAACCTTAAATGTTAAAGTTGTTTTATCTTCGAGCTGTCTAAATTTTACTTCGACAGAGTCAGATTAACAATTACTTTCGGAAGCCGCTTTCAAATATAACTTTTTATAACCTGTCTTAAATGTTAAAGTTGTTTTTCGGAAGCCGTTTTCAAATATAACTTTTTATAACCTGTCTTAAACTTTTTATAACCTGTCTTGCAGTGAAGTATTTCAAAATGTTTTTAATGGTGATAATCATAGACTTATCACCTGATAGTCATAGATTTTTCACCTGAAAATGAAAAGTTTCCACTTGAAAAAGAAAGATTTTCACCTGAAGATGAGCAATTTTTCAAAAAATGAATTAGAAAAACTTAGTTAATCCTCTGAAAGAACAAATGAAAATACATCGCTGAATTATTTATAACGAAGCGAAAGGGCCGAACCGATATCTATATTGCCAAGAAAATACCGTCCGCATTCTATTTATCCGATTCATAACCGAGTAAAAGAACCGGATCAATGTCTATGTTTAATGCATCATCCATATTGCCTTGGATCTGAGCGATGAAAATTTGTCCGTGCCTTTCAAAGAAGATAAAAAATAATGTATGTACATATAAAAAATAATGCATGTAAAATTCTATTTTTTTAGAATCATCCCTAAAACTTTTAAAATTTAAATATTTACTATTGTCCATTTTAGATGGCAATATAAAAATATTTTTATTTTTCAGAATCATCTCAAAACTTTTTTTAATTTAAATATTTACTATTGTCCATTTTAGAATGAAAATATAAAAAATAGAGTAAAATTCTATTTGAGTCTTTATTTTTCCGAATCAATCCTAATTTTTTTTAATTAAAAATGTCCATTTTAGAATGGTCTTTATTTTCCCGAATTACCGTGAATTTTTTTTTTAATTATAAATATTTACTATGGTCTATTTTAGAATGATGATAAAAAAATTAATTCGTCTTAATTTCCAAATCTTTTACTTATCTCAAAAAATTTTTAGATTATAAATATTTACTATGGTGAATTTTAGAATGATTTTTCCCCATCAGGTGGAAATCTTTCTCCATCAGGTGGAAATCTTTCTCCATCAGGTGGAAATCTTTCCTCATCGGATGAAAAATAACTTATATAAACATAATATTCTTCAAGTTTGCAGCATAAACTAAAAATGTTCTAATTAAAAATTATTTTTTTGATAGTGAAAGTTTTTCCTTTCATAAACATAATATTCTTCAAGTTTGCCAAATCTATACAGTTTCTTCAAATTATCGGAGCGGTGTTTTTGAAATATTTTACGGTACATTAAGATCGGTGCACGATCTATACAATTCCTTCAAATTATTGGATGGCGTTTTGAAAATATTTCACTAAATACCTTTCTTTGTCATATACGTTAATTGGTGTTGACATTGAAAAATATAAATTAAAAAATACTATGTCCAAGTCCATTTGAATGGATAATGAAATTATTACATTAATTATTTTCACCTTTAATATTTAAAGAAATGGGAAAAATATAACTCTGAAAATATTACATATAAATTTGAATGGATAAATGAAAAGTTTTATATATGTTTTTTAACCCTCACTCTTTCAGTTAGTCAAAAATAAATATATTTTCATCTTTGATAACCTGCTTTTCGTCACAATAAATTTATCTGGTTCTATCAATATCATATATATTAAAATTCAACCAACACTTAAAAAAAAAAAAAAAAAAAAAAAAAAAAAATTTTTTTTTTTTTTTTTTTTTTTTTTTTGAAAATGATTAAATTAAAATAATTTATTTTTCAAATTGAATATTTATTTGTTTTTATTTTTTAAAATAATTCATTAATCAATTAATTTTCAAAATGAAAACTACATCTTAGATTCAAATAAAATTTATTTTTTAATCTTTTTATATTTATTTACTTATATATTTATTCTTTATAATTTAAATATTTATAAAATAAATAGAAATTAAAAATTTTTTTAATTCTTATATCGAGTTTTCGAAAATCGACACACAGTCTAAGTTATCATTTATAATAAATTTATTTAAACCTATCGATATTGTAAATTTATATTTTCTTCAATTAAAAAAAAAAAAAAAAAAAAAAAAAAAAAAAAAAAAAAAAAAAATTTTTTTTTTTTTTTCAGAAAACATTTTTGAAAATTAAATTTTCCTTCGAGTCTAAGATGTAGTCGTTTTCATTTCTAAAAAATTAATTAGTTAATTAATCAATCACCGATTAATAAATCAATTATTTTTTAAAAATGAAGACTACATTTTGGACTTGAAGAAAAAATCAACTTTCGATTTTTTTTTTTTTTTTTTTTTTTTTTTTTAAGTTAATTATTAATTTTAAAGAAAATAATTTCTTTGTTTTATAAATTTAAATAATCTCAAGTTTTTAAAAAATTATAGATATCAATCAAAATTATATTATTTAATATTTGTTAGACAAAGTAGCGAATTTCGTATTCGATTTAAAATTTTCTTCAAGTTAGGTTTTTCGTCCATCAACCAAAGGTTATCCACTTTCCGTCTTTGGATACGGTAATTTTTGAAATCTCTAACAACTGTTCTCTAATCCAGTTTGCATAAGCGGCACATCTCTCTTTGGGACACGAAAATTTTTTATTAACATCGCGGGCGTGGTAATCGCATTTCTTTTTTTCCGGCATCGGTAAACATTTAAAGTCGGGACATCCAAAGTTTTCGAGATTGACTGTGGGTATTCCGAGAGAATCCATCAATGCTTCGATCCACGGATCCCCTTTATAGGCTACAATCGGTTTGTCTTCGGTCTTATGCGATTCGTATAACTTTTTTATGTCGGATTCCATATTTTCATATTTCTCGACCACTTCTTGGTCAACGGGGGTAAATGGTAAACCATGCACTTCACTCGTCATATTTTTAATAGTCTCCAATTCCTTCCCAAAAAACTGCCGTCGAATTTTTTCTCGAATTCTCGACCCGTGCTCTTCGTATTCCTTTTCCATACCGGCCTCTTTTAGAAATTCCTTGACACCTTCAAATGGGTTTTCGAATAATGTCTCTTGCATTTTCGTCAGATCGTACCTCTGTGAGTCGTTTGTACCGTCAATGAGGGATTCGTATCCAAATTCTCTCGTGAGAAAGAATTGGTAAATGGGAAAACCATCCATATCTACCACCAAACAAATATCGGATAGAGAAACATCCATAATTACCTTACCGTTTAATAAAATTAATAAAGTTACACGGAGTATGTTAACTATTTATATGTTTGAGTTGATGAAAAAAAAAAAAAAAAAAAAAAATTTTTTTTTTTTTTTTTTTTTTTTTTTTTTTTTTTAAATTGATTAATTAATTAATTAATTTTAAAGAAAATAATTTCTTATTTATTTCATAAATGTAAACAATCTGAAAGTTTTTAAAAAAAATTATAGATGCATAATCATATTATTTAATGTTTGTTAGATATTTTCAATTATATATAATTTTTCTTTTATAGCATCATCTTTAACGGTAGCCTTGGTATATTGATCATGTAACCATGCGTTTTCTTTTTTCAAACTAGTTTTTTCTTCTTTTAAAATATTAATTTCTTGTTTTAAGGTGTCATTTTCGTTTTTCAAAGTAGCAAATTTCGTATTCAATTTAAAATTTTCTTCGTGTAACCAGACATTTTCTTCCTTCAAGTTAGCTTTTTCGTCCGTCAACCAAAGGTTTTCCGCATTTAATTTGACATTTTTTTCGTTTAATTGGACATTCTCTTCATTCAACCTGTTTAAGTCTCTATTTTGCAAATAATCCAATTTTTCCCATAACCGTTTAATTTCTAAGAGCAACAATTTATTTTCAATTCGAAGTTCTTCTATTTGTCCGCATTTATCCTTTTCAATTAAAAGTTGTTCGATTTCTTTACATCCATCCGTCGTCATCTTTATTCGTTTTTTAAAAATGATTATTATCTATATTTTTTTATAACCAATATAGGATGTATACGTTGGAAGATGAATGAAAACTATTGAAAATTGGAGTCGAATTAATTCGATTGATATTCAAAATTATTATTATTATTATTATTATTATTATTATTATCAATCGGTTAAATATTATAATGGATTTTTTTTTTTTTTTTTTTTTTTTTTTTTTTTTTTTATGGGGGGGACCGGCGCTCGATTAATTTTTCTGGTGACTGTAAGAGAAGATTCTCAATACCGCAAAACTAAGAACTCTATTATATTTACGGTACCTAGCAATACAATACATTATAATTTAAAAAATGTATAATAATGATTATTTATTTAAAAAAAATAATAATAAAGTTATTACAATATTTTAATTTTGCAATAAAAGCAAAAAATATATAAAATACAAAATCCATAATGGATATTTTTCAAAACGCCCTAGCTTCTAAAAAATCAACTATTTTACACGGTCATTATGGCCGATATCCTTCTCTCGTACAGTTTTATTTAAATGCCATACCAGAACTGGAAATCGCATCGGAATACGAATTATTATTTTGGTATCGTCATCCCAAAAGGCATTTTTCTTCTCGTCGTCTTTTACGCGTTTTAATCGAACCTTCCTTCGATGCAATCGTACCTCACGATGATACGTGGACCATCGTGCTGACAAGTCATTTGCGACTCATCTGGGATCCCCGTAATACGCGAATCGAGAAATGCGAAAAACCCTCATCGTTTCTTATTCCAAAACCGATTCGAGCGGAAGAAAATCAAAAGATAGTCGTGCCTCCTTCGAGTCACGTCTGGCCTTATCTCGAAAGTTTTTCCGACGATCCAATTCGTATCGATTTGTCTTTAGCGGAAAACTCTCACGAAGCTTATTTAAAACTTTTAACGACCATCGATCTTCTCAACGCATTATCAGTATGGTCGTTATCGATTAGAGAACATTTACGCCGAGATTTAATTGACAAATTGAATCCGAACGATTCAAAACTCGATAATTTTATTATAGAAATTTTAACTCGATAAAATTATATATTTTTTTACATATATAAAGAATAGTAGATAAATTTTCTTTTTAATCGTTTAAAATATAATACACGGGTAAAAAACTTTTGACTCTTGGAATAAAACGACCTCTTGATCGATATCTTATATTTTCTCCATATTTACTTATATAATTGGCCATGGTAGCAACCTCTATGCCCGGACACGGATAAGGTAATAATTTTGATCGTTCGTGAGAATGATATACTTTCGGCACGGGTCTTCCGGTCGACAATACGATTCGTTTCACATGAGGATAACCACAGACGATACTAAAAAATCGATATTGAGATTTTCCTCGAACATATAATACGGCGTGCAAAGGAACATATTTATGTAATTGATTCAACCAATCGCCGATTTGTAACTTCCATTCGTACACCCTCGGAGAAATCAGATGGTCGCTAAAATAATCGGAATTACAAAAACGATGGGGATTAAATATTCTAGATTTCATATTTGCCAAATCTTGTAATGAAATACGTTGTTGTAAGGGTAAAGGTGCTATGCGAAATATATTTACTTCGGTCGGATTAACGGCAAAAGCAATTTCCAACGGTATACAACAATCATCGTTATTGCTTAGCCAAAAGGCTTCGGAAAATACTATAACACCTTGCGAAGACATGTTTGATAAACGTTTGGAAATCCTATGCTTTTTATAAGGTTATAAAAATTTTAAATAAAAAAAAAAAAAAAAAAAAAAAAAAAAAAAATTTTTTTTTTTTTTTTTTTTTTTTTCTAATATTTTAAAATAAACAAAATTTTCCAAGCCATATTATTCACAAGTGGTTTTTTAAATAAAATTTTCGATAAAGTGCCATAGTTGCCACTTCTGTCGCAGGGCAAGGATAATATAAAAGTTTTGATCGTTCGTGGGAATGAAAAGTTTTTGGTACGCTAACTCCAGTCGAAATTTTAATTCTTCTTACATTCGGATAACCACAAATCCTTTTAAAAAACCAATATTGAGAACGTCCTCGTACATACAATGAAGTTTGTCGAGGAATGTGTACGTATAGTTGATTCAACCAATTGTTGATTTGTAACTTCCACTCGTAAATTTCTGGAGGAATCAAACGATCATCAAAACAATCTGAATTGTAAAATCGATCGGTATTATATATTCTGGATTTGATATTTGCAAGATCTTCTAAAGTCAAACTATGGTACGAGGGTAATGGAGCCAATCGAAATACATTTACTTCGGTCGGATTAATTGCAAAGGCAATTTCTAAAGGAATGGGTTTTTCGTTTTGAATATTCAACCAAAACGCTTCAGCAAACATACTGTTACGTTTAAAAAACATGATTTTCTATAAAATTGTAAAAAATATATACTTAAAAATAATCATTGTCTTCTTATATATTTGAAAATACAGTCAAAAAAAAAAAAAAAAAAAAAAAAAAAATTTTTTTTTTTTTTTTTTTTTTTTTTTTTTTTTTTTTTTAAGAATTTATGTTATAAAAAAATTCTTTTCGATTCGGCCCAAGATATAGATGTTTTCATTTTAAAAAATTAATTAATTAATTTGTTAATTAACGAATAATCAATTAACTAATTTTCAAAAATGAAAACGACTACATCTTGGACTCAATTTTCGAAAATCTTTTCTGACAAAAAAAAAAAAAAAAAAAAAAAAAAAATTTTTTTTTTTTTTTTTTTTTTTTTATAAAATTTTTCTTCGAGTCCGAAATGTAGTTGTTTTTCATTTTAGAAAAATGGAAGAAAACTATGTTGATTGGGAAATCCTTCATTTTCAGTTTCTAAATCAATACGACTCGCATGAATTTTATACGTTTCGATTTTTATAGGAATATTAAATTTTTTATAACGTACACAACATTGAAGAGATTCATCACAACAGTTTTCATATTGATCGTTTTTTAATATTTTAAATAAAGGCACCCTTTTACACAATGTACACCAATTCTTTGAACTCGTTACAAAAACCATCATCTCCAAATCTGTTAAATTACAACATTCTATTATAAAATAATTTCTTCTTACATAACGTTCCTCCGCACAAAAAAACAATTTCATACACGTTAAACACATTTGAAATTTTTCTGGCAAACATTCGATCGTTTCAAAATTAAATCGAACGAAAAATAGAGAAAATGGTAAATAATTGTGGCTCAATATTTGAAAAACATTGTTTGGATAAACCTTGTTGTGAATATATACGATAAATTCTTTTTTAAATACAACGTCTTGTTGAGAAAATAATTGAAATAAATCAATTTTAAAATTTATGAAATTTTTCCACCCATTATATTTAGTAATTTTAAAATATTTTCGACTTTGACGAACAGCATTCTGTAAAACGGAATTGGGTAAATTTAAATTTTCAATATCATGAAAATTATTAATATTTTTCCATATTGTTTTTAAACAAAAATCTTCTAGAAAAAAATATTTCCGTAATACGCGACAAGATTTAAAAGGATCGATATATATACCAAATTATTTGTGGGATATAAAATATTTATTTTAAAACCACACGTAATGTTTTTCCAAACATCTTTATTAATAACGTCCGACGAATGAAAAACTATATGAATATGTGGTATTTTTGCATAATAATGTTTAACGCATTCTATTTCTTTTATAACTAGATTTTTTATGGCTTCATTATATTGATGAAATGTATTTTTTCGTTTTTCCAACACTAAATGATAGATAAATTTAATTTTTTTATTTTTATAGTAAAATCTAGACAAATAATAATCACTACCATATAATTCTGTATCTTCGTCATCAGATTCTTCATTACACATTTATATTATATATTTTTTCGTCAAAATATTACGGTATTTTTTTTTCAACAATATTAGTATTTTCGTTTCCCTCTTTGTGCTCATTTAAATATTTTAACATTAAGAAATTTAAAATTAATTTAAGATCCTTGTCGTATGATGAAGTATAGTAAAGAGTCAGTCCGATGGACATTAAAATGAAAATAATCCACAACATTATTCGTTCTTATTCTTAAAAAGAAATAAGTGTAAAAAAAAAAAAAAAAAAAAAAAAAAAAAAAAAATATATTTTTTTTTTTTTTTTTTTTTTTTTTTTTTTTTTTTTTAACTTATGAATTGTATAATCTCATTGAAATTATCTTATCCATTCATATATTATTTTCCAATTTCTTTAAATGTTGAATCTAAATTATTTCGTTCATGATATATTTACACAATTGATATTTTTGAATTTTTATGGGATTGATGAACGTCTTATAATATTTCTCAACCTTTTCCTCAGTTAATACTTGAAATAAAGGAATTTGTTTGCATAAGCGACACCAATGTTTCTTACTTTTTACAAACTTTTGAGCGTTGTGCGCATCTACTATAGAGAAATATCGATCAATTAAACACTCTTCTCCATAAAAAAATAATTTCATGCATAATTTCATGCATTTCAAACACATACGAATCCTTTTTTTATCCTTTACAAAGAAAGATCGAATATAATAAAATTGATCTGTTAATTCTCTTTTTTGAGACATGTGATACGTTCGACTATGAAAATAGTATGCGCTATATTTGTCGAATGCTGTATCTATTTCAGAAAATAATATTTCAATAGGCTTTTTTTTCAAAGAATCCTTAAAACTTTGTAATAAACTGTTATATGTTTCTTCAAACTGAGTAGTACGTACATTATATTTATAATGTTTTTCAACAGCTTTTTGTAAAAGTCTAGTAGGTAAATTCAAATTCTCGATATCATGAAAATATATAATATTATTCCATATCGTTTTAAAAGACCAATCTTCTAACGTAAAAAAATAATATTCCCAATACTCAAGTGTTATTATGTATTTATTACTTATGTTACCCATATCTTTGAGGATCGATTATACACATTGCAACTTCATCATGTTTAAAATGATTTGAAAAAATTGGTAACGGCCAGTAAAGCTTATATATAGCTAAGTTACGCCCACGCTCCTTTTTTTACATGTTTATTGTATTTGCAATATATGCTATAATGCCAAATATTCGAATCAAAGAATACAATGTATTTTTAACCCAACATGATTGAAATGATGATAAAACATTTTCCCGTTTCATTGCAAAATCGTAATTCGTTATTTCTAACCAACCATGATGATCTTCTATCCACGATTCCAATTTTTGTTTCACTATCCGTGAAAAAGTTTCATATATTGTATCCACAAATGTTATCGGCATATTTTGACGAATACCCATAATAGTATATTCTCCGACAAAAACGAAAAATGTTACGATTCTACTCCAAGTTATATTTTCATTAAAAAGTTCATTCGCTACACCTACTAATACGTAAGAACATGTCGTATCCTCATCGTAATTATCGATTTCCGTACAAATCCTTTTTATTTCTGTCCCATAATTTGATCTAAATAAATCTAAAATATTTATTATACTGTTCAACACCTCTTTTTCCTTTTTATTTCTAGCCTCAACAACTTCGAATGTGTGGTAATTTTTCAATAAATATAAAAAAACATTTTTAAGAATATAATCCGTGCGAACGAAATCTTTAGTCGAATGATAGTTTTCATGAAACGAAGCCATTTGCCAATTTGTTGATATTGAGCATACTTTTTATATACTTTGTGAAAAAAAAAAAAAAAAAAAAAAAAAAAAAAATTTTTTTTTTTTTTTTTTTTTTTTTTTCATTTGCCTGAGATAAGAAATAATAAATCTTTTATCATCTTAAATTTAACTTTTTATACTGGGGGATTTTCATATTTAGATAATCTTCTTTTCAATTCAACAATTTCAGTTTCTCTCAAATACTCGATTTTGTTCTGAAGCGAATCATTTTTGTTCTGAAGCGTGTCGATTTTCTCTTCGGCAATTTTCAATCTATGTTTCAATTCTCTAATTTCTTCTTCGCGGCGCTGTTCCATATCTGCTCGTAAATTTTCATATTTATTTTGTAATTCTTCCAATTTGTTTTTCAAATCCGCGTTTTCTTTTTCCAATTCTTCGCACCGGTTCACGAACGGTTTAGCACAATTCAAACAATCTCGTTGCCTGGGACACGTTTCCCACCAATCGTCTCCCACGACTCGATAAAACAACGCGTGATCTTCTATGTCATTTTTCAACCTTTTACATTTTCGTTTTTCGATAAAATAAATTTTTTTTCCTTCGTTGAGATGTAAATAGTGATCCGTGACCTCTTTGGAAACTTTAAATTTCTCTGTCACCGGTAACGCTAAATTCATCGTTATCTCGGGTAAATTTTTAACTTGAACTTTCCATTTCGAACCGATCCTTTCAATAGGCACCCAAAGCAATTTTTTGGGATCGTAACGGTTATATTTCTGTCTGATCAACTGCATGATACCGTCGTTCCACATAGTCGCCAATACCAATCTGTAATCCGAAGGTAAAGTTTCCGAGATGCAAAAATGATTTTCTTTTCTACCGCTTCTCTTTTTGATTTTTTCGGGAAAATATAAATCGTCCTCCTCGTCAAAATACTTTTCGTATCCGTCTTCGCGAAAGCTAAAATTACAACCCGATTTGCGCTGACTCAGATATCCCATCGCGTTCACCAAATGCATTTCGCATTCGATCGGTCTGTATATCTTACATTTGAATCCGGGATAAGGTTTTCGTACTCTTTTGGATACGGCGACCTTTTTCCACACGCGTCTGAAATCGTCCATAGAACGCGAAACCACGATCATGTGTCGATGTTGTCTGAAACGAGCCTCCGATTCATTTCCGCCGTCGCACCAACACGAAAAAGGTATGGTTTTGACACTTCCCTCGCCGAAATCGTCCTCGTTGTCTTTTTTCATCGCTCGGACGAAACTTTCATAAACCACGGCTCGCACCATCACGTGCAACCATACGCAACCCCCTCGAACGTATTTCTGAACGCACGCGGCCGCTAAATTCAAAGTTTCGTCTTTGAAAGGTACGGATAATAATTCGTCGCTCAGATCCAAAGGACAGACGGGTTCGGTGTAATATTTCTCGATACAAGAAATTTTCCCGTGATCGAAAAAGTTTAGTTTCTCACACATGGGCGCGAAATCGAAAAATTGTAATTTCGCGACTTTTTTCGAAGAACCCTCTTGTTCGCTTTTTCGTTTTGAAGCGAGAGTCGCGCGAATTTTAAATTTCTCATAACATTCCAAAAGATGCTTCGCCCCCTCGTTTTTTCTTTCGAACGTCGCATCTCCTAAACACCAAACACAGCATCGTTTAAAATTCACTCCGTGTTCCGCTTTACAATGTTTTTCGTATTGATTCGAAGCGATACATATTCCGCAGTTCAAATACGGACACGTTAACGGAAACGCATTTCTACTCACAGTATTTGAATATCGCTTTAAATCTTTGTCTTGAACCATAATATAATATTATAGAAATTTATAATAAAGTCCAAAATATTTTTAAACAAGATCGAATACAACAATTAAAGGCTAAAAATACAAAAAAAATATACGGAAATCATCCAAATTTATAGCTAAGAAAAATGTCTCAGCAGTTTTTTTTAAAAAGCCATTTTCCTATAGTAAAAAAGGCCCGCGCTTGTGTAGATAAATTTCATAGGCAACGATCGGGTTTTGCCAGATTTAAAATTTCAAAAAATTTTGAAAAAGCAAATCTCCGAGATTGAAGTCAATCATTTAGTTTTCCTAAAAATAGTAACAATGACGTCATCGTTTCTAAAATAGAATGTAGCAAAAAATGTTTTGTGAAAAAATCTTAGTAGTTTGAGAAGCCGAGCAACTTATATATACATTTGTTGAGAAAATAAATTTAAAAAAAAAAAAAAAAAAAAAAAAAAAAAAATTTTTTTTTTTTTTTTTTTTTTTTTTTTATGCTGAATTTTGTTTTTTAACAAACTGGGGTTTCATTTCCAAATCTTTTTTTATTTATTGTGATGCTGAATAGAATATCAAGATAAGTATGCCTAGTAAAAATTCTCCACTTACCCTTTTTGATTTAAATAATGATGCGTTATCAATTCTTTTTAATGACTATATTGCGCTTCACGATAAACTAATGTTATTAAATTCACCCGATTTTCACGAAAAATTATCAAATCCTAATCTTTGGTCGATTCCCTACGATGAATTTTTCGGATTTCTGTATGCGATTCGAATCATGAAACCGGGTTGGTATCTCGACAATAACAACGATGCCTGTTATATATCCGTAGATGAAAAAAATGCGTCTTTATCCGCACGTTATTTTAATTATTTGAACGTTGAAAAATTAGACGAAACTTATCCGTCTCTAGACGATCTGATAAAAGGTGGTATCGATCATGTGAAAAAGGTAATTGAAAATTTTGATTGGGATTATTTTAATTATTATATTCAATATGAATTTCCGGAATTTTATTTTCCGGTCGATAAGATAGAAGACATCCAATTTTATAGCATATCTCCCAATATTACGGTCGCTGTGAACCATTCTTTGAAAATCCTCCGTTGGCCCGGTAATATTTTTATGGTAAAAGGTCCTAAAATTTATCATTTCAAAGAAAAATGTATCGTGACTATTGATGACGAACCGCATTATTCAATACGATGGGGGAAAAATAAAAAATTAATTACAAAATGCATTTACAAAAATCAATGTTTTTGTAGAAAAGGAAAATATAATCTTTTTCCCATAAAAGGTTATTGGAAAGAAGATAAAAGTTACAAGTATAGTATAACCAATAATAATTTATCTTATGATGAATATACATCGTTGTATCATAAATTATGTCTTTATAGAAACGAAAAACCAAAAAAAGTATTACCCGTTGATACTTTTTGGAAAGAAGATAAAAATTATCCTGTAACATTGAATGAAGAAAACACAATGTATGATTATAGTAAACATAATGTATTTTACGATCAAATAACTGAATTGTACAACATTAAAAAAGAAATAATCTTTAATAATAAGGACGATCGGAGATATACTCATTACTATTATAATCAAATTATTGATAATTAAAAAAATATAGATTCATTAAAATATAGTTTTAATGTCTTTAATGATTGAATAACTTTAATTTTTCAACAAAGAATTCGTGTCTCAAGTTTAATCTCAATTTTTCATTTTCCGTTTTCAAGTCTTGATTTTCCTTTTCTAATTTGTCGCATTGTATTTTAAGGGATTTTGCACAATCGAAACACATTTGTTGGTGATAGTTAGGGGTCCAATAATCATCGCTCACGATACTGCACAACGAATAATAATCTGTATTTTCGATTTCAGAGCGTTGAAAATATATCTTTTTTCCATCCGTCAGAGAAAGGAACAGATCCGTGGGTTCACGAGACGGTCGAAAATTTTTAGAAACGGGGAGCGATAAATCGAGTGGTATATCGGGTAAATATTTGATTTTGATGCGCCATTTACCATCGATGAAATCCATAGGTAACCACAAAATACTTTTCGGATCAGTGAAACGATAACGATCACTAATCCAATCCATGATGCCTCCTTTCCATTGCGTGACTAATATCAAGTCGCTATTTTTAGGTAGGGTTTCCGATATATAAAAATGTTTCGGAGTGCCACGTTTAAATTTTTGATGAATATTAAATCTACAAAGAGATATACGCTGGCTCACATAAGTCAAAGCATTGACCAAACGTAGTGCGTCGTATATAAGAAACCTTTTCATAATTATTAACGTCGGCTTAAATCTTTTCTCGAAATCATGTAAATGTTTACGGGTCGGGAAAACGACGATCATGTGTCTGTGTTGTCTGAGGCGAGTTTTCGATTCTTTTCCTCCGTCGCACCAACACGAAAAGGGTAGAGTTTTTATTTCGCCTCGATAAAAATCCATAACGAATAAAAAACGTTTAAAAAATACACCCCGCACGATCACGTGATACCATAATTCATTTTTGTTTTTTCCAAGATATTTTTTAATGCACGAAGCTGCCAAATTCAAACCATCGTCTTCGAATGTTATCGTAAGCGGTTCTAATTCGATCGGCCAAATTTGATCGTAACATCTTTTGGAGAAAAGTGCTTCGTGTTCGAAAAATTGCTTTTTATCGCCCATTAGAGTAGGGTTGAAAAAAATGTTAACTTATCGGGCTGTTTAACTATCATACGATGTAAAAAGAAATAACGTAATTGTAACGTAAAAAAGTATGTTTTAAACATATAAAATGAAAAATTTTAAAAGCAGCAAATCATTAATATACATATTTTTTTTTATTTAAGTTAAAAAAAAAAAAAAAAAATTTTTTTTTTTTTTTTTTTTTTTTACATTTTAAGCAATTGTAAGTTTTTTCCATGCTTTGTTAAAGTTTTCGAAATCATTCTCGTCGTTTAAATTCATATATTCATGCGATTCATTTTCTTCGCCCGTATAGAAATTTTTACTTTTTTCAATTACGTGTCCTTTATCGTGAAGGTAACGACCCATTACCATTTCCTGAAGACCGTTTCGGCTATCTAAGAATGTTTTACGAGTTTCTTTCACACCACCGGGAGCAATTTTAATCAAAGACGAAGACTGACGAATTTGAGGTTGTCCGTGCTGGTTATTATCAGGTATGCTGGTATAAACATTAGATGAAGCAAAATTCATAATATAACCATTTTGCGCGGATCTATGAAAATGTTGTAATGCATTTTCGTTATGATTATTATCAACCACAATCGAAGTAGAAAACATTTTCAACGGATCGAAATATGATATAAAAGAATAATTATTGTTGAAAATGCGTGACCCTAAATCGAGATTATCTTCAAATGAATTGTCAAAAAATGGTACTAAAGACATTTTTTGAAAGACTAATAAATACTTATCTTCAAAAAAAAAAAAAAAAAAAAAAAAAAAAATTTTTTTTTTTTTTTTTTTTTTTCTCCTCCAAGAATTTAGATTATAAAAAGATTCTTTTCGATTCGGTCCAAGATGTGTAGATGTTTTCATTTTTGAAAATTAATTGAATTGTTAATTAACCAATCATCAATTAATAAATTAATTAATTAATTTTTAATTTTCTAAAATGAAAACGACTACATCTTGGACTCGAAGGAAAATTCAATTTTCGAAAATCTTTTCTGACAAATATATAAACTGAGAAAAAAAAAAAAAAAAAAAAAAAAAATTTTTTTTTTTTTTTTTTTTTTTTTTTTTAAGAATTTAGATTATAAAAAGATTCTTTTCGATTCGGTCCAAGATGTAGATGTTTCCATTTTTGAAAATTAATTAAATTGTTAATTAACCAATCATTAATTAATTAATTAATTAATTAATTAATTAATTAATTAATTAATTCATTCATTAATTTTCAAAAATGAAAACAACTACATCTTGGACTCGAAGGAAATTTCAATTTTCAAAAATCTTTTCTGAAAAAAAAAAAAAAAAAAAAAAAAAAATTTTTTTTTTTTTTTTTTTTTTTTTTTTTTTTTTTATTATGATATCAAACAAGAATAATCATCGTCGGGTTTATCCATTTTTGAAATTCTAGCTTCGTTTATAAATTGAATAATTTTTTCATTCATATAAAATTTAACATTATTATCTGATATATTAATAATATCTGTCGTATTGTCTTTCGCAGCGACTAAATTATAACAAATATTATGTTTGGATAACGTTAAAGCCAAACGTACCAAACTGACATCTACATCGAAAGCATTAGAATTGACTCGCATGAAAAAATTCAACCATTCTTTAACAAGATAGGGTAAACGGAAATTTTTAGGATGAGGATGTGTTTCCCGAGCCGAAGTCAAACACCACGTTTCTAATTGGATTCCTTTCAAATAAACTCGTCTCAACGAAAATTGATCGTTGTATTTAAAACTTTCGATTATTTTAATGTTCGAATCTCGTTCAATATCGGTGGAGGTAGCTATCGATAAAAGATATTCGCTATTTATCATAGTTTTTTTCGCCGGCGTACCTTCCAGTAAAGCCTGGGCCAGACAGAAAAAGATTTCTCTGTAAACCAACCCCACGACAACCGTATCCAACACGACTTTTTTAACTTCGATGTCAGTCAGTAAAGTGGAGGATACGAACGAAACCGGTGTCCAAATGATGGCTGCCGGAACATGATTATATTCTATGTACCGATCGTACGGATGTAAAACATAAAGGATTCGATTCGGATTATTTCCGTTAATACTCAACAATACGAGTTTTCGATTAACATCGGATGTTTTGGATGGCTTAGATCCTTCAAAAGTCAAGACGAAAGGCCATTCTATAATCAATCCTAAAACAAAAGATTCTAGAAAATTATCATTTTTGAAACTATCTAAATTATTAATCTGATTTGAAATATTTTTGTAATAAGATGTTAATACGTCTTGAATTAAAAGTTCCGGTTTTCGAGAACTCAATTTACGTTGGATCATACCGGAGGATATAACATTTGAATTCTTTGAAGATAAATTAAATTCGGGTATCGGTTTAAAGTCGATAAATTTAGGAATGGCTTCGACATCTTTCGTCAGAAAAGGTATATTAAAAATTTCGCGTTTGGATTGCCATTCTGCGACTATTTTAGAAACATATTCGATAGATTCGTCTGAAAGAAAACAAATGCGATAATAATAAGAGTTTTCATTATTTTCGTCGAAATAATATCCTCCGGGATAGGGTATGTCGTGACTATCTAAATATAAAATTGTATTTTTGTAAAAATAAATATTTTCGTATGCCGGTCTAATGGATCCTTGTATATACTGACTGATCACTTGAGGATCTGAAACATAAAAGGGTGTAGCATACAGATGTAACATGGTTCCGGGTTTCACGTCTGAACTAACGGGATAAATCATACGTTCTTTTCCGAGACAAATTGTCCATAAGTATTGTTTGTTAGAAATGACAGAGGCGGGTACGTCGGATTTGAAGAAAGATTTTAAAGCTGATAAAAATGGTTTATTCGAATCGATCGTTATATTACTCGATGGATACATGCGCGATATTGCCCACGTTTCATAGGGCGAATTTCCCAAGTCAAATACGATAATATCGTCTTGTATGAGAGAAACCGGACATTGATGAAATTTACTATAAAGTAATCCATAAGTGTTAAAATTCATAACTTTAATACTTGTTTTGAAAAGTTGCAATTTAGTTTTAATTTTTTGATGATTTGATAATAAAATTTTAAATCATCAAAAAAATTTAGATGTAGAATTTTTTTTTATAAAATTACTATAAAAAACAATCTTTATTTTTCTATTTTTTTTTTTTTTTTTTTTTTTTTTTAATATTAATGAATTATTAATTGTTTATAATATGTTTTTATGTCACGTAAATGATAATCATGTACTAAACTTCTTTTTGTAAAATTACCATTTATTAAATAATATTCATTTTCTACTATTTTAAAATCACTTTTTGTTAAAATCAAGTGATTATCTTCAAGTTTTAAATCATCGATCACTATATATGTAAATTTATAACTGTCACTCAGTTTTTTAAAAAAATTTCCCTTACACTGGTAGCCATAAAACACTTTAAATAAAGGTACGCGTTTACATAAATGACACCAGCTCCTAGGATTTTGTATAAATAACATTTTTTTCTTATCATCTAAAAAACTATATCTGTAATAATTAACTCTTTTAAACATACATTTTGATTGATAAAAATATAATTTTAAACAGTTAGAACACATATTATAAACGAAATTTTCTCTTACGAAAACATAAAAAACTATTTCTGGAATTAAAATTCCAAGAGTTTTAAATTCATGTTGAAAATTTATTGATTTTTCCAATTCAAATATCGTATCACGTTTAAAAAACGCATCTGTTACACTAAATGTACTATCATAAGTCATTTTAAAAATTGGTAATTTAATATATTGATGGCTTTGTCGAATCGCTTCAAAAAATACGGATTTAGGTAAATAAGGTGCTAATCGCTCGAAATTATAAAAATTGGGTATACAATCCCACAGTTTTGAAAAACATAATTGTTTTAAAGAAGGAAAATTAAATGTGACGTTGCAATAAAAAGTTTCATATATATAAATGCATGATAGGTATCTAATGTCTTCATGTTTTATAGATTGTATCTTTAAATAACTACCGATGAGTGACAAAGGATTCAAATCTATATCTTTTTCTGAACCAGTTATAAAATGGATATGATCTTTTTTGTTACCGCATAACTTGTTATGATACTTTAGTACGAATATTTTATTTTCAGATTCGTTTTCTTGAAATTGGTTCATATTCTTACAGGCTTCTTGAAATTTTTTAAATGCTGATTTATGTAAAATAAAATAATAAAAGTATCTGGAATCGGAATTAGTACTTGAAGTTTCATCGAATGTCGTTTCAATATTAAATCCGCAATCAAATAAAAATTTATACGTGTTAAAATTAATATTCGTTTTAAGATTTGTATAAAAGAAACGTTTTTCTAAACAATTATGTGTAATTTGATTCCAATCATTATAATCTATTTGCTCAATAATATTCATTGTGTTTTCTCAAACAATACTATCAATTGAAATAATCAATATTTATCGTATAGATATCTTGAAATTTTAAGAAGCGCTTACCATTTATATATTTTCTTAAACATTAAAAAAAAAAAAAAAAAAAAAAAAAAAAAAAAAAAAATTTTTTTTTTTTTTTTTTTTTTTTTTTTTTTTACGTTTTAGATTTTAACAACTCGTTTTCTTTATTTAAGATATCATTTTTGTTTTTCAAAGTATTAATTTCTATACCAAGTTCATCAATCAATTTATGTAACTCGGAAATCGAGTGCTTAATATTACATTCATCAATTTTTAAATATTTATTATTTATAAATAATTTATTAATTTTATGTTTTAATCTTTCATTTTCCTTTTTTAACATATCTGAATTACTCTTTCGTAAAATATCTATGTTTTCAGATAATTGCTTTATTTCTTCTAATAAAACATTATTTTCAGCTTGTAGATTTATTTTCGGTTCCTCCAGTTTACAGAATTGTTCTGACATTTTTTTATTTATTAAGTACTTGATTTTTTTTTTTTTTTTTTTTTTTTTTTTTTTTTAATTAATAAAATCAAGCTATAGTCATTTTATTTTTGAAAATTAATAATTAAATAAAATTGTATGATAGCATTATAAAAAATAAAAGACTCGTCCAAATATGAATCATATTCGAAAATAAAAATGTTATAAAAATCATCACAAATACTATACATTTAAAAAACGTCGCATCCCAATCGGTTTCTTTTTTCGTCCAAATAAATCGGGTCAATTTTTTTTCTTTCCCTACATATTTATGATATTCGTTCGGAGGTATTGATTGTAATGCTATTAAATATTCTTGCACCTTAGATGTCATAAATTGTAAACGATCGTCGTCGTCATCATCATCATCTTTTAAAATTTCATTTTCCCAAATATATTCGGGTGTTATTTCGGGGCGAATAGGTCCATCTTCATAATAATTACGATCCAATTCCAAATTAATTTTTTCTATCGTTTCCTTATTAAGAACTTTCATGTAATCATAAGGATCAATCACATCCAAAGTTCCCATTATGAATTCGTATAAAGCATAGATCCCCGTAGCTATGCTTAAAGAATTTCCTAATGTCTCTAACGATAAGGTTCCTAATTTTTTAATACTCAAAGTCATAACATTTTTAAGAACAAGTTTAGCGGCAAGCTTATCGACGATATTCGATAAAAGTTTTGGTGCTTTTCGTTTCAAAAACTGTTGGACGGCATATTCAGAAATGTCTCTACCTAAATCTTTCGATAATTCTATCGTAATATCCCGTAATATTTCCGGATCTGGAGAAACAGAAGAAATTTGTTCATTGTCAACGATCGAACGTTTGATTCTTTTATTTTTTTTATAATTCATATAGTTTGGAATGGGTGGTGGACGGTCTTTCAAAGGTTTTAAATTACCCACTTTAGCCGCTCGGATGGTCGTCGTTCCTAACAACCATTCTCCAAATTTTTGTCCGTCGGAAGACACGCAATCACCGTTTACAAAATCTAAACCGTACGCATCGCAATAAATTTTGTTAATTTTTAAATGACCATTGACGATATCCAATCCACCGTGAAAAACGTGCCTCGATGCCCTTTGAAATAGTTTTTCGGGCATCGAAGCGAGAGATTTTTTCAGAGGATTCGAAAGTAAGCAAGATCCATCGGGCGTCCATTCCGTATCTATAGTATGATCTTTACAAGACGCTTGACACGCAAATTCGTATTTGTTACCGATTCGGATCCATTGTAAAGGATCGTTTTCGGTACAATTTTCTAAATTTTTTTTAAAAGGAAAACATCCGAATCTTTTACAGCCCGTTTCATCCAATTTGTTCCGCACCACAACAATACATTTATCGGCTATGGAAGAAGGTATAAAATAATCGTCGTGGGTAGCCGGTCGCGTTTCTAAAATTGCGTTTTGAAAATAATGCGGAAAGTTTATTTTATATTTATCCATCATATAAACTTTGGTGAGTTCGGTAGCATAGCGTAAAGCGTGTGTGTATTCGGGTTTATTCATAACATAAACAAAAACTTTATTTTTCTTTCGATAAACAACTATTTTCTAACGCGGGACCTAATCCGAAAGGAGATGCGGCACCCTTTCCCGTCAAAAAAACCGGATCGTCTTTCATGGTAAACGATACGCAACAATTTTTCGTAGAAGAGGAATCGTAAGGTTTTTCGATAAACCAACAATTACATTCGAGTGTCCTATACCACACTCCCCCAATGAGTTGTGCACGAAATCTTCTATATTTGTTTCGAAACAACCAACAGATAATCGTATATATTTCTTCAGAAGTACAATTTTCGGGTAAGGCGTAACGAGGAAAACTTGTCACTCGATAATGACTACTATCTTTTTTCACTAAAATAGTCCGTCCGCGAATAGCCAAATTATTTCGAGTATTGCACGCACAAGTTTCGGTTCGATCGAACAAAGCATAAGGATCAATTGGATAATGAATTATATCTACGAGTTTTACCTCGTAAACCCAATTTATAAATTCTTTGGGTACGCTTACGGGCACGATTAGCGAAACGTACGCCATAATCGAAATTATAAATTTTACAACGTATGGTAATAAAAGATCCTTGATAATGCCAAGAAGATACAGGAAAAACTTTAAGAGTAATGCGTCCCGAATAAAAAAGTCGGAAGTAAGTGAGAATGTAAAAACCTAATAATCTAGAATTGAAAGCTAAAGCCGAATTTCTAACTTTAATACGAAAAGGTACAAAAGACATTTTTTGATTGAAATTGCATTTTTATATTTGTTTTAAATAGTTAAATTGAAAAAAAAAAAAAAAAAAAAAAAAAAAAAAAAAAAATTTTTTTTTTTTTTTTTTTTTTTTTTTTTGTTGTGAAAAGATTTTCGAAAATTGAATTTTCCTTCGAGTCCAAGATGTAGTCGTTTTCAATTTTGAAAATTAATTTATTGATTGATGATTGGTTAATTAACAATTTAATTAATTTTCAAAAATGAAAACATCTACATCTTGGACCGAATCGAAAAGAATCTTTTTATAATCTAAATCCTTAAAAGATTAAAAAAAAAAAAAAAAAAAAAAAAAAAAAAAAAAAAATTTTTTTTTTTTTTTTTTTTTTTTGTCTAAAAAGATTTTTGAAAATTGATTTTTCCTTCGAGTCCAAGATGTGGTCGTTTTCATTTTTGAAAATTAATTAATTTATTGATTGATGATTGGTTAATTAACAATTTAATTAATTTTCAAAAATGAAAACATCTACATCTTGGACCGAATCGAGAAGAATCTTTTTATAATCTAAATCCTTAATTAAAAAAAAAAAAAAAAAAAAAAATTTTTTTTTTTTTTTTTTTTTTTTTTTTTTTTTTTAAGTAAGATGAAACATTCTACATATCAAACATTATATCGAGCTCATTTAGGCGTTGTTAACGAAAGAGATTTATTAGAATCTCGAAATCAAGAATCCGATCCATTTTATCAAAACCTTATCGATCTAGTTATCGAAAAAAATGTACCCATTATTCCTTGGGATAACGACCCATTTAAAGCGAATTTTCTTTCTGGTTCTCCCCGTCAAAGATTAGACGAAACATTTTTCGCTTTCGTTTTGAGAATAGCAGCCATTATTAAAGAAGAGGCATATTTACGCACATATCAAAAACCGGAATCTCATCAAGTCATCATAGCATGGATTTCAATTTTACGTAGTACGATATTTTGTGATTTAGGTTTACTCTATAATATTAAATGGACTCCCGAATCTATTTTTCTTCATCTCGAACCCGCCATCGTGAAAATTTACAGCAAAGGCGATGCTTCGGCATTACGTCAACTCATGATTAATTTGAACATAACTTTTAATCAGGAAGAAGTATCTTATGCTGCCGAACGTTTTTTCGAAAAATTAAATTTTTTACAATTATCGCAATTCAGTCCTTTTTACTGGCGTTTCTTACATTGGATATCCGAAGCCGTTGCGTTAAGGAAAGACGAAAATGCCATTTTATATAAAAATGAATGGAAACAATTATTGTTGGGACCCATTTATAGAACTCTTCGATGCGGAATATGCATGATACATTTCAAGAATATGTTGAATGAACATAAAATGCAATTATTGAACGAAAATGATAAATGGCCTCGAATATTTTTCGAGATGCATAATAAAACTCATCAAACCAGACGGGAAAATTATAAATTATTACAAGAACCCGATTATACCGAAACTCAGTACGAAGCAGATTCTGAATTTATGCGCCAAGCTTTATTGGCATCGAAATAAGACGATCTTCCTGAATTTTTCATTTTTCTAATCGTGTTGACTTGCATTTTATTAAACATTGATGGAGTTACGGCTACGCGGTCTTTAAACGAAAGAACGGTACAATCTCCGACGAATATTGGAACCGACATCCACCAAATCAGAAAAAGATTTTTTTCTATTTTTTCTGAAATATAATTATCATCATTATAATTATTATTGTTTAACGAGCTACAAATCGTAGAATCACATAAACCACCATATGATCCATAATAGAGATTGGGATTTATTAATACAAAATTCGGTGCCGGATTTGTTTGTTCCGGATCGATCGCATATTTAGACAGGTTATCATTTTGAAAACATTTAATTAATTGATCAATTGATTGATATAGTATATAAATATAAGACATGTTATTTGAAAAATTAATAGTTTGAAAATAATTTTTGAATTTCTTTTTATATTTAAAATAAATCAATTGTTGTGAAAAAAAAAAAAAAAAAAAAAAAATTATTATTATTATTTTTTTTTTTTTTTTTTTTTTAATTATATTAATTTCTTAATTATTAACGTATCAATAAATTCTGTTACCTTCGATGAATCCTTTTTAATAAATTCTTGAAAAATTAATCCTTCATCTATTGTAGGACAAAATAAAGATTGTTTTACAAAAGACTTTTCGGTCATACAATCGATTCTTCCCATAAGAGTTTCGTCTTCTATCCTCGTTAATTCTCTTCGACACGGAGATGTTTTATCATTATTATTCAAATGAAAATAAGTACCACACTCGCAATATTTTCCATTCCAACCCATAAAAGGATAAGGATTAGGAATGTCTCTCAGACAATAATCTATTGAACATGTAAAAGGAAAAACGGAAATCATGGGTGTTCCATCTAAAGATTTAGATCCGCAATTACATCGGAACCTAAGATCATTTCCTAAAGGTTCGTAATAATCATCGATATTATCCCCCGCTTCTTCATTTTTTAAATGATCCCATAAAATATTTAAATTGTTATCTTTGGCTTCTTCATTTTTACAAGCTCTTTTCTTATCGCCTTTAAATATGACTTCATTCAACGGTAAACACGACCATCCTGCTAAAGAAAACATATGATAATTAACTTTTAAATTACAATTTTCTATACTTTTTGGTAAACAATAGGTTCCGGAATTTAATTTTTTATTCATAACATATATACGCTCATCGCGGTTATTATCGGTAATATGAAAAGGTACAAATTCGGTTCCATTAATACAAAATTTATTACAATCGCATGGTTCATTCGACGGACATTTAAACCCTTGTAAAGGACATATGGATTTCGTGATTGGATGAATAACTTTTTCGAACCAATCGATAGGTCGATCTTTATTGGTGAGATTAGGTTTGTAATATAAATTAATCAACGTTACTAAGATGATGAGGAGCAAAATCAAAGAAATGTATTTATTCTTTGCCATTCTCTGTTTAGTATTCTTGGCTTTCAATCTAGAAATTGTACCGGGTCGTCCATGGCACGGAAAATATATTTTGATATGGAAATGGAACGAATTCACACTTTTAAGAATCATTCCTCAAGATATTTTCATTTTAATCGATAAAGATTTATTATACAGATATTTATCGACCAATTCCAAAAATACGTATATTTCAGCAATTCGTTTGGACACACGCGTACAAAAAGAAATTTTACATTATCGATATTTACTAGATTGGATAAAACAACCACCCGTCGTTAAGCCTTATCCGCCAAATTTGTCAAACGAGTACGAAATTTTGAACCACGTTGCAAAGTCTTTGACATGATACGACAAAAACAATCGTAAGAACCCGCCGTATAAATTTTTAGGTTAGGATGATTTTCACGCAATTCTAAAAGAATTTTTTCGGAATACCATAATTTATATAAATACACAAATTGAATATCTGTCAATTTTAAATATAAATGAACAAATTCTAAACCGACATTACAAAGTGTATCGTTGTGTTCTCGTTTAACCCGGAAAGGATAGTATGGAAAAATGGATACAAATCGAGGCACATTATTAATTTGTGTGTTTGTAAAAGTAGTTAAAATTAAACCTTTAGCTCGGGGAACCAAACGGGTTAAAACGGGTTCGGTAGGATCAAATGCTACAAAATGGCTCAAGTTTGAATTTATTTCGACAACTTCTAACCAACGTCGAATAAAATATTCAGTTTGAAGTTTTTTCCCATATGGTTTAAAAAGTTTTAAATAATGTTCTCCAATCTTTATTTTTATACGATTAGAAAGAGGCATGATGAGATTTTTATAAACAATTTACAAGCTTTAAAGCTTTATTATATCCAAAAAGATTAAATAAAAAAAAAAAAAAAAAATTTTTTTTTTTTTTTTTTTTTTTTTTTTTAAATTTTTTTCATCAATTTTTGTTTGTGTTTCATTTCTTCATCTCGTTTTCGTTTACATCCTATTTTCTTATTCGTATTTGTATTTTTCTTTTTTGATTGACGACCCTTCTTTTTCTCTTTATACAAATGATCGTTAATTCTAAATGTATATTTTAAACCGGGTAGTACCAACAAAATTAAATTTCTGCCAGTAGCATGTTTATGTAAAAGTTCAGCTCGAGTAAACCGTTCCCAACACGCATTATTTAAAACCATATCGGTATAAAATTTTAATTGCGGATCAGGTAAATTCCAATAAGCAATATTTAATAACAAACAGAGTGTTTTCTTTTGACTTATAAATAATTTTTCATAATTAACACTTTGACAATCTTCCACATCCACTATCCAATTAGACACTTCTTTCTCACAAACATCTGCTCTGCAATATGTAAATTCTATATGTTCTTGAGCTTTATCCGGATATTTTTTTAAATATTTTACAGATGCACAAGATAATGATTTGTATTCGTTTAAATTTTTTATTTTACGATAGATTGAGTATTTTTTAGGATTTCTACATAAATACCTAGCTTCGAGAATTGTTTCGACCCAAATGATCCAACCATTACTTACGGTTCTTTTTTTAGGACATTCAAAAATGGAATGCCAAACGTTTTCTTTAATTTTATTAGTCATGTGCGTAGTAAGATCATTAATTTTCTTTTTAGAAGCTTTATCGACAAGATCAAAATCTTCGGACGTTTTGTAAATATATCTCTTTTTCGATAAAACGATCAGTTCTTTCATTCGTTGTTCATATTTTAATTCTCCGTGGGATAAATTTAAAAATGCATTGATTTGATCGCAGTTTTCATATGGCCACTTATGAACCATTAAACTATCGGTATCGGCATAACAAATATCGTATCCCAAACTTTTTATATAATGATAAGATCCGAGTAATTGATAACGCGCAATAGCGACAGTGGCCATTGCTATTGGAAGATAACCTATACGTGAATTTTTATTACCCATGACTCCGTAGAGCGAATTCATTAATATTTTTATACTCAATTGAGCATTGTAATGATAAATTTTTTTAGTTTTTTTCCATTCTTCCTGATGATACTGTCTCCTTTTTATGAAATGACTAATAATTTTAGGTAAAAATGCTTCTGCTTTCGTATTGATAACGATGGCGCAATCATCTTTATCGGGATCAAATTTCGGATAGGAAAAATTCGATACTTTTATCGTTTCCGTTAAAAAATCGGCGTCGGAATGCTCGCGATAAGGAATAGTGGTCATTTCTTGATACACCTTATTGGACAACCATTCGTCACGGGATACGATAGTACAAGTTCCATAACATAAATTTAAATTCATTATGGCAGAAGGATACATGCTCGTAAAATCCATATTGGACACATCTTTATAGGTTTTTTGAGGTACGCAAAAATTTAAAGCACCTTGGTAAGTTTTTCCTTTAAAAAATTGCATAAATTTTTTCTCATATTTAAAAAAATCCATATTGGCAAAATATCCTAGACGTACACCGTAAGATTTAAAAAATTCACACCAATAACGAGAATTTCCGTAATGAAGAGCTTCCACAGCATTGTATGGAATGATATTCGCACGTTGTATTAAAAACGATATCACTTCGAATTTTATAGAGACGATACACTAAATCCGAATCTTTTAAACAATATTCTAAATACGTATGAAATGTTGCAAACTCCCACGGTTCTAAATTTTTGGGTAATAACGCAAAACAATTTTCAACTTTCATCTCTTCCAACAAGTCTACGGCCAAACTATTTCGATACCAACCCCATATTCCCGTAGGATTGACCGCCATTTTCGTTTCTCCCGATAATTTCGCACGAGCCACATCCTCCAACCTAAAACTTTGACATTTCGAATTGGAAAATGTTTTAAAAAAAGTATAAAGATCCAATACGATTTTATCTTTATAAGTCGTAACTATTTCGGTACCCACTCTGAAAGAAGTGTAAAAATTGAGCACGGTTTTCAGTTTCAACCATACGAGTCTCACGAAAATAAACGGAAAATCATAATTATTAATATTGTAACCCGTTATAATATAAGCATCGTCTATCAAAGCATGAAATTGAATTAACATTTCAGACTCTGTGGCAAAAACATATTCGAATTCTCGTAAAGGTTTTTTCAATCCATCCGGACGTGTATACAGTACCCATTTTTGAAATCCTTGTCTTTTACTCCATTTGATTACACTTATCATAACGATAATATCCGATTCCAAATAACCTTTAGGAATATGATTTCCTTTCAATGGAACGGATTCGATATCAAAAGCGGCTATAATCCAATCCGGTTCATCTATATTATCGCGAATCAATTGTAAAGAATCTATTAAATTTCGAGAGTTTTCTCGTATTTCATACCAATTATAATAAAAAGAATACGTATCGTATAATGTACAAAAATCAATATAAAGTCGCGTCATCCATTCCTCAGGGCGAAAAAAATTAATTTCATAACGATTGAAAAATTGGCCGATATTTTTATGGGGGATAGTCGTATATAATTTGTAAAGTGGTTTTGAGAAATAATCCAATTTATTTAAAGCTAACCTCTCTTCAAAGTATGGTAAAACATCTTTAGAATTTCCTATTTCCCGATATACGACATTATGACCCGGAAAATATTCTTTTATATCACGAACCAAATTATCGATGTTATCGTAACATACTCCAATCCATTCTTCATAATAACGTTGAATTTTCTTTTCAAAATTTCCATCTTTGTTTAATAAAGTAACTTGTACTTCAATAAAATTTTTATATCGTTTAACAAGTTTCCAATTTATAGCAAAAAACATGGAAATGTTTAGACAATATTTATTTAATATTTATGAATTCGGATAATTTTAAATCAACTTTTAAAGATTTTAAGTAAAAAAAAAAAAAAAAAAAAAAAAAAATTTTTTTTTTTTTTTTTTTTTTTAAATCAATGAATAAAAAATATAAAATACGGTTTTTATTTGAATGCAAGATATAGTTGTTTTTATTTTGAAAAATTAAATAATTTTTCAAATTGAAAATTTAATTTTCAAAAAACTTTATAGTCTAAATTCTATTTATATAAAAATATTTTGTGTAATAAATTTTCCATTCGAGTTTAAAATGTAATTGTTTTCATTTTTGAAAATTAATTAATTATTAATTAATTAGTTGTTCGATAATTATCAATTAATTTTCAAAATGAAAACGACTACATCTCGGATTCAAATAAAAATTTAATTTTCAAAGATCTTTTATATCCTATATTTATCTTGAAAAAAAAAAAAAAAAAAAAAAAAAAAAATTTTTTTTTTTTTTTTTTTTTTAAGGATTTAGATTATAAAAGATTCTTTCAGATTCGGTTTAAGATGTAGATGTTTTCATTTTTAAAAATTAATTAATCATTAATTACTAATTAATTTTCAAAAATGAAAATATCTATATCTTGGACCGAATAGTAGAAAAAAAAAAAAAAAAAAAAAAAAATTTTTTTTTTTTTTCAAAGATTTAGATTATAAAAGATCCTTTTCGGATAGGTCCAAGATGTAGATGTTTTCATTTTTGATTTTTTTTTTTAATTAGTTTTTAACTTTTGCAATTTTTTCACAGTTTTTGCATTTTTTATACAAAGTAGGAGTTTCGTCTATTGCTCTATCTTGAATTAATAAAGAATAATAGACGGGCGTTTTACAACATTGTTTGTTAGGAGAATATTCAAACCATTTTTCACATTCATCTTTTGTAAATAATGATTCCATTTCTTAATTAAAAAAAGATGATACAATTCTTCTTCTTGTGTTTATTATTAATCTATTATTGGTATTTCTATGCATATGATATTCAAAATATACGGAAACCCTCAACGGGATCCCCTTCTAAACCAAAACCATATAATTTACAATTTCATTCGAAAAAATCTAACCATTTTCAATTTTTAATTAATGGAAAGATGGTTTGAGAACATAATTTGCCTAAAGATACTTTTATATTTCATGAAAATAAAATTGTCGCGATCGATTCATGTCATGGTGCTCAAAACGGCTCCTTCGTTCCAGCTCAAGGTAAAGTTCTATACGAATATTTAAAAACCAATCCCGAAATTAAAAACTTTTTCGATTTTAAAAACGATAGTCAATTTACCATTCAAAAAGGTTCCGTGTTTTATTTCGAATGTTTAAATGGATACATTGAAAAACTTCACATTTGTCCTTCCGGTTCAACGCTCATAGCAAATATATGTAAACCTGTCAATTCTTGTACGAGTAAAAAAGATGGAACTTTACTTCCCCATCTCATCGCTTCCAAATACATTTTATGTTCTAAAGGAGAGGAAATTATTAAAGAATGTCCCAAGGATGAAATTTTTCATCATAACCGATGTGAAAGCATAAAAGATTTAAATCATTACTGTAAAATTTTTCCAAATGAATCATTTTTGCTCAACGACGAAACTCGAGTTGAATGTCATAACGGAAAGCCCGTTTACGTTACTTGTAAACGAGGAACCAAATTTATCGATAATAATTATTGCGAACCAGCCTATTGTATCGGAAAACCGGATGGTAGCAAATTACCTCTTTCTGCCCGAAAAATGGATCCGTTTAATTTTATACCGGGATATATGACATGTCGACAAAATAAAATTGATACGATTGTAGAATGTCCGCAGCACTGGAACGAAAATTTGTCGCACGGTGATAATTTAACATTTTTACCTATGGTTTTTGATGGCGAAAAATGTTCAATTCCCGTATTTTGCGAAAACGTTTATGCTAACGATGATCCAGACGTTATAGTACCCGTCCACGAATTCACCAAACACGTTAAAAATTGGAATCTGTCAAAATTATTAGATCACGCCGTCGGTTTTGCGTGTGAAAATAATATCAGAAAACGAAAATTATTACCTGCAGACTCACGAATTTCAAAACGATTCAAAATCGAACCCGCCTGTAAACCATCGATGCCCGATTTCTTATTACCCATCTATGGTGATTTTAAACATTTTTACGATTGTAATTCGAAAAACATTAATTCTTGTCCCGATTCTACATTTTTTAACGGAATAGCTTGCGTTCCCGAACCAACAACAACCGCCTTTGAATACAAAGGGTTACCTTTATTTCATTTCGATTCTTTGAATTTCGAATCTTGGATTAAACCATGGGATTATTCTAAAGAGCCCGAAGCCGCTTGTAAAGAAGAAGAAAATCCAGAGTTTAAATATATACAATTATATAATATTTGTTCCCATCTCGATTGTGTAAATTATTCTTTCGTATCTCAAATTCCGGATATAGCTATTCTGTTACCTAAAGAACAACGGGCAAAATGTAAGTTTTATGAAGATGAAAAACGATTGAAAAAAGAACCGGTGGATTTCGACTATCATTTTTGGACTCAAAAGGTAATAATCGATGGGGAAAAAGAAGAAAATTGTACGCCGGGACAAAAATTAAAAACGGGAAATTTTATTTGGGATAGTACGATATTTGCCACGTGCAATCTAAATCAACCATTTATTTTTTGTCCGTCCACGCATAGTCGAAGCATCGTTCCGATACCCGGTTCCGATTATTATGCTTGCGAACCTCCCAATTCGACAGATTACGTATTTAACCGAGCAGATTGGACACCTTTTGAAACGAATGAAATCAAACGTGTTTTACCTCTGGTTTGGAATAACGACAATCAACCTCATATTCGAAGAAACAAAAAATTGGGAACAGAAATAGTACCCGAACACGGTTTAGAAATTCCGAATGAACGTTTAAATTTATTTATCAGCCAGCCTGTTAAATTAGAACCTCGTTACAGAGTAACGTATCCACCTAACATAGCATTCGAATATAACGATCAACAACCCTACACCGCACTCGTATCGACTCAGGACCGAGGATTTCTAACGAAAATAAAAAATTTTACAAATAGACATTTATCATTTCCGAGATACGAACCTATTAAATTGGTCGAATCCTTTAATCAAAATCTGTACATTTAAATAAGTGAAAAAAGCATGGATGAACGTTCTTTATCGCAAGGGGTATTATTTTATTCTTCTTTATATATAAATTGTGTTCTTTTATGCATCGGCATAACGACAGGCCGATGGATTTTTGTATTATTAATTATTTTAACTTTAGGTTTAACAGCTTATATGATATATTTGATCTATCATAATTCGGATCATTTGAAAAATATAGGTAATTGGGCAGAAATGTCATTTTATAAGCAATTGGAAAAAATCAGAAGTTCGTTTTGATTTTAAATGAAATTATGAAGACTTTTAGAAAACCGAACTATTTTATATTTTCTTGAACATCAATTAAAAAAAAAAAAAAAAAAAAAAAAAAATTTTTTTTTTTTTTTTTTTTTTTTTTTTTTAAGGATTTAGATTATAAAAGATTCTTTTCGATTCGGTCCAAGATGTAGATGTTTTCATTTTTGAAAATTAATCACTAATTAATTACTAATTAATTAGTAATTAATTAATTAGTGATTAATTAGTAATTAATTAATTTTCAAGAAATAAAAACATCTACATCTTGGACCGAATCGAAAAGAATCTTTTATAATCTAAATCCTTAAAAAAAAAAAAAAAAAAAAAAAAAAAAAAAAAAAAAAAAATTTTTTTTTTTTTTTTTTTTTTTTTTTTTCAATTTTAATTTTAATTTTCAAATTTTCTAAATAAATCAAATCTCAAAGATGAAGTCAATTTTTCAGTTTTATAAAAATAGTAACAATGACGTCATTACCTTGACGTCAATTTCATGGAAAGAATTGCTTGTCAAGAAATTATGACGAATCTGGAAAACTGAACCATTTATATATTTTCTTGAAGGAAAAAAAAAAAAAAAAAAAAAAAAATTTTTTTTTTTTTTTTTTTTTTTTTTAATGCAATTTTAGAAATTTTGTAAAACTATTCGTAATTTTCTTCAACATTTTCATTTTTAGAATTTTCTTCGACATTTTCATTTTTAGAATTTTCCTCGATACTATCTTCTTTAGAAATTTCGTCAGTAGTATCCTTTTTTGAGGTTTCGTCAGTAGTATCCTTTTTTGATGTTTCGTCAGTAGTATCCTTTTTTGAGGTTTCGTCAGTAGTATCTTTTTTTGAGGTTTCGTCAGTAGTATCCTTTTTTGAGGTTTCGTCAGTAGTATCCTTTTTTGAGGTTTCGTCAGTAGTATCCTTTTTTGAAGTTTCCTCAGTAATATCCTTTTTAGAAATTTCTTCAGTACTATCCTTTTTCGACGTTTCCTTAACATCGTCTGTTTTAGTTCTTTCCCTAAAATCGATGTCTTTTATACCCAGTTCAAATTTACTATACTTCATGGTATATGATTGTAACATATCGGGGCGAAATTTATCCCAATCGTGGTTTTGTATGCGTTCGGCTATTTCACAGAATCTCGAATCACATTTAATAATGTCTCGCCAAACATAATAAACTGCCAATTTATGCTTCAATAAATCATCCAAATAATCTTTTACACATTCGAGTTCATCGAGATCCTCATAACGAGTTAATTTTTTAAATTCGTTTGTGGAATATATCTTATTATACCATCGTCCTTGAAGCGTAGGCACGATTTTGGAAGGTTGTGGTAATTTATCTTTCACGGCAAGATTCCATTTACCCCATTTACCCTTTTCAATAACGGCGCGACATTCGGCAATAGTTAATTTTTTTCCTTCTTTACGAGCCCAGCCCATTACAGTTCCCAACAAATCGCAAGTTAATTCCATTCTAGCTTCAAATGGCATTTCAAAATGTTCGGGATGATGATCGTTACGTTTATAATGAGCCTCCAAACACGTTAAATAATTAATTTCGGGTTCAATTGTTATCGTATGTGATTTACCCATTTTATCAAACATCTATCTACTTGTATATTAAGCGATCAAAAAAATAAATAATATAAAAAAAGGTTTTATCAAGTTAAAGTTTATTATTTCTCATTCAATTTTTTTTTTAAATCTTAAAAGTTTTCGAGATTTCGACCACGCATGCAAATTCAAAAAACAAACCGTTAAATTTGAGTATGATAGACAATGTGTAAAAAAGAAAAAATATTTTTTTGAAGATTGTTATCAATATCTCATAAGGAAAGTGAAAATGTTTTCCATTGTTTTTTACAAGGATGATTATTCAAAATATTTAAAAAATTTATTTTAAATTTTAATCAATTTATCCATCCATTATTATTCTTAGATTTTTCATTTATTAAATATTCTCGCCATTCAATAGGTTTAATATCATGAAGTAATGTATTCCAAGTCATTTTAATATACATCCGATATATTCTATGATTCCAAAATACGAAAAACATAAATATCCATAATATGATAAATAACATAGCTTTTTTTAACATGTGTATTAAAAAATAAGTATGGTGCATTCGAAACCAATTTCAATTTCTACAAACCTGAATAAACGCAAGAAAAAACAAAATCCAAAAAATGATTCTCCGACAAATAAGATTTCGCGGTTAGAAAAAATGGTCGATTCTACAAACAATGAATTATTAAATGAACCCGAAATAAAGATAGAAAATATTGAAGAAATGAATTTATATAATCCCGTTAACGATGGAAATAGAAGACGCGGTGATGATGGAGATGTAGGAAATGAATTTAATGAAAGACGGGATGACGAAGGAATGGAACCGTTCAACAATGATGATGGGAGGGAAAAGGAAGTTTTACCGAGACATAATGAAAATGTATTACCAGAAAACGACGACCCCATGTTAAAAGATGAAGAGCCGGGTTTTTTCATAGAAGATGATTTTGGAGGTCCGAGGTTTCCTCGTGAGGATGAAAAGGATCCTATTAACATGCATCCTTGTTCAGAATTTTATTTGGATAAAGGATATTGTACTAAACGAAATAATAAAGATCAATATTATGCAAAAAATGAAAAGAACGATGAATTCTTCTGGACAAATAAATCGACTGGAAAGAAAACGTATGCCGCGCTAACAATACAAAATGGCGATTCTGAAGAACGAGTTGAAATTCCTCCCGTTTTGAGCAGTGGGAAACTCAATTATGTTTATGAAGACGGAGTACCAATATATCCTCAAAACTTGAGTACTTGTGAAATAGTTTTTCCTAAAGATCCTTTAACGAATGAAGAAATATATATTCCCAATGCTGACGGAACTGTAACTTATCCTAAAAACGAATTCGGTACAGAATTTTACCGTAAAGATTCCAATGGTAATGAAATTCCTTTAATGGAACACGGATATGCAAAAATGATTAATGGAAACGAAATATATCCGAAAAGGGCTAATGGGGACGAATATTATTTAAAATTTGAAGGGAGTGATTCAGAAACAGGAGCGACTAAGTATGAAAATGACGAAGTTGTCCAATTTTATGCTCGTAAAGCAAACGGAGATGAATTTTATCCTCGAACATGGAAAATAGAACCCTAAAAAAAAAAAAAAAAAATTTTTTTTTTTTTTTTTTTTTTTTTTTTTTTTTTTTAACTGTCAGAAAAGTTATTTTATAAATTGATTTTTTCTTCGCGTAATCCAAGATATATAATGGTTTTCATTTTTGAAAATTAATTAATTAATTAATTAATTAATTAATGATTAGTTAATTAATTAATTTCTAAAAATGAAAACGACTACATCTTGAACTCGAAGGAAAATTCAATTTTCGAAAATCTTTTTCGAACAAAAAAAAAAAAAAAAAAAAAAAAAAAAAAAAAAAAATTTTTTTTTTTTTTTTTTTTTTTTTAATAATATTATTAAATTATTTCTCTAAGTTTTCTATTAATTTTTCTAAATGCAGTTCAGTTGATTTCATACATGTTTTCAAAATTTCATCTTTTGGTATTTCTTCAGTGAATGGTTTTATCAATTCTCCGTGTAATAAAAATTCTAGATCAGACTCTACATATTTCATTAAAACCTTTAATAATACATTTTGACGTTTCAAAGATGATTTTTCATGTAATATTTCCAATTTATTTTTTATTGTCATTTTAATATCTTCATCATTAGGCAAATTATTTTTTAAATAATCAATTTTTAGTGTAAAAAATGCTTTATATATCGAATAAAACAAATTTTCCATTTCTATATTTGTCCAATTACCCGCCAATTTTACCTTTTTTACGTCTTCGAAACTTGCAGTTGAATCATCATTTATCTGTCTTTTTACAGACGATGCTTTATTCAAAGCTTCCCTCAATTTATTGGTAAAATCTTGGGGTAATGTATTGGAATCTAAATGCATTATTTGTAACCATTCTTTATAAGGATTATAAATATTATTTAATTGTTCATAAAATAAATTGAAATACGTATTAGAATGATATTCAAATCCCTGATTCATAAATGATCCTTCGGGTTTTAAAACATTTAACTGACGAATTATATTTTGAAAGACCGAATCAATTGCTAAATAAATATGTTTAAATGAAATATTCGAAATATTAAAATATTTTTGTAATTGATCAAAAATGGTTTTACATATTTTGTTCTGCAATGCAGCATTTTGTATTTTTATAGATTTTGATTTTAAACTTCTTTCCGTATTGATCTGTGACTTTTGTTTTAAAGGATTTTTTCTTTTTCTATACGGCAATGTATATTTTTTCAGCATTTTAAAAGTTTTATGTTTTCCTTTTAAAGTTTGCTGTTTGGACAAGTCCTCGTCTAAAGAAGATGCGAGTGGATTTTCCTCCAGCATTTCTACACTATCCAATAAAGATTCTGCTGCATTTTCTGTTGAAACGACGTTTTCCAATATCAATTCAATTGTATTTTTCGAATCCTCTAGATTTTTGTTTTCCAATTCCTGCATGTCCGCATCTTTCTCCGAATTTATGACATTTGACGTTGATTCTTCTGTGACCACATCTATTTTATAATTAGTTAAGACATGCTGCATCCATTCGTCAAAATCCAAATGCGATTGAAACTTTTTGTGTAACTTGGCGACAAAATTTATATTTTTCATAATGAATATTTTCATATACTGATTCGAATCACGTAAAATTTTAGGATTTAAAAGCGAAATGTTTTCCGATAAAAAGTTTTCGAATTCAGTCGTGGATTCTTGATGATCTTTAAAATACGAATGAAATTTATCCAAATTTTTATATTTTTCGATAAATTTATCTTGCCAATAAGGTTTATTTTGTAATGGAATGTTGGGAGTTAAATTTTGAAGGTGTTCAATAAAATGATTTGTCTCGTATAAATCTTGATATATATTAACAAATTTATTTAACCAGTGCAAATCATCTATTAAATCTTTATGGTTTTTCTTGACACTATCATTTAATAAACCAATATAATACAAACCTAAGTTTTTAGACGGAAAAAGTTTTTTCATACGAGTTTCGTGATTTATAACTGATACTAAGAATTTGTCGAACCATTTTGAATCATTCTTTAAACTTGGTTCAAATTGAATTGCGGTATCTTTTAAAGAACTCCACATTTCAGGCATTTTTGTTGGAAAATTCTTATGGGTTAAACCAGAACCCATATCATTAATCGTTTTTTCACATTGAAAATGTAAAGTTATAATCTCTTTGATATTTTCGACTAAATTATCATCGTTGCTCAATACTGCATATCTGGCTATTTCGTTTAGCTTCGAACGATTTTTTGGATATTCATACACGATTTCTTCTATTATAGATACGAAATTTTCAGCGTTTACATTAACGCGATCCGTATATTCTTTAAGTTTATAAAATTGTTCCTTTACTTTTTTCACAAATTGAATATTTTCGTCCCATTCATCCATAAAAACATCTTCCCAGTTCTTAATACCTTGGTATTTCTCGTTTAAAAAATCAATTATTTTATCACTTTTCTGAGATTCGCTCAAAATACATTCGGTCGATGATAATTTATCACGAGATTTTTCATATTCCAAAGACTTTTCCGTATTCTTTAATTTTTCTTTAGCATCATTATATAACTGGATGGATCGAGTTAATTCTTCTTCAACGTCTTTTAATTGATTCAAATACTTTTTTGATTCTTTCACTGCTTGTAGTTTTTCCTCTTTTTCATTTTCCAAAAGACTTTCCGTATTTGTTAATTTTTCTTTAACATCATTATATGACTGGATGAATTGAGTCAATTGTTCTTTAACGTCTTTTAATTGTTTCAAACACTTATTTGATTCTTCCACTGCTTGTAATTTTTCCTCTTTTTCATTTTCCAAAAGTTTATCATTATTTTGCCGTATATCTCTTAAATTTTTTTCATGTTGTTTCCAATCTTCTATAAATTTATCTTCCCAGTTATATTTATCAGAGTATTGATCTCTTAAAAATGTAATTATTTTGTTATTCTTTAATTCATCGATAATACTTTTATTTTCCTTCTCCTTATCCAATAATTTTTTTGAGAGATTTCTATTCAACTCCGTAGATTCTTCCAAAGTTGTTTTTATCTCATCTAACTCTCTTTTAAGTTTATTATACAATGTATTTCTTTTATCCAATTTTTCTTTAGTGTCATTTAATTCGGTCTCAAGTCGTGTTTTTTCCTTTTTAAGATCCAAATATCTTACTTCATTATCCATTTCTGTTATTGAAGTCGATACTAATTTATTTCGTTCTGATAATGAAGTCGATAATAAATTATCTCGCGTTTCTTTTAAAGTATTTATTTGTTTATTTAAAGTTTCAATTTCTATTTGCTTTGATTGTATTTCTAAAGATCGATCAGTTTGATTACCGAAAGCAAATGGAGAAAAACCGGTATTTATGGACATAGGTAATGCGGGTAAATTATAAGTTGAAACTGGTGTAGTAATCTTCATTGATTTTTCATGTTGATTTTGAGATATTGTTTGTGATGTTTCTACCGTATATTTTTGTATTTTTTCTTTATATGCGTCTATATCTCGTTCCAACGAGTCAATTTTTCGTTTATATTCGTCGATATTTTCTTTATATTTGGTCGATTCTGTTAACAACTTTTTATTTTCTTCATCTTTTGATGCCAAACGTTTATTTAGGTCTTCCATTTTTGAATGCAATCGATTTTTTTCTTGCTCGCATTCATTTAATTTTTTATTTAATTCGCATAATTTTATCTCATCAACATCCATATTGAAATCTGTAGTTGTCGGCATTTGATAAAGTTTGAGTAAAAAATCCAAAAAACTTTTACTCTCCCAAAATAAGATAGCATTTTTTTCGATCAACGGTCGACTTAAATCGAAGGCTTGAATCAAATCATTTTTCAATTCACGCGTTAATGTATTGATTGTATTGAGTGCAAATATATCGTCGGGATTCCGTTTGTATTTAATAACGGCTTCAACTAAAGACCTAAAGACCATCTTGTTTCATTTTCTCCTAAAAGTATTTTAGAAACAATTAGTAAATCCGCATACAACATCTGATATTTTTCGGCAGTTTGGATTTGTAACCATCTGAGAATTTTTTTTAATTGATTTCTTTTAATATCTAAATCGTACGTATAAAAATGCAAACCATAATTTTTCCACGTTTCTTTGTTTTTATACAAAGGAAACCACGTGTTACACGTAACATAATTATTGTCTAGAAAAACTTGACTAGTTTTTTTAACCACCATAGGCGACACATAATCGAGTTCGGAATAACTAGATCCGGAAAACAAACACATTATTCCGACGGGTTCCGAATTCGTGAAAAAAATTTCACATTCGTAAAACTTTATATCGTATATTTGATCGGGAAATTTGTGTGATCGTTTCAAAATTTTAAAAATTTCTCGTCCTATATATTGATTAGGCAAAGTATTGGTGACGGGATTACAAGATTCGATACAGAGATAAAAAGCAAATTTACCCCATCCGTTAAAAGCCTTTATATTTTTCGAATGTTTCTTGAAAAATCGGAGAGCGGCTATTTCTTCTAATTTCAATAATCTTTCGCTTCTTTTTGCTTCGAAAAAAGTAACTAAACTTTGAAATGATACCTCTCTCCGACAACGTTTCATGATTTTTTCAAAGCAATTTTCTGAGGCAATGATAAAAAGCGTATCATTAGTATAATAACTATAAATAATTTTATTAGATGGAAATAATGCACGCAACAAAGTATTCGTTGATTCATCTGTGACACGTATGCCGACTTTCGACGAGTTTCCAGTAGTGAAAAATAAAATGCGTCGATTTTTGAAATCGATATTAGGACATTTACCGCGAATAACAACAATGCTATTATCCGGAAAATCTATTTGTTCTTGATTTAAATGAAAATATTTATAAGATAAAATTGGACGTTTAAAACGCATGGCTATAAAATGCTTACGTCTAAAACGATTTCCATATACTTCGATAAAATGACTATAATCGGACAAAAACAATTCATGCCAATTTTTAAAGGACGACATGATAAACTTTATAATTGATATTTGGCCAATAATGATCTTCCCTTTTATATAATTTTCTCAAGATTATTTATCATTATAAAAAAAAAAAAAAAAAAATTTTTTTTTTTTTTTTTTTTTTTTTTATTCATTTTGTATATTTGTCAGAAAAGATTTTCGAATATTAATTGAAGCGAATAGAAAGGAATCTTTTATAATCTAAATCCTTAAAAAAAAAAAAAAAAAAAAAAAAAAAAAAAAAAATTTTTTTTTTTTTTTTTTTTTTTTTTTTTTTTCAGAAAAGATTTTTGAAAAATTAACTTTCTTTCGAGTTCCAAGATGTAGTCGTTTTCATTTTTTGAAAATTAATCAATTTATTAATTGGTGATTGGTTAATCAACAAATTAATTTTCAAAAATGAAAACAACTACATCTTGGACCGAATCGAAAAAAATCTTTTATAATCTAAATCCTTTATAAAAAAAAAAAAAAAAAAAAAAAAAAAAATTTTTTTTTTTTTTTTTTTTTTTTTTAACTAAATTTTATTGAAAGCAAATTCAATTCTATAATTTTTAAAATTAATTTATTTTAGATAATTCGAAATTTTTTCCAACAAGTACTTCGTTTAATATATAATCAAATGTTTCGATTGACATAGCATCGGTGTAATGTATAGCATCTAATATATCTCGTTCCACAACACGTTTTGTACTATCAATTAAACGACCCATATAATCTACTATTAAACCTTGTACGTTAAATATAATTTTATTATGACCATATCCCGGTTGCCAAATTTTTGACGTTTGCCATAAAGCCACATGAGATATTTTTGCATGGGCTATGGCTTCGGAAGGTGTTAATCCCGACCAAAATGAATTTTTTATTTCAACGTTTCCTTGCTTTCCCACTCGACCAAACATTTGATTCAAACATTCAAAGTTACCCTTGGCTCCCGCTAAAATCTGAGTCACGAGACAACCGGTACCTCGAGTTATATCACCGCCTCGAGATATCGTATCTACCAACCAATGAATTTCTTCCAACGTTAAAGAAAAACAATATCTATTTTCAAAAACATCCAAATAAAATCTTCGCATGTCGTCGAAAGCTTTAAATGCAACTTTTGAGCCAAAAATTTCATAAATTACTTTAAAAGATTTTTTTAAATTTTTATTTTTATAAGGTAAAAATGAAATTTCATCGTAAAATAAATAATAGGCTACCAACATGTCTTGGCTCGGATTTAATTTCATTTCCATAACAAAACTACCCATTTCCCATTCCGGATTTAATATGGTTGCGCATTCTGCCTGAGATAAAAGACTATAAAATAAATATACATTAACTTCGTCTCCATCGAAATCTCCATTAATCGAAAGTAAAATTTCTAACGGTACGCCAAAACAATCATATGGCCACGGCGGTCCTTTTTCGGGTACACGCAAGGCTACAAAATTTTCAGGTTGTAATGAAGGCATCCTATTTATAATAACCCATTTACCTTTTAATCCAAATTTTTTTACGATAAAATCGGGTAAGCGTATTTCGTTAGGTTTGAGGGTCGCGTCTGGAACAATCATTCCTCTCATAGAATAAGAACATCTTTTGCCAAACGCTATTTGACGAATAAAAGTAGCTTTACCACACGATCGAGAATCCAAACTACCATAATTTAAAGGGGCTTCTTGTATTTGTTTGTAAAATAGCGGCGCTTTGGTAGAAGGTTGTACGGATTTTGTTCGATAAGTCATGGGACGACCTAATACAAATTTCATAATTTTTTCATAGGTCAAAGTAGTTGTTACTTGCCAAAAAATCGGATCGGGTATAATTAAAAATTCTTGATTGGTTTTAATACGAGCTTTTTTTATCATTCTTTCGAGTTGAGGCAAAAGAAATTTATATCCGGGTGTAGGTACGGCTATGGATGTAACGGGATAACATGAAATTTGATCATTGAAATAAAACTGACCATGACATAAAGCATAATTTGTGGATCCCGTATTAAAATTTAATTTTTTTTTACATGTTAAACAAACGTGTCCAAAAGCATTATTTTTTCGCCAAGCTCTCAACACTCTTATTACTTGTTGTGGTGTCAAACGTAAAGGACAATCTTTCAATTCGAGAATTGAAATTTTATATTTATTTACGGCCATTTTTTATAGCTATAAATCGAAAGATCAAAAAACTAAGGAAAACTCTATGTATCCGAAAAAAAGAAACGGTGACGAGTACTACCCTCGGGGTCAATTTCTCTCAAACAAATACGGTAAACAAATTTATGCTAAAGATCGTCATGGCAACGAAATCTACCCTAAACGAAACGAACAGGTTTTTGCTCGAGATGCTTTCGGTGTATTTTATTATGCAAAGGATAACACGGGAAATGAATATTATCCTATTAAGAACAAAAGATCGCTGTTTATAGAAGATCCTTTAAATTCACGTATTAAATTGGCTCTTTATGTCGATAACGCTCAAAGATATCCGATCGATTCTAAAGGAAATGAATATTATCTGAGAGATAATGAAGAACCTCTTTTATTAAGAAATGGTAATGGTGAAATATATTGTGCAAAAAATCGCAGAGGTCACCCGTTAATTCCGTGGAATCATATGAAAAATGTTTGTGAAAACGAGCCTTTAATTTATATGAAGGATTCGGATGGTAATTTAGTATACGTTAAGGAATCTTTTTTTCCATCTACTTTACAACCATTAATTAGATGTATGTGTTATGCAAGTGTAATTTGTCCCCAATATACTAGCTGTATATAAAAAAAAAAAAAAAATATGTCAAATTTTATTTTAAATGCATTTTTCTAAATGTTAAACTTATCCGTACACCCGTTTTTTTCGGTTCTTTAGGTATTTCGTGAAACCAATATTCGTTTGTTGGAGGGTACATAACTATCAAACTACCGCTCGTCATGTTATAACAAATTGATTTAAAACCCGGTTTCGAAAATTTTAAAGTTCTTGTTTCACCTAAACTAACACATGATATAAGAGAATTTAAGACTAGATCAGATTCATTATCTTTATGCTTGCCGATACTATCATATCCGTTACGATATTTATTAACTAAACAAAAATTATAATTATCTTTTGTTGCAGATTCCACCATTTCTTTAATGCGATACAAAGTAGGCGTCCATATTTTAGCTTGTACAGTTGTACCCGAATAAGTATAACTTATAAAATCATTATCTCCATAACCAGATACAAACGCGGTACGTTATATTTTTGATAAATTTTATGATTTTTTAAATAAGTTAATTCTTTTTCTAACAAATTGAAATATTTTTCGGGTTTTGAAATAAAATTGGCATCAAATAATACGTTGAAATCAGACATTTATATATAATTCAACAAAAAATGAATCAAACAATGGAAGATTTTACCAAAAATGAAATTAAGTCTAAACATTTATCAAATTTTAAACATATAAATATTGTAATTAAAAAAAAAAAAAAAAAAAAAAAATTTTTTTTTTTTTTTTTTTTTTTTTTTTTTTACACCGTTTTTAAATTGACATTATATTTTAAATAATCGTACCCAACAAGTCTGCGCATTAATTTAGTTTCTTTAATATCATAATTTTCAACTCTAGGTATAGGTTTTCCATACGTTCTTGGTTTTTTTCCAAATGGTTTAGTTTTATGAGGCCAATGGTTGCAGGTTCTTCTCGCTTTGAAATATTTTATTCTATTCAGAAGTTGTTTTTGTGATGCTAATGAGGCAGGCGTCATACAAACATATAAAACACAGCGTATATTTGGATTTTTTCTCCATTTCTGTGGTTGCATACCGAAATGAATCGTTCTACTGTCCCATAAAACGAGCGACCCGGCTTTAGCTTTTACACAAATATCGGAATCATTTCCCAATCTATCAGTGTAAAATTTTTTTTGTTCGGCCGTTTTTAATTCAAACCAATCTGACGTGTCATTAATTTTAAAATTTTCTCGAAACGCTTTGTGTAACTTATGACTTCCTTTCAATACACGCAATGTAGCATCTCCCTCATTTACATTAAACAAATTAACCAATCCTTGAACGCATTCAAATGCATTTCTCGTAAAAGACTGGTCCGTATGAAATTTATCCTTTCCCCGATACCATCCTCGTTTTGTTATTTCGCAAGGTAACGACACACTAATACCATCAAAACTAGTTAATAATTTATTTGTGTTCCAAATTTCGGTGAATTTATCAATAACATTTTGATTTTGACGAATATTCCAAGATAAGGGATTATGTCCAAAATCCCAATGCTGAAATAACATTCCGTGTTTTGGAAATAATTCAAAAATTGATTTGTATGTTTTCGGATTATTTTTTACAATTGGTTTTGAGAGATATTTTGTTTTAAAATAGAGCCATTTCCACATTTCGCTTCGAAGTGTCCGTAATTCGTCAAAAGTCAATACATTTTCAACAACCTCGATTCCATCTTCCATTAAAGTATAATTTTTACAATCATCGTAAATCATATCTTTTTTATAAACGAAAAACAATTATTTTTTACAATATATTATAGATATAAATATTTTTATCTTTATATTTGTCGCACAACTCGTTTAATATTTCTTTATTTCTTTTAGAAAGCCATTCGGCATTCCGACTATTATAAATATATCCATCTCTCAGAAATGAAGTTTTATAACGATTTTCTTTATCTTTATTAATAAATAATTAGCGATTGATTCTAATTCTTTCCGTCATCTTTTATATATGTATGTGTGTATAAAATTTATTTAAAAAAAAAAAAAAAAAAAAAAAAAAAATTTTTTTTTTTTTTTTTTTTTTTTTTTTTTATAAAAGATTCTCTTCGACTCGGTCATTGTCGAACTCGGTCATGTTTTCATTTTTGAAAAAATAATTAATTAATTAATTATTAATTAATTAATTAATTAATTAATTAATCATTAATTAATATTCAAAAATGAAAACATCTACACCTCGGACCTAATCGAAAAGAATCTTTTATAATCTAAATCCTTAATTAAAAAAAAAAAATAAATAAATAAAAAAAAAAAAAAAAAAAAAATTTTTTTTTTTTTTTTTTTTTTGATTATAAAAGATTCTTTTCGATTCGGTCCGAGGTGTAGATGTTTTCATTTTTGAATATTAATTAATGATTAATTAATTAATTAATTAATCGTTCATTAATTAGTGATAATTAATTTTTAAGAATGAAAACATCAACATCTCGAACAGAATCGAAAAGAATCTTTTATAATCTAAATCCTTAAAAAAAAAAAAAAATTTTTTTTTTTTTTTTTTTTTTTTTTTTTTTTTTTTTAAATCTAAAATGAAATAGTTTAATTTTTTTTAAATGGAATAACTATTTTCGACTATTAAAAAATTCATTTTAAATTATAATCAGATTTTTTATTTAACATATTAATGTGTTCCAATTTTAACATTTTAATTATTACAAAAAATATTAAAAAAGATGTTATGATACATAAAAAATATAAAACAAATTGAAATAACGAAAATGTATCTGATGAATCAACGGTCGGTTGTGCTGGAGAATTAACAGGTAAATTTAGAAATGGATTATTCACTGGAATATGTGATGGTGAATCAACTGGAGGCTTATCAACGGTTAAAAGTTTCGGACAGTTCGGTTTTGTCCACGTTCCATCTTCTTTACATTTTATAGTAGCAGTTGTATTTCCATCATCACAATTAATTATAGCAAATCCCGGAAAGGTAAGTTTTATTTTTAATCTATCGGGTAATTTTGGACAAGGTTCACACAAAATATCTTTACCACTCCAACTTCCATCATTTAAACAGGTTCGTTTTCCATCAGTACCGGCATCATCAACGATATAAAATCCCAAATCACATTTATGAGTTGCCACCGATCCGAAAAATCTATCAGATGGATGATAAGACACAGATCCGTTTTTAAAATTTTTTAATTCATTACATTGTACTGGATCACAACGTAAATTTTTAATAGGTGGAGACCATTCACCAAAGGAAGTACAATATTGATTGTCTATAGAATTGTTGAGTTTATAACCTTCATTACATTTATAAGTGATTTTGTTAGGATAACAATATAATGATCCGATATGATAACCATTTTTTAAAAAAGGTGGTTTATTGCAAGGTGTAGGTATACATGTAATGGATGGCGGATTCCACGTCAATTGATCATTTTTATTTTTAACTAAAAAAGAATATATAATGTTTGATTTATATCCGGGATCGCATTGAAGTACGGCTTTATTTCCTTCATCATATGGAGGATTATGATTACTTGTAAATTTACCATTTACTGCAGAAGGTAGAGCGTTTATCATTCTTTATAATATTAGAAAAATGTATTATAATTTTTCTTAAACTCGAACCTTTATTTAATTTGATTAAAAAAAAAAAAAAAAAAAAAAAAAAAATTTTTTTTTTTTTTTTTTTTTCAATAATTAATTAGCTAATATTTTTCTTAAATATTCTTCATCTTCACAAAATAAATAATATTTTGGTAAATAAGGGTTTAAAATTAAATGCTTAAAATCGGGTTTAATAATCTGTTGCTTTTTAAGAAGATTATAAGCTTTAGAAATAGACAACTTGTGACCCTCAAATACAAGCCTATCATCGTTCCAATTTTTAATACCAATTCTAGAATTAAATAAAGTATTTTGAAAAGAATCAAATAAACGATATCTTCGTATAGTTTTATTTTCAACGATAAAATAAAATTGTGTATACCATATTTCATCCAATCCTTCAAACTCTACTTTGACAATAGGATATTTTTTTACTTCCTCTTTTGTAAATGGAAAACTATAACCCGTTTCTTCTTTAAATTCTCTATAGGCTGTTAGAAAATATTGATATCGTGTTTGACGACGAGTGTGATCTACTTGACCGTGTGGAAAATCATACAAATCTTCAAATATTTCCCCTTTAAGGAAACGTTTATAATCTAATTTATCGTGTTTTTTAAGAGTCGGTAAACGCTTGCTTTCAAATAAATCTCTTATTTCATTAAAAGAATCAAGTTTCGAATTTTCTTTGTATTCAATACGTTTTCTATATAAATCAGTATAAAAATTTTGTACGCAATATGGTACTTTACGCTTAATGAGCATAATTTCATTCTGGTTAGTTTTTACAATTAAACCATAAGAAGTGGTAAAATTATACTGCTTCATAGTACCTTTTTTTGTTTTTGTGAATCGATTATGGATTGAAAAGATAAAAGAGCTGAAAACCTCTTTAAATATTTTATTATGTTTAGTTCTGCGTTATTTATAAATATTTATACCCAAATTCTTATTAAAAAAAAAAAAAAAAAAAAAAAAAAAAAAAAATTTTTTTTTTTTTTTTTTTTTTTTTTATAAAGAACTAAACATATAATCTAAAAACTTATAAATATCTCCTGATAACACCAAATATATAAAATATTTTTCACGGTTCGGGAAAGTTTCTGGTAAAAATTTATTAAATGGACTATCTTCAGGTAATTTTTTAGAATACATATCATCTAATATAGTTGCATCTAATGAAGATACCCGCGCCCAATAATCGTAAAATTCGCACCAAAAATAATAAGGTACATTATATATTTTACATATTTGTTTATGTAAAGATTTTAGTTCACAATATTGTAAACGATCAATACGTCTTTGAATTATTTCGTTAATGTTATTTTTTATAGAAAAATTGTCAGACATTGTTTTAAAAATTCTTATATTTAATAAATTCTTATCAAAAATATAAAAATATATTTTATAAATGTTTTTACACATATAATGTTAAAAGTTATATAAAAACTTTTTAAATACATATAATTTAGACCACGCATAATGTAAATGTTTAAATATTTCAATCTTATAAATACTCATATTAAAAAAAAAAAAAAAAAAAAAAAAAAAAATTTTTTTTTTTTTTTTTTTTTTTTTTTTTTTTTTTTTAATCGCCTTTTTTTGAATCATCTTTTTTTGAATCATCTTTTTTTGAATCATACAAATATGATTTTATCTCATCAATTTTCATCATCTTTTTTATACGGTTTATGTCATTAAGCTGTTTCTCTTTTGGCTTTGAGGCAGTATAAGGATGATTTATTTGAAACTCCACAGTAGTGTCTGAAATAGGATTTACTTTAAAAAGCGTATGTTCATTTTCTTTACCTTCATAAATTTTAGCCATACCCTTCATTCTTCGCATAGTTCGTACTGCATCTCTCATTTTTAAAAAATAATAACTTAAAGGCGCATTGTTATCATTTTTATTAATTTTTTTCAAACTTTCTATATTCTCAACGTTTGCTCCCGAATTATTTATTATTGATTTATGTGTTGCTTCTTTCGGAGGATCTCCAGTCTGAAGCGGATAACCTTTACTAGTTGATGTTACTGTTCTCTCTTGCCCGTCTTGAAGTCTAGATCTTTTTCTTTTTAAGCATAAATTAGGTGGTGGAGTAAATAAGGGATTCTCATAATTTTTCAACTCTCTATCCAAATATATATTAATAAGTCCCATAACTATTTCTTTAACTGATCCCTCAGCACCTTCGGCATGGCTCGGATCAAACTGAAGATGTTGGCTAACATCTAAAGGATTTTGAAATGTATTATTTGTATTATCTATTGTTGTAATAGCTCGATTAAATATATAAGTTGTAAAATATGATTTAAGAGTTTCTAAATTGGGTATATCTGGTATAGGTTTACCCGCATCTTTTAATTCTGTAAGTTTCGCTATATAATGATTTTGGATCTGACTAGAATCTTTACGAATAATTTCCTTATCAAAAATATCCGTAAAAGTTCCATCTGCATTCCATAAGAATATCGTTGTAAAGTCCGTTGCTGTACGTAAAAAACTAGCTGATTCTGGATCGTCTATATCATCCATGATGTTTTTTCCTTACTCCTTTTTTTTAAAACTTATAATATAATATTAAGGTAAAAAAATTGTTTTTTAAAGACAAAGCAATCTCTCGTTCGATATCGCTATAATTTCTTTTTTACGATTAAATAGTATCAATTTCTATATTTGGGAAACAAAATAATTAATTCCTTTAATTATTGTTGAGAATGGTAAATTTTTGACATACTTAATTTATTGAAAAAAATTCTTATAAAGAATATATTTTTAACAATGTTTAAAATTATATCAAATATTTTAATCTTAAAAAAATTTGATGTATTAAGAAATAATAATTTAAACATTTTAATAAAAAATAAGTTTTTTCAAAAATGTCACTCGAACATATTTTGTTTCAATCTCCATGGATTACTTATAATGATAAATTTCTTCAATCTCGAATAACTTTAACTTATCCCGAAAATATCATTTTCACAGCTCAATTTTTAAAACACACTGTAGAATCTGATATTTATAAAAAATACCCTCATGCAAAAAAAATGAATTGTTCGGCTTTTCAACAAGTCGATTGGAATAATGCCATCATAGTATTTGACAACGATTTACAATTAATTTTAGCACCGGATCCAGTTCATGAACTCGTACGTTTGAATCGTCGGTTAGAATATAAAAAAGCAGCCAATGTTATTTTCAGTCCTTTTAAGTTTTTTCCATTCTTTGAATTATATTATGGAACAAAAATTATTATTTTTATAATATTATTTTTGTACATTTTTAATAAATTTTATTCATTACGGTACAATATTGGTCTTTTGAGTCTATCCAATAAGATTTCAAACGATTTACCAATTCCTCCGAATCCACAAAAACGTGACGTTCTGCATTAGGTACCGGTTGAGTTATTAAGCCATCGTAATTTTCTTTAGCTTTTTTATACATTTTCATAGAATATGTTTTATCCATCAGTCCAGTGAGTAATTGATTTCTGTCAAAAGTATCATAGATATGATTTTGTAAAAATTGTTGAGGAAAATTTCGTAATTTATAATAATCTAGAATCCAAAAATAGGTAGTCCAAAACCAAACCATTAAATTTTCATCCATAAATTCTACGATGGTAAAACGAATACGTTTTTTCATTTGTAAAATAAAAGATGATAAAATAATTGGCGGTTCATCACTATCTTCAATTAATGATAAACAATTATGAATAGTCGGTGAATTTATATCGGTGATGGCTACGAGAGTTGGAATAAAATCATTTCCGAAAAGAAACGAGACTACGAGTAATCGTTTGATCGGATATTTTAATTTATCATCTACGAAATCATTAATATTATAAAATTCATTGTATCTATAAATTTGAATAGTTTGATATCTATCTAAACGCAAAAACGATAAAATAAAAACGTCTTGATCTACACTAACAACAATAGGATTTTTACAATTTTGTAAAGCTTCTGCCACTTGAAAAATTTTATGTTCGCCTTCACCCGGAACATTACATCCGCATAAAACGATATCTATCGGTAAAATACATTTGTTCAATTTATAAATTAAATACTTTTGTACCAAAATCGTTAATTTATTATTGCCAAATAACATATATCGATAAAAGGATTTTTTTGAAGACGCATTCTTGGATCGGCGACGTTCTCTTTGAGTCGCCCATTTCATCGGAACACCTTCGCCATCAAACGATAAGATTAACATAAGTTTTTCTTTTTCCTGCGAAGTATATGACAAAAGTGTTTTTATCAAGTTTATCAATTGTGTCCATACTGATTCACAAATTTCATTAAAAATTCGTTTTTCTTCACTTTCCAAAACATGTTCAATAGCTATATATAAAAAACTTTGACAATCTATTAGAATAGAATCAAAATAATTCGGTTTAGTCGATGGTGGAGCGATAACTTGAATAAATTTACAAAAATTAGTAATACCCATGATTTTCCAAAATCAATTCTAATATAATCTTTTATATACTTTATAAAGAAATATATGTTAAAAAAAAAAAAAAAAAAAAAAAAAAAAAAAAAAAAAAATTTTTTTTTTTTTTTTTTTTTTTTTTTTAAATTAAAAGTTATATTTTTATATTTTTATATTTTTTATATTCTGTCGTAAAGAATATTTAAGATAAATTAATCCAATAATAAAACTTTTTATAATTAAAAAAAGAATTACAATTCCCCAAAAACACCATCTTTTATAAAACGGAATCGAAGAATTGAAAATTCCAAAAATCGTAAATGTTGAAAAGGGTTCTTTTGGAATAATTAATCGTATTTCATTCGTCACTAAACTTTTATATTTATAAAATTTAATATACGATGATTTAAAATTAGGATATGAAACGTTTGTTAAATAATCTAAAGTATCTTCTTTTTCTCGAATCAGTTTTCCAATTATATTTTCTGGTTTTACGAGTATTTTTATATTAGGATTTATATAAAATGTATTTGATATTTCGGGTAGAATAATTTTTCCATCATTCGTCAAAGCATATCTTTCCAATAAAACTCTATTCATCGATTTTGTACGTTGATATTCTTCGATATCCAATGTAGAAATTTTTTGATAATATTCATTTTTAAATCCATCTCTCGGATAAAAAGGCTTTTTGTTTTTATCAACAGCATACGTATTATTTATTAAATATTGTGCTTCGTTATTTTCGAATGTTAAACATAATGGATAAATTTCATCGCCGCAATTCGAAATTGCATAGCGATTAGGAATTGTTTCGGGTGGCTTAGTTACATCAACTCGAGTCAAATAATATTCGTTTCCATGAACATCGAAAGGAAAAATATGTTTTCCATCTACAGCAGATGCGTAATAAGGGGTACCGTCTGCTAATTTAGCCGGAGTATTATCGTCAGGATAATATTCGTTACCAAATTCATCGATAGCATAATATTCCTTTTTATCAATACCTATACCAATTATCGGTTTACCATTTACTATTTCGTAAATTTGTTTTCCATTTATAGTATTATATCTCGGTTTACCCGTAACAGTCAACGGATAAATATATTTTCCATTGTTTTTGATCATTGCTAAACTAGAAACGCTATATTCGTTTCCAAATCTATCTTTAGGATAATAATATGTTCCATCCGATTTGCGTGCATATTTATTGCCTAAAATTATTTCTTGACAACCAAGATTTGCGTATATTTGATACGACATTTTTATAATCAAATACTTATTTTAAATTAAATTAAATTAAAAAAAAAAAAAAAAAAAAAAAAATTTTTTTTTTTTTTTTTTTTTTTAAGTAAGATGTTTACAATTTACATCTTATTATTTTTTATAATGTATACTTGTCATTGTTATATGGCTCGAAATTTATTGTCTTATTATATGGTTAAGCCTTACAAATTTCATTTAAATCTTTTTCGTTGGAACAAAGATGTCAAACTCGCATTTGATTGAGTGGTTCGATCAATTATTGTTCGGTAGTAATTTCGATGATCTTTCTTCCCCTCCACACGAAACAAAAAATTTAATTTTACGTATGGAATCTGAACACATTCCTTGGTCTCATATGATTCTTCATGGCGGTCTCACGGCTTTCCCTTATCAAATACACGGTGATTTAAATATTTTAATCGATTATTTAGAAAAACAATGGATTGATGGACAAACTCATATCGATCCTCCAATTTGTAAAACCAGAGCCGTGTCGAAATTTTGGAATCAATTGCAAATTTTATTGGCAAAAAAACTCGAACAGATTCCTCCACCTTTACCTTTTCCATCTGAACGAGACGATGAAATTTTAAAAGAAATTTTAGAACCCACACGCTATGATTACAGCGTTGAAAATTTCGAGTATCAATCTGCAGAATTTTGGGGTCGCGTGGCTCGCAAATTTATTAATTTAAATAGATCGGTAGAAGAAGTCTCCCCGCTGCCAAACATTTCTTCCAATTTAATGAAAAAAATCATTCAGTTATACGATATCGTATGCAAATCACGCGGTCAATATTTTGACCCTTTAACTATGCATCTGGTACCCAGTTATGAATACGTGAATGCTGCCCATTGGCAAACGAGTAAAAATTTAGAAGCTTTTATGCATGATCGGCCAACGCATTCCTTAACACTTTCTATACAAACTCTTTTGAAAAATAGTATAAAAGATGTACTCGACGGTAAAAAACCTTCGGTAATGTCAGTTAATTTTTGTCCGCAACTAGACGCTCTTTTACATAACGTACAAATTATTCATGATAAAATTGAACAGGTTCCTCAAAGAGACTTACCACCTAAATTGATCGATGTTTTTCAAAGACTTTTAGCTTTATGTCATCAAGACGAATTATGGGAAAAAGATGTTTCTGAAATTAAACCCGAACCCACATCTCTCAGTCTTTTACATATGGCAACGCACATTCGAATTTTAGAAAGATAAAAGAAAATTTTATGGAAACATATTATTGATGAAAATGATTCAAAATTTCATTCAGAGCTGTCAAAGCACACTTATCCGAACGACCTTTATGTAGATGGCAAAAAGAAGCACCATTGGTCGTCGGTCCGGTCATAATATTTCGTTTTCTTTTCAAAGGGGGTACGCCAAATTTTTCTACGTTAACCGTATTACCAACCGGTATACCGGCATCGTATAAAATATTAGGTTGGAAAAAATTTCCTTTATAACCGAAAATCACGGGCGAACCAGGATATGATTTTTGTAAAAAATCAAAACGACTTTTCAAAAATTTTAATGTATCGGGATAAGAAGTTCCATCGTTCATCGTTACTAAAACGTCGGGTCGACAATGCGGATTTATTTTTCGCATTTGTGAAAAACTCATCGGACTCGTAATTAAAAAATGTTGAAGCAATCCGGTGGCATCTTTATATGCCAATTCTAAAGGTATGTATGTTTGATCTAAAACCACACCTTTAGTATGAACTATGGCATGCATCTTTATTTTTCTTTTCCTCTCTAAGAAATAAAGATGAAAGGATTAGGATTTACAATACTTCTTCTAGGTTTTGTATTGATTAGTTTAATAATAAGCGTAAGCTTAATTGCCTTTACAATGTTTAGAATGGCTAATGCAACAGAGTATACTCACGATGCTGACAAAAAGATGACAACACAAGGAGTTTCGGCTAAAGCATTCTTTACAAGTAATAAATTAATGTTAATAATTCCGAACGTTACAAATGTTCTCAGTATTATAGTTATAGCTGTATTAATAGCAACGCATTAATAACAAAGCATACACATTTCACGTAATGAATTTAAGACTGATTATATCAGCTACCTTATCATTTCTAATATTATTCGGTCTAATAATGTATGGTTATTTGGTTTACTCGATAAAGACCGATTCAACCAGCACAAATGGACCGGGCGTATTAAGCAATAATAAAATATGGTTTTATACACAATTATTTATACAAATAACATCATTTATCGTTTCTGGTTTTATCGTATATAAGAATTGAAAAGAAAGAATAAATTTCAAATACAGATTCGAATATATATAGATTGTAAACACATTAAAAAAAAAAAAAAAAAAAAAAAAAAAAAAAAAAAAAATTTTTTTTTTTTTTTTTTTTTTTTTTAATTAATTTCTTTTGTAAATTCAAGATATAGTTATTTTTAGTTTTATTTTTGAAAAATAAATTATTATATTAAATGAATGATTAATTAAATAATTCATTCATTTTCAAAAATGAAAAATGATTACATCTTGGATTCTAAAAGAATTTAATTTTCAAAAACTTTTTATAATCTAAATCTTGAAAAAAAAAAAAAAAAAAAAATTTTTTTTTTTTTTTTTTTTTTTTTTCAAGTTTAATGTTTTTATCAGACAAAATTGATATTTCTTTAAGTCCAAGATGTAGTTGTTTCTATTTTTGAAAATTAATTAATTTGTTAATTGTTAAACATTTTGCAATTTTTTTATCGTATAATTAAAGAAGATTGAAAAATAATATTTGTTGAACCTATTTAATAATTTTTTAAAATAAGCAATATGGATTCCGAAAATATTATACGGCGAACATATGATAGCGTCATAAAATTTTTACAATTAATGCTTGGGGCAGATAAAATGATGATTGTTTCTAAACATTTAAATGAACATTTTCCGCATTGGAATGATTTTTGGTCAGTAATTCGTAAATGGCTTATGACGGAGCATCCGTTAACGAACATGCAACGAAGCATTAAAAGTTTTGCTCAATTATTTCCCGGTTATGAATCCTTTTCAAATGATCTGGACCAATCGTTGGTTCTTCACGAAGATTTTTGGAATAAAGTATACTTTCAACTTCGCTCGGCTCAAGAAAAATTAAAATGATAAAAGTAGGACAATTAGAACCTTTTGCCTTATTAACATTAGCCGGCGGATTATTATATTCTATAGGTATTTTAACTATCGAATCTAAGGCAAACACGTGTTATAGAATACATTTCATTGTTCTTACACTCATCATTTTTACAGCTCTTTTAACTATATGTGTGCTTAAATATTTGAAATATCGATTTACATGTAGTCAAATGAATGATTTAATTATGTCTATGAAAATAAAATAGGCATATAATGATTTTTTTCATTTCGGAAAAGAATAGCATCTCCGGACCGAAAACCTATTATATCCCAACACATTATTGGAGACTCGATACAATGTTCCGTATTTCCCGAAATCGTTTCGTATTCTAAATTTTGAATACAACATAAAAATATTCGAAGGCAAACATCGTCTTTTTTACAAATTTTTACACCATCTTCAAATTCTATCGTGAATGTGAAATGAGGCGAAGAAATATAAGCTTGTTTCAGAGGTCTAAAAGCCTTTTTTTTAATAATTTCTAAATATTCCATCGCCCTTTTTGTTTAAATCGGAAAAAAATTATTATTAAAGAAATGGATTTCGATCAGTCGGCGATAAACGATGTAGTGGTCGAAGCTCTTTTAACAAAGGATAAGAATATATTTGGACAATATTTTACACTCGATGGATGCGCTGCTAACGTCGATCCACAGGTGGCTGGACAAGCGAAAGAAATGTTTAAATCGTTATATCCCGATTTGGATTTTGACAAATTTTTAGACGATTATAAAAAATCTAAAATTATAGCTATAAATGCGGATGAAAACGAACTTCCTCCTCCCGTTAGTCAAATATGTAATAAATTGGCTTTCGATGCATCGAGTAGAAGAATGGTAAGTGTGTTGAGTCCAACGCATGCAAAAAAAAATCGTAAGACGGAATTTGATATATGCGAATTTATAAAAACGCGAAGTGAAAGCGGAATACCGATCACATTTCAATCTGACGCGGATTTAGAATCAGATTTAGATATTTTAATGGAACCACAAAAAACTTCAACAATCGATACGGGACTTAGAAAAATTGCACAACTTGTAAGTGTATTAAATTCATCCTGTAATTATCGTTTATTGGATGTACATCCTGAAAGAACTATTCGTTAGATATAATTTTTAAAATGTTATTCATTTGTGAAAATTATATTTATATATTTTAATATCTAAAAAAAAAAAGGATTTAGATTATAAAAGATTTTTTTCGGGGTCAGTCTAAGATGTAGATGTTTTCATTTTTGAACATTAATTAATTAATGTTAAAAAATGAAAACATCTACATCTTAGACTGACCCCGAAAAGAATCTTTTATAATCTAAATCCTTAATTTAAAAAAAAAAAAAAAAAAAAAAATTTTTTTTTTTTTTTTTTTTTTTTTAAGGATTTAGATTATAAAAGATTCTTTTCGGGGTCAGTCTAAGATGTAGATGTTTTCATTTTTGAACATTAATTAATTAATTAATAATTAATTAATTAATGTTAAAAAATGAAAACATCTACATCTTGGACCGAATCGAAAAGAATCTTTTATAATCTAAATACAAAAAAAAAAAAAAAAAAAAAAAAAAAAAAAAAAAAATTTTTTTTTTTTTTTTTTTTTTTTTTTTTTTAAATAAGTAATAGTATGGAATCTATTCAAGATTTATTCAAATTTATTTTGGAGCAAAATCGATGTATAGTTTTTGGTGACATTGGACGTTATCCCCATCATCTTTTAAAAGCTTTAAAATCTATTCCTATGTTAAAAGTTGTAATCATTTCACAAAATGAAAATTTATATTCTCTAGATAATAGAATTCGCGTATTACGTTCCGGAGACATTCTAGAAAAATGTGATTTATTAATTTATATAGAACCGATGTCTTTGCAAATGGTTGAAAAACATCCTTTAGCTTCTAGCGTCGTTGTATTTACATCTCATTTCACTTTTAATATACCTTGCGGAGAGTGGTGGCCAAATGTTTGTTTTTTTCTCAAAATAGATCCTGAAGGTACGAGACAATTAATAGAAAAAGAAGATTTTTCAATTCAAACACGAAACATCGGTCTTGTAAAAATTGATCATGTAAATACCGTCATTATTTCAGATAAAGAATTACCATCGACTCCCTTGAATACAAACAACTCGTATGTCATTATAGATCTTACAAATTATAATCGCGATACATTGAGCATGTATTTAGCATTTTGGAATGCGTTTGATTTTATGTTAGAAAATAAACATATGATCGATCGATGGGTTATATGTTTCTCTGAAAATGGTTATACTGCTTATAAAACATTTACGCAAAAAGTTTTAGATTCACTTTCATGTAAAAAATTTGAAAACGGTAATGTAACAGATAATCGTACATTAGTAAATTTACTACCTTTTTACAAATCCGGAATAATGGATAAAAAATTTAATTTAGAAGTATTTTCTTTTGGCGAAATGAAATTTGTGGTTCCTAAAACAATTGAAGATGCTTGTAAAGCTGCCGTTATGTATAATACTTATCCTTTAGTTAAAAACGTATTGGGAGTACAAAGTTAAATATATAAAATCTTTTATTTCTTTACAAAAAAAGAAAAATTATACATATGTAAATATAAATAAAGATATGTCGAATCCGACAGTACCCAATTTGAATTCAATAGTCGCGTCTCTCAATCCAAATTGTAGTAATGCAGGTCATTGTATGGCAACGAGATCACGAGGTCGGCCAAAAAAAATAAATCCTGTTATCGCTAATATAAATCCGCATCAGAAAATTTCCAAAAAAAGTAAAAAGGGTAAAAAAGGTAAAAAAGGAATTTGCAGTGATGGAAGTTGTAGTAGTGGAAGCAGTAGTGGAAGTCAGAGCGGAAGTCGAAATGGAAGTCCGAGCGGAAGTCGAAATGGAAGTCGAAATGCTTCTCCGTCAACTAGTAGTAGACGATCTATATCTCATCCCTATTTGAAAAGAACATCTGAGAATGAACTTCGTTACGATTATGATCCACATAGTTTAACATTCAAATTAAAAAATTCAAAATTTTCACAAAAACGACTTCCCAACAAAGTATGTCGTGTTTTTACGAGTCATTGTGCAAAAAGATTTCCTTTAAAAAGAGATGAAAAGCCTCGTAACACCATTATAGAAATGGAAGAGATTTAATGAAATATCCGAAATATAAAGCTAGAATACTTAGTATTAAATATTATTTAATGAATTGTTTTTGGTAAAATTTTTCATAAAAAAATCAAAAAGGCTAAATTTTTATAGTCTTATAATACAAACCTAAAAAAAAAAAAAAAAAAAAAAAAATTTTTTTTTTTTTTTTTTTTTTTTTTCAAAAGGTTTTAGATTATAAAAGATTCTTTTCGATTCCGTCCGGGATGCAGATGTTTTCATTTTTTGAAAAATTAATAATTTATTAATTACTAATTAATTATTACTAATTAATTAGTAATTATTAATTAATTTTCTAAAATAAAATTATCTGCATCTTGGACTGACCCGAAAAGAATCTTTTATAATCTAAATCCTTAAAAAAAAAAAAAAAAAAAAAAAAATTTTTTTTTTTTTTTTTTTTTTTTTTAAGATTTAGTTTCCTTATAATTTATTTTAGTTTCCTTATAATTCTATTGCAAGTATTTGTTTCATGTCTCTTACACGACTTAAGGCAGTGTAAACCCAATTTACATCTCTATTTTTATCAAAACTAATGACAATTTTATTATCATCTATCGTATCGCCTTGATATTTATGAACCGTACCGGCAAAACCCAATTCCAAAGGAAATAGTCCCGTCGTTTTGTCTTTCCAAACAGTGACTTTTAAATTAGTATTTGGATTTTTACACATTACCTTATTTTCATCGATTTTTTGTTCAAAAATCAATTTGGTTCCATTATCATAATGCGGAGGATGATTTTTAGTCACAAATACTATACAACCCGGCTTTACAGTTAGATGTTCCTGAAGTTGAATTTCCGGACCTTCAACTTTATTTTTTAAATAAAAAGAATTGAATGTTTTTACTCTATCGTTTCTATAAGCCATGGCTTTGTCTACCTGTAACAACATAGTATTATCAATATTTTCCACGACGGGAAAATATTTACTCACAAATTCAAACATATTTTTTTCGTCGTTCTCCTCGACGAATTTGCGTAAAGAATTTATTATTGTTTCGTATTCAGGTGTAAATCTTTTGCTTTCTTTCAGACGTATATGACGAACATCGTATCTTTTTTCGTTAAACGTAATGGAAAATAGATTATGCGTTGATTTGACCGGATTCAGTTGATGACGATCTCCCATGCAAACAAAAAGTAGAGGTAATTCGGTTCTATCCATGAAAAATCGAATCAGCCAATACATTAACCATCCGTTAATCATAGATACTTCATCTACAACGACTATATAGGGATAAATGGCACAAGTGAAATGAGATAAAATATCGCGACTTTGTTTGATATTCTTTAATAAATCTTTTTCATCCTTTAATTTTTTTTCGAACATATTACAAATATGGGGACTTAAATTAACGGTGGAATGAACCGTTTTACCATTTATCGCATGAGCACTTCGAGCAGTAAAACTCATTCTGAATTGCAAAGTATCGATATACTCGAGTGTTTTTTTAACGACATAAGTTTTACCAGTTCCGGGTCCTCCCGAAACTATCACCAACATTTTTCGTGGTTTTTTTAACCATTTTGCAACGAGCTGAACGAATGATAATTGACATTTTGTCAAAGTAAGGCAATGTTTACGGAGCCCCGGCTGATCAACTTGGATTTCGGAGGATATAGTATGCGCGGATGTCATTTATGTCCTATGAAAATAATCACTTTGGTTCTCGTTAAATCGGAAAACGGTGAAAATGATATAACAATTCGAGCGAACAACACGTTCTCTTAATTTGTTCCCGCGTACCAAATAGTTATTTATTAGATTTATATTCCCTATACGTCGGTCGAGAACAAAATCAACGAAATGAATGGTTATCCTCGGCGTACGTTAAATCGATTATAACTCTGAGCGTAGAAAAATTTATAAATCCAAAAAAATGGTTAAATTCTATGGTATGGTCGCGATATCGACAAGAAGATAAAAAAGCTAGTCTGGAATTATTTATCAAACGACCTAAAAAATCTGAATTTTATTATGCGGTAGGTGTCGACGGAACCATTTTGATATGTAAAGAAAATCCAAAAGAATCGATAATTATTAACAAAAGTACAGTAGAAATTTTATGTGGAAAATCTAGATTTTATTGTAATAATCCGACCATAACAGTTGTTGATCAAGAATTCTAATAATATTTTTTTTAGAAAAATACTCTTTTCTATATAATTTTTATTAAAAAAAAAAAAAAAAAAAAAAAATTTTTTTTTTTTTTTTTTTTTTTTTTTTTTTTTTTTAATAAAATGTAATTATACAAATATGAATAAATTAATTTTTTTTAGGATGTAAACTATATGAAAATCCTACTCCTTCATTATGTTGTTCGCCGAAAAATATCTTTTCGGCCGAGCATGTCACATTAAACCACGAGTTTTTCGACGGACCCGTGCTAAATTGAGCAAAATTCTTTTTCGGAGCTTCAAAGCTCAAAACTTCTAATGGTGTTCTGTCAGGATTCTTAGCCAATCCATCTCGAGTTAAGGGTAAAGGTTTACCGCTTCTACACTGATATTTAATCAAAGTCAAAATATCTTTCTCGTACGCAGATTCGTCGTTATTAAATAATTGTCTTTCGACAATATTTATCATATTATAAAAATGAATTGCAATTCCGCATTTAGTAAATATATTACGAACATCTGAAAATGCGACTATTTTATTTGGTGAAATTCTTCGCAACATAATATATAGATATTTTAAATGTTGATAAAGAACTTTAATCGATCCCCTGTCTTCAACCAAAACATAATTGAAAGTATTCAAATATCGAAATTCTCCCTTTAAGTTTTTACCTTTGTTTCGGGGACCTCCTTTCACGAGATGACAAGCGTCGGGTAATACTTTCATGAGTTTTTCAATGGAACAATCTACATAAACGGTAGAATATCGACGTTTGTTAGAAAATTCGAATACTTGTTTTTGAGTAGAGAATAATGCCATATCGTATAAAATATCTTTTTCGACATTAAATTGCGGCGCGTTTCCGGCCATTAAAGCTGATAAATGTTTACTGTCGAGCGCGCCTTGAGTATCCGATTTGGTGGCTCGGCAAGCTCGATGTATTCCAAAAGCATCGCCGGGTGTTGGAAATTTTAAATATTTTATTATCGCCCACATAAATTCGGGTACCGCATCAATATGTTTGTTAAAAATATTGATATCGGGAACTTTTCGAAAATGAAATTCTATTAATCTTAAAACGGAATCTAAACTATGCGGTCGTATTTTAAACAGAATGGCTTCGAAAAGATCGGGTCTTTTTTCACGAGTATATTCCATCAATCGTTTTGCTATGAACAGCGACGGCATATTTTTGCTGTTGAACAATGAAAAATAATAACAATAATAATATTGCCAATAACAATAACAAAAATAATAAACAAATGGATAAGTCGGATGTTTTTTCACTCATAGAATTAAAAGCCATATATAAAATAATTCGTTTTCAAAAAACGACGAACGAAATGAGTATGCTCGTATATATAATAATGTTTACGGGGTTAAAAGTAGCAGATATTTTAGGTTGGTTTAATTACAATTCCCGTAAACGACGAGAATTTTTAAAACAAAAATTAACAATTTTAGAAGATTATGAGTCGCTTGGAAGACTATTTACAAAAAAACATCAAACGTATTTGATTCAATGGAAAAAATTTTGTCAAACTTTACTGCCTAACAAAAAGAAAAATATTACATTCGAAACCTTTAGAAAGTCCTGTAAAAATGCAAAGGCAAAAGGGTTTTTAAATATAAAGGATGATGAAATTATATTTAAATAAAAAAAAAAAAAAAAAAAAAAAAAAAAAATTTTTTTTTTTTTTTTTTTTTTTTAGATTATAAAAGATTCTTTCCGATCCGGTCTAAGATGTAGATATTTTCATTTTTGAAAATTAATTAATTATTAATTACTAATTAATCAATGATTAATTAGTAATTAATAATTAATTAATTTTTAAAAATGAAAATATCTACATCTTAGACCGGATCGGAAAGAATCTTTTATAATCTAAATCCCCCTTAAAAAAAAAAAAAAAAAAAAAAAAAATAATTTTTTTTTTTTTTTTTTTTATTATTAAGAAATACATTTTGACAGAATTGATTTGTCATTAACGTAACTTTTCATAGCATTATTTGAAAAAAAATCATTTATTACTTTTCTACAAATTGGGCAAGTATTTTGTTCTTCAAACCATTTTTTAACACAGTTTTTATGATATGAATGCATACAAGGCAAAATCACCATTTCTTCATTTAAAGAATATTTTTCTATACAAATAAGACAAGATTCGTCTTTTAAAATTATTTTTTTATCAATTTTTATAACAGATAACATTTCAAAAATACTTTTCGGAAGAGAATTTAAATCATATATATCAGAATCGGAACTTGAAGAATCATCCGATGATTCTTCAAAGTAGTCAAAAAACGGATGCTTGGTTCGACTAAAGCAACCCATAACCTTAAATTTCAGGATAAATTATTTAAATTATTTGACAAATCATTTTTATATTCATATAAGTTTCTATCTTTTCAATTAAAAAAAAAAAAAAAAAAAAAAAAAAAAAAAAAAAATTTTTTTTTTTTTTTTTTTTTTAAGAAACGCGTTCTGACAGATTTGTTTCATTATTAGAATAATTTTCCATAACATTGTTTGAAATATGTTTATTTGCTACTTCTCTACAAATTGGACAAGTGTTCTGTTCTTCAAACCATTCTTTAATGCAATTTTTATGATATATATGAGTACAAGGCAAAATTATTATTTCTTCATTTAATGTGTATTTTTCTATACAAATAAGACAAGATTCATTTTTTGAAATTATTTTTTCATCAATTTTTACAACGGGTAACGTTTCAAAAACACTATTCGGAACAGGATTTTTATTTGGAGGAATATTTAACGATGCTTCCAATACACTATTTAATAAATTGTTATCAAAAGATTCTTCCATTAAATTAATTAAATTATTGGATCTCTTTCTATTTGCAATGCGTCGTCTTCTGTTTTCAATAACAGGATCGAGTAAAAGTTCATCATAAAAACTATATAAATCTAAATCTTCGTCATCGTGGCCCATTTCGAAATCGGAATCATCAGTACCAGAATTTGAAAAATCGTCCCAGTCCAATAACGCCATTGATTCTTCAAAGTCAAAAATTGGACGTAAAATTTGACTAAAGCTAAAGCAACTCATACCCTTAAACTTTATTAAAATTAATCTGAAAAAATCATTTCTTTTTATACTTGTATGATTCTCAACATTCTATATGTTAAAAAAAAAAAAAAAAAAAAATTTTTTTTTTTTTTTTTTTTTTTTTTTTAATGCTTTTTCTTCCGTTATTGATTCATGAAGAGAATTTGTTGGATCATCTGGATACTCAATAGCATAATTTAATACAGAGGGAAGAGAAATAAAATTTTCTGTATTTAACGATAATTTTTGAAAAACGATTATTTGTTTGATTTCACCACAAATTTTATACGAATTATCACCAAACGAAGTCCGACTTCTAATTTCCATATGACATATACCTAAAAAACTAGGAGATGATAATAAAGTCGATTGAAGTACCGATGCATATATATTTGTAATCTTTTCGCCATCGAAAATTTTTAAACTTAAAAGACACCAATTTTGATCAGAGATTTTAATATTATCTTTGATATGATAATGAGTACAATAATGACATAATAACGGTTGGCATGGCGTATAAAAAAATCGACCACCTGTATGAAGTTTTTCATCATCGTCTTCTCTTAAAGACATTCCTATTATATCGAGCGGTTTACATTTTTTTACAACAAACGATAATATATTATTCTCTGATTTTTGAAGAATAAATTCTCCAGCAACTATTATATTATATATTTGATTTTCTTGAATAAGCGTTTTCACAAACGCCTTTTTTTCAGGACCACAAAATTTCCCTTTATTATATTTAGATTTACCATTCATATGCGTTTGATAAACAGAATATTTTTCCAAATCTTCTAACCAAGAAGTTTTAATCAAATTAAAAGCTCCGGTTTTCTTTTCTAACGTTTGAATTTCAGTTTGAAGAAGAGGTAACGATAAAATTCCATTCACTAAAGTATTATAATCGGAATATTCCATCTTGTTTTTTTTAATAAAATAATTATTTTTTTCCGTAAAATATAGAAATATTTATTACTTATTTATTCGTTTTTTTTCTAATTTGAACAAAATAATAAATTATTTTTGTTTTCCAAATTATTTTTTTCTTCTATCCAAGTATATTTTCGTTCAGATGATATTAATAAATGTACATGTTGTCTAATACTATTAATCATATATTCGATTGCTAACCAGGATAATTTCGGATTTATTAATCTTATGAAGAAATAATAAATTTCAATCATTGTTATTTCATGCATTTGACTTCCTTTACAAGCAAATTCACTTGCTAAATCTTCAATCATTTTCTCTATTCGATCTCTATCTACAATTTCCGTAAATAATTCAATTCCTTTAAATCTCACAGATAGTTGTATTAATAATTTTTGACCGCTCAAATAATAAATGTAACCGTATTGTTCTTTGTCTTCTAAAATTTTAGAAATATATTTTCTCATCACATCCAGAATTTTTGGATGAGTCATTAAATCTAAAGAAATATAATATTCTATCGGCCATTTACCGCGCTTTAAGTTTATGGTTTTCAAAACCGATTCCAAAGATTCCTTTTGATATAATTCGCGTAACAAATTATCGATGGGTAATCGACACGTCGCCAGTCTTTCATACATCTTTCTTTTTTCCAAAAAAAGATGTATAAAAACGAATCATCATACTTATGAACAAAAATAAAAATAAAACTACGATTCCATAAATGATATACGTTATCCACGGAAAAACACCTTCTATTCCCGACCAAACTGTAGAACTGACTTGATTCGCAAAATGATTTAAAGCGTCTGCCACAGTGGGTCTTTGACAACGCATGGTTTCGTTGGGCGAACAATTTACATATTGACAGTCACACAATCGACAACAAGATTTTTCTTTTTCCTCGTCAAAATTATCGCATACATTCATCAGCGTTCCATTTCCATTATCGTCGCAAAACGGAATATTATCGAGAGGTTCTTTTTGACAACAACTTAATTCGCGATATTTACATACCGATCCATCGGCTTTTTCTTTAAAGCATCCCGAATTAGATTCTATATAATTCCAAACACTCGCTATGCCGATTCCTACGGCCGTTCCCGTAGCCGCAACTGCTAAACCCTTTTTACTGAAAAGAGTTTTAAATGTTCCGCGTAATTTTTTACTATTTGAAACGAGTGTTTTTAATCCGTGTTTAGATCTCGTTACAAATTTGAAATTGTTAAAACGACTCGTAGCTCGAGGTTGTTGAAAATTAAATTTGCGTTTCAAAATCATAGCGTTTTCAAAAAAACTTGATTGATAAAATTTTTTATATCTTTGAAAAAAATACAATAAAGAATGGTTGCTACTGAATCGACACCGTGTTTATTTAATCCCGTGAAATCAGAATGTAAGGGTCCGAAAAGAGCAAATTTAAACTTGCTTGCATGTGAAACACATTTGAAAAATCTTTACGGTTTAGAAATGTGGTATCATTTAGAAGATCATCCATTGAATGTCGCATTCGTCGGAGGATTTTTACGACCCATTAAAAATATGACATATTTTACCCCAAATACAGTTATTTTCCCGACAAAAGAATTTTTTGATAGAACTATACGACCGGAAGAATATAATGCTGAAGATGCGAAATATCGAGATTATACAATGAATCCCATTATTATAGAATACATGAGAAAGTACGGCATGGTAGCAGGTCAAAGTGTAGAACATCGATTGGCAGTCGAAATTTATCGAAACTTGATTCCTGACGATGTAGATCCCGGACCGAATCAAAAAACTCAATATCCGGGTTTGAGTACTCTTGTTCGAAGTAAAAAATTAATATCGGAATCTCATATACGAGATCGTCCCGTATATAAGGTTTTAGAAAACAATAGTTTATATACTAACGATAAATTAGATAAAATAACAGCCAAACATTTTTCGCTTTGTATGCAATATCTTCTATTTAATATGATAAATTCCGAATTTCAAGTTCATACAACAGAAAAAAATTTTTTAGATTATTTGATGTATAATTGTGAATTTGTGGAAGGAATCGGTGTAGTAGCAACAGAAAATATCAATTATCCCCATCCTTTGGTATTAAACGGTCATTCCAAAGGAACGCAAATTTTATATAATGCTTTTGTAACACTAATAAATAAAGATATTTTGAATAAAAATTATGATATAAATCAAACGCCTTCTCAATATGCTCTAACGCAAGCTTTTAAAGGTGGATCTTTGTGTTAGATAATATACGTAAATCTGCGTGTAAAAAAAAAAAAAAAAAAAAAAAAAAAATTTTTTTTTTTTTTTTTTTTTTTTTTTAATATATTGGTGAACCATCTATTTCTGGCAACGATGCTGTTCCTGGTTCTTCTCGAGCAGAGCGATTAGTTTCTGGTAATTCAAATTGATTAAAATTAATCAAACCAATTGATTATTAAAATCCAAAAACCAATTATCTCCTTTACACATCATTTTTGCACTCATTCCAGCAGGCTGTCTTTTAATTAGTAAAAAACAATTGATAATTTGAGACAAGTCGGCATATCGTTTAAATCTATATGCTTCCCCTTCTAATTGCTCCAAAGACATTTGTGTCATTTTGTTGTAAAGGGTTTTATTATCATCATATATATCCAATACATTTACAGATTTTTGATTATCCATCTTACTTATTTTTCATTTCGTGTCACTTTTACGAGTACTGACATTCGGTTCAACCTCTTCCCAATCAGGCATATATCGTTTACACAACTTACATCTGTACAAAATTTCCCGGTTTAATTTTCTAAAAAATTCTTCAGGATTTTCAAAATCTTGATCACAAGTACATAAAATTTTATCGTTGTTTTTAATTTCAGACATTACACTTTTTTCACAAGATGACAAATGCCATCCGTGTCTTTCATTGTACATCACGCGTAAATTCAATTCTGGTCTCATTAAAAGCGCATGATAAAATTTTATTATTTTAGAATATTTCTCGAAACGTTCAAATTTTATAATTTCTTTTTGTAAATTTGTTAAACGAATAAGTTTTTGATAAAACACACGAGGTTCGTCTTCAGGATGTAATGTAATCCAATCCATCATCTTTATTTTTTTTAAATTAATAACATATCATCCACTAAATAATTATCTTCGGTTTCCAAATCATTCGTACAATCATCCTCAAATTTAATTTTTTTTGTACTCAATTTTGAAACTTGGGATGATCCTTTTCGTTTTTTAATAGGATCTACTCGCACGATATCTTCTAGTTCTTCATCAATATCATTTTCTTGTTCTTTCAAATTTAGCAACGATTCGTCTTCATCATCACCCATTTTATCTGAGCTATTATTTAACTGTTCTATATCCTGTATTAATTCCTCCAATTCTTTCAGTTCTTTGTCATTTTGTGTCTCGCGTTTACTCTCTTTTGATACGATTTTTTGCGGTTGTTGCATCGACAGATTGTTATCACCCGAGTTTAATAAAAACTCTTTTTCTAAAGAAATTAAAGGTCCTATATTAACTGTTTTACTCGGTCCCAATTTATTTTCTAAAAATCCTATAATATCTAAAACTCTTCCACTTATACGATAAACCTTTTTTTGATAGCCTCCTACATCTTTTACATAACTATACCGAGAATTAATTTTCAATTGTAAAATACTTAAAAATGTTTGAGGAAATGTCATTTCCATATGTGAATAAAAACGATTATAAATGTCTTGACCGTTAAACACTTTAGTATCGAGAATGCAAGGTTGAACAAATCTATTTATTTTATATCCGGCTTCCGAGAACTCTTCGGCTTTCTCTTCACAATCGTGACAGTTTTGTAAACTGCATTCTTTAAAAGTAAATTTAAAATCGTCAGAGATTAGAATTTCTGGACCTAAATCAGACGTCATTGCACGAGCAATTTTCATTAAAGGCTCTGAATCAACTACCGTTATAGTAGGAGTCACGGGTTTACCATCATAAGATTTAACAAATTTACATCGTGCTACAATAGCGATATCAAAATTAAAAATTTTTGAATTTTCATACTCGTAATTAGAAGTAGAATAACTCGGATTCCACAAAGATTTTGAATGAGAAATATAATCTTGATAAATTATATTATTTTCTAACTTTTTCAACCAGTCGGTAGATATGAGATTTAAACAATATTCGTCTGTATATTCCTTTACGACCTTTCCCAAATATTTGTTTTTCAAAACATTCGAAACAAGTTCATTATAATTATTATCCATGGTATATAGCGTTCTTATTTTATGAAAAAATTGTGAGAAAAAATAATTATTTTATCTTGTTTATAAGTAAAATAGTATAAAATAAAATGATAGTAAAATTATAAAAAATGTATCCAAAAAGTATAAATTATAAAGTAAGTTACTTTTAAAATTACAAACATTTATATATACTCATGCCAAAAAAAAAAAAAATTTTTTTTTTTTTTTTTTTTTTTTTTTTTTTTTATGAGAGATTTGTGAGACTTAAATTTTTATTCGAGTCCGAGATGTAGTTGTTTTCATTTTCGATAATTAATTATTAATTAATAGTTAATTAATTAATTTTCAAAAATGAAAACATCTACATCTTGGACCGAATCGAAAAGAATCTTTTATAATCTAAATCCCTTAAAAAAAAAAAAAAAAAAAATTTTTTTTTTTTTTTTTTTTTTTTTTTTTTTAATTCTTTTCTGGATATATCACAAACATAATTAATTTAAAATAATACAAATATTTCATATTTAACGTAAAATTTAAATTATTTTTTTCTATATTTGATAGGAGGTCCATACCATCCATTTACCAACACTTTTTCGATTTGAGCAAGCGAATTTCCTTTAAATCGATCAAATCGTCTTCGAATAACTCGCCCGTTCATTGTAGAAATTTCATATACACATCCGTCTTCTAAATTTGTTTTTTCTAAACATTTTATACGTCCATTAGGTAAATGAAAATAACCTTTATAGTATACTAAATCGATTGAATGTTCAAATTTATATTTATATAAAAGGTCTATTTCTACATCGTGAATAATTACACCGTCGGTTTTTAAAGTTTTAAAAGCGGAAGAATCGAGTGCCTTTTTATATGAAACATGATAAGTTTGAACAAAATATCCCGGAATTAATTTAAGCTTGGGTAAAAATTCCGATAAAATCGCTCGTCTGCACCAACTAGCCGTATCGTATCCTCGAACTTTATAAACATCTAATAAATAAACTTGACCATTTTCCATTTTTTCGGCAGCAAATACAAATCCGTCTCCTAATGAAACATCGTTCCTCACCACACACTCATATCCTTCCCATTTTTCTTTAATTTTATCTCGATAACTATATACTAATCCGAAAATCCCATCTAGTTTACGAGCGAATAAATATTGTTTTCCATTTGGAATTTCGGAAACGCATTCTACCGGTTTTCTAGATATGTTATTTTTCTTTTGAGTCAATTGATAAAATGGTGATGAAACGGTATAGATTTTCATAGCATCATAAATTTTTTTGTATTTATGCAATGATTCAAATAATTCATTTTTTATTTTGATGAAAAAATCATCAGATGGTCGTTTTTTTTCCTTATACGTACCATATTCCCATTCAAATACCAACTTATAACAATAATCGTAATCGTCGTTGTTTTCTGAGTTATCGTTGCTCTTGAAAGAATACAATTGAGTGTGAGAATCGATCTGAACAAAATCTCGCGTTTCTACAGTTATTGGATTTTGAAAATTCCCGATTTGATGTATAAAATCTTTACATGTAGATTGCGACCATAAACGATAAGGTGTCTCTATTGAATGAACCCATTTAAACCATAAATCATCGTGATAAACGGAATGAATAGATACGATTCGTTTTGTTTCCCAATTTCCATCTTTATAACGAAAATGCGGTTTGACATAATATATTATTTTTTTTTGGATAGAATAACCTAATTTTTGAAAAAACGATTCAAATGTTGATACGTGTTGAACGACGAGTCTAAATTCATATTCGTGCATTTTTTATTTTATCATTATTCACTTTTTTTAGTTACTACTAATGCTGTTCTTATAACGATTGAATAAATTTTGTAAATGGATGCTTGACCAAACGATCCAAGAAAATCGAAAACGTACCACAAAAAATAGGATACTTAAAAGTATCAGCAAAAGAAACGTGAGTTTATAAATACTACGAAAAGCTAATACGTAAAAGAAGGGTATTAGAAGAACGGGTATGCTCGTACAGAAAATAACGGTATATGCTATTCCTTTTTCCAAAGAAGCAAACGAACCTGGGTTGAGATCGTCCGATTTTAATATGTCTTCGATATGTTCCATGAAACTTTATTATATTTTTTTCATTAAAAAAAAAAAAAAAAAAAAAAAAAAAAAAAAATTTTTTTTTTTTTTTTTTTTTTTTAAACAACTTTAAGGATTTAGATTATAAAAGATTCTTTTCGATTCGGTTCAAGATGTAGATATTTTCCTTTTTGAAAATTAATTAATTAATTAATTAGTAATTAATTAGTAATTAATTAATTAGTAATTAATAATTAGTGATTAATTTTTTCAAAAATGAAAACATCTACATCTTGAACCGAATCGAAAAGAATCTTTTATAATCTAAATCCTTAAAGTTGTAAAAAAAAAAAAAAAAAAAAAAAAAAAAAAAAAATTTTTATTTTTTTTTTTTTTTTTTTTTTTTTTTTTTTTACAACTTTAAGGATTTAGATTATAAAAGATTCTTTTCGATTCGGTTCAAGATGTAGATGTTTTCCTTTTTGAAAATTAATTAATTATTAATTACTAATTAATTAATTAATTTTCAAAAAGGAAAATATCTACATCTTGAACCGAATCAAATGAATTTTTAATTTAAAATGAGTAATTTTTTTGTTTTTTGCGGTATAAAAAAAGTATGATGACAAATAATAAATGGATTCATATTAAATTTACACCTGATATATTAAAAGATAATAATAAATTGTATGAAATGTTTATATATGAAGAACAAAAAATTTTATATTTTTTCGCGAATGCCGTTCTTTGGTGTTTGGGTTACGATCAACCTAACGAAACTTTACATCAACTCGTTCCTGTTAATAAACAACACAAAGGACCATTTTTAGAAAACGGAATTTTTTTAAATGAAATAACGGTTCGTGATTTAATTGACGAAAGATTATCGGATGCTCAAAATTTAAATTTTAGAACATTTCGTACACTCATACGATTCGAGAAATGGTTTAACGATTACCTTATTGATTGCAAAGGTAAAAATCCCAGTAAACAATGTCCTTATTAAATGGAACAATAAAATGCCATATTTAAAATGTTATCATTTTCGGCATCGGTATTCATCATCACCCGTTCCATTTGCTGTTTCGTATCAGCCAACATTTTTTTTAAAATGTCTCTATCGCGTTCTTTCATCAAAATTTCCACATGTCTATTACGAACCATTTCCTTTCCCGTTAATAATCTGAGATAAGCTTCGTTTGCAGATTTCGAATTTCGAACGTCTAAAGAAATCGTTTCGTTTTCAGGTACGGTTATTGTTTCGTGGAATATCGGAGGTTTAAATACCGTAATGTTATCTTTTTTTTCAAGATTAATATTATTTAAAACATGTTGTGCATCATTATCGATATCCGAAAGATGAAGAAAAAAATATTTTTTATTAGAATCTGAAACAAATAAATTCAAATGACTGGTTAAAACAATCAAATGTTTTATTCCTCGCGGTTTATATATAGTTTGTCCAAAGGGCGGTTCTACAAAAAATAAAAAATCAAAATTTTGTTTTTCTCCGATATTATAGTCAATTTGGTAAAGAGAATCCATTTTCCTTGGACAATATACATTTATGTTTTCTCGATAACTAAAACACATATCCAAGTAATAATCTAACAAATACGGTTGACGTCCTAAATTTCCAAATACTATACAAACATCATAATTTCGCCACGATGCAATTAAACGTTGGACATGACCGAGTTTTGTATCTGGATCACCGAATACGGATTTTTCTTTGCGGGAACGATCAGATGACTCACGTTTCCAATCTGAAGAAGATGGATTTTTATCTCCTTCATAAAAATAATATTCTACTTTTTCATTTGCTGGTATGTAAACAGACTTTTTCATATTTAATATTCTTGTATTCTTTTTTAATAAATTGTTAAAAAAAAAAAAAAAAAAAAATTTTTTTTTTTTTTTTTTTTTTTTTTAAGATTTATAGATTTATAGATTTAGAATATAAAAGATTCTTTTCGATTCGGTCCAAGATGTAGATGTATTTATTTTTAAAAATTAATTAATAATTAATTAGTAATTAACAATTAATTTTCAAAAAATGAAATTATCTACATCTTGGACTGAATCAAAAAGAATTTTTTTATAATCTTAATCCTTTGAAAAAAAAAAAAAAATTTTTTTTTTTTTTTTTTTTTTTTTTTTATAAATAATTTTCTATTAAATAGTCTTGCCATGCTGAAAATAATATTATTTTTCATACTATTGAAAAATGGATTTGTTAATATTATGTATTTGTGTTATTTTATGGTTGATATGTCGTTATTATTATATTTTATTTTTAATTTATTCAGATGTGAATAAATTATATGATTTTTATTATAAAGATGATAAAATTATTGATAATTTGAAAAATATAGATTCATTAAAGTATAATTTTAACGAATCATTTTCTAATTCAAAATGTAAAAAACTTTTCGGTTATTTAGTAAAATATGAAGATTCTAAAAATGTAAATAAACATTTTGAATTGAAAGGGTCTACGTTTTATTTTATTTGCATTATAACTTATTTGTATAAAATACATCCTATTGTGAAAATTTTAATAATTTTCTTTTACATGAGTAAATATGATAGACAAAATATGGATGTATTTTACAAATTGAGTATAAGACATTATATGGGATTTTATTTAGAACATAAAAACATAAATGAATCATTACAAAAATGCCTCACTACTTTTATTTTTGATCAATTATTTTTTTTAAATAAGTTTACAAATTTAAAGCGAAAATATTTTATAGACTACTATTATAAGTGTAGTTTCGATCATAATTTTTTGATGAAAGAATATTCAGAAACTCAGTCTGTATTTAATCTCATAAATTTAAAAAATAAAAATATACTTAATATATGTGCTGGAAATGCTTGTGGAATTCATCTTTTAGACACTAAAATGACATGTATTGATTTGAAACAATACAATGGAATGAAACTATTACAAAAAATGGATACATGCAATTTTATACAATGTGACATTAATAATAGTGAATTTGAAAAAATAGTGATACCATATAATGTATGGATAGCTATTCATGCATGTAGAAAATTACCTATACGAATAATTGAAATATTTCAAAAATGCGCTTCGAAATTTTCAGAATTATATTTAGTTCCTTGTTGTACTTTAAATAAAAAATATTATAGAGAAAATTTTGACATGTATGATAGAATACATAAAAAATATTATACTGCTAAAAAAGATTTGTTAAGACAACATTGTTATCCAGCCATGCATTTTGAGTTGTTATGTTCTTTATGTATGACGCATAAATTTAAAATTAAAACATTAAATGATATGCAATCTGTAAAAAATAAAATTATTATTGTATATAAATAATTGTATATATATTTTTAAGAATATAAAAAGATTTTTGAAAATAAATTTGCCTTTTAAATCTAAGATGTAATTGATTTTTAAAAAATGAAAATGACTACATCTCAGACTCGAAGATGATATTTATTAATTATTTTTGCTAAAATGAAACAACTACATGTCGGACTCAAAGGAGAAATTTATTTGACAAAATTTTTATTAAAAAAAAAAAAAAAAAAAAAAAAAATTTTTTTTTTTTTTTTTTTTTTTTTTTTTTTTTTTTTTTTTAGTTATCGTTTTTCTGGGCTTTGATCTTCGTCTGTACCTTCCATATCAGTAGCGGGTCGTTTTTCTCCACGAAATCTTAAATTTTTCACAAAATTTGCAATGTTTTCTTTTCCCATACTTTTCATGTACATCGTACAAATTTTTTCTTCCAATTTATTATTCAATGCCGGTTCGATTTTATTTTCTGGAAGAATAGTTCCTATCATTTTATAGAAACATTTTCTCAAAATCTCATAAATATGTTTTTCGGGTTCGGATATATTGCTTCCTTCCATCATTTTATACATTTCTCTAACCGTTTGAACATGAAGTCGTTTAAAATCACTCTCTTCGTCAAACATGAATTTGGATTCACCTTTGCTGGCAAATCGAAGATTACCGATGTAATGTTTCAATTCGAAATTGGGACCGTTTGTAATATTTCCCGAAAGACCATCCACGGCTAATATCTTTTGTATTTCCGTTCCGTTTTGTTCTGCGTTAGCGAGATTTTTCACAAAACGAGTAAGTTTATCATTTCGAACAAAAATCTGAGAAAACGATATGGTGTCATCGTCGCTTTTTCGAAGTAACATGCTGGCAATTTTAGGATGAACGGGTGTTTGCGTTTTAAACAGTTTTAGGATGAAATCCCAACCTAATCCGAATGCTTCCAAAACTTCGCCCACCGCATATAATTTCATAGTTTTAATGGTAATCGAATCGTCTCCGATTCCATTTTGAATTTCTACAACAGTGTTTAAAAGCTTTTGAATTTGTTCGTGAAGTATTTCCCGGTGATTGATTTCCATCTTTATTATTTTCGTTTTTTTAATCAATTTTTATCGTTACCATCAAAAAGAGTTTCGATTACTTTAAATATTTCTTTCTCGTAATCCGAATCACTAGCTAAAAACAATTTAAATGTATCCAAAGTCCATAATAATAACGGCGGAGAGGCATTATTTTGTTCGTGCGTCGATAACTTGAGCGAGGGTGGTAATTGTAATGAGGATGACGAAGATTCGAAATCTTGAATTTTACGGATAAATTTTTGAATCAATTCGTGAATATTTTTAGCTTTTTTATAAATCCCTTTAGGCACGTTACCGTGATTTTGATTAATAATTTGAATTAAATAGTTATAAGACATGGCAAAACCCAAATAATCGGCATGGTCATGGAAACATATGGCCGGAAACGTTTGGACGAATGCTATTTCTTTTACGTTGTTATCACCCACGCAAAATTTATTTTTCAAAAATACTTGTAACTCGTTGAAAGGTTTCAAAATCGTCGAATAATATTCGATGGATTCTCCTTTACGCAAAGGTCTCAACGTATTATATAAATGCGTATTTTTGTTAAATTTTATTTCGCGATGCATAATCTGTTTCATGGTTTGGACGAAAGGACTATCGGGATACCGTTTCCAAAAATATTCACCTCGACAGACTCGCGCTAGGAAATCTAACACGAAATTACCGACGATATCCATATCGACCGAACAAGCAAAACAGCTCACCATAACATGTATGACATCAAAAGGAATCGAAAATTTTCCAAATACTTTACGTATTTTTGAAGACATTTGAAGATGTATGAGTAATTCTAAAGCCAAGTTAGAAGAATAATAATCCTCGTTAAATTCCAACGGATACCAATCGGTTAAACTTTGTTGCACGAAAGGAACCAAATCTTCAAAATAAGTTTTGAAAGGATTCATTATTTCTTTAGCAGACAAAAGATCATGCATGGCTCGTATCAAGGCATCTAACATGGTTCGCGCGCGATGACTCTCGGAAGACTCGTCGTTTGGATGTTCGTATATAATATTTAAAAAGTTGATTAAAAACTGATCGGAAAATTCCGCACATTTATCAATAATTTGTTGATAATTAGTCATTTTTAGAAAAGGGGCATTAAGAGCTTTTAATAAACATAAACTTTTACGTACTCGACTTAAAGATTGTCCGTAAACGGTTTTCGAAAGTATTCCTTCTAAATCGATAAGGGTAAAAGTCATCGGAACATTTTCATCGCCCGTCCATTCGAAAAATGCCTGAGCTAATTGACTGGAACGAAAATAGTCATTTTCGGTTGTAGCCGATGGAGGTTTTTTAATATATTCATAAATATTTAAAACATTTTTTTGACATCGATCGCAATATAATATCGGCGAAGGTTTTTCGACAATTAAACGAATATTTTCTAAATGAGAACAAATATCATTCCGAATAAGATTAAAAAAATTCATCTTCTTTATTATTTTTAATTTTAGAAATATTCATTCTTTTAAATGTACTCTTTCGCGTATCGCAAATTCTGCATCGGCCTTTCAACATAGGCCTACCAGTTTTTGTAACATCATCTATTTCATCGACGGTTTCTGTATGGGTTCGACATTTTGAACAATAAATCAAAGTCGGAGATTCCATTGTAACCACTATCCTTATTTCTTATCGAAATTTTATTTTTTTATCGTTTAACCCTACAACAAAGATGGATTACAGGTATGAAATTAAGAGACTTTACGAAGACGAACATCTTAGCGAACGACAGATTGCAAAAAGGTTAAAATTTGCTCCTTCTACGATACATTATTGGTTAGTTAAAGAAACGACCGACGTATCACCTCCTACTATCGGAAGACCTCGCGTAACAGATAAAGTCACAGATTTATATATTCAAAATGCTTCCATGACAAATCCTTTTTTAACGGCGGTAGATATCCGGGACGATTTGGCACCTCATATCAGCGTAGACACGGTTCGAAATCGTTTGAAAGAAAAAGGTATGAAATGTCGCATTCCAGCACGCAAGCCTTTTTTGAAACCCATACATATTCAGAAACGGTTTCAATTTGCCGTAAATCATATCGGATGGGGTATCGAGGAATGGAAAAATGTAGTTTTTTCCGACGAAAAAATATTCCGTGCTTCCTCCAAAGGTCCGTTAAAAGTTTACAGGCCTAAAGACAGCGATCGATTCGATGAAAAGTATATCGTGTCTGAAAGTAATTCTAGTCAAAAATTCACCATATGCGTTTGGATGGCGTTTGGAGAAAATATAAAAATTATACATAAAATCGAACGAAAAACTTTAAATTCCGAATATTATACGACCGTTATTCTACCCCTCATCGAACAAAGTCTCGTAGAAAACGATCTGATATTTATGCATGATTTATCTCCAATCCATACGAGTTTAATAACTAGACATTGGTTAGAAACACACAATATCAATGTAATGGAAGATTGGCCACCGAAAGGTCCCGATATGAATCCCGTGGAAAATATATGGGGTGAACTCGTAAGAAAAACGCGTAGAGATTCTACTAACCGCGATCAATTGTGGGAAAATGTATTGGCAGCTTTTAACGAATTGAGCGACGATTATTTCAAAAATCTCATCCGATCCATGCCAAGAAGAATAGCCGCAGTTTTACAAAAACGTGGAAAATGGACAAAATATTAATTTGTTAATTGGATAGAATAATTGTCTAAATTATATTCGAATATAGTTTGATCATCATCTTCTCGAGTATATTTCCAATTCAGAGGTTTTATCCTGGCATTTTTTAAACACATTTCTTTAATATAAGGCCATTTTTTAACTCGCATGAAATACAAATCGCGTTCCGAATCGTATTTTACTTGAACAATGTCAGAAATGACAGATCTGAGATTTTCGACTGCTTCTTTACCTTTAAGAATAAACGTATTCGAATCATAAAACGTTTCGATTTGAACTCTTTCTTCTGGAGTAATTATTTCATCTGCCACTGAAAAATCTAAATATTGTCGATTAAATCGTCTGTAATACATAATTTAGAATATGAAAAAAATCTTCATATAAACTTTTTCTCTTTATATACATATAGCTAAAAAAAAAAAAAAAAAAAAAAAATTTTTTTTTTTTTTTTTTTAATATAAATCTTCTTGTAAGGATTTAGATTATAAAATATTCTTTTCGATTCGGTCCAAGATGTAGATGTTTTCATTTTTTAAAAATTAATTAAATAGTAATTAATTAGTGATTAATTTTCAAAAATGAAAACATCTACATCTTGGACCGAATCGAAAAGAATCTTTTATAATCTAAATCCTTAAAAGATAAAAAAAAAAAAAAAAAAAAATTTTTTTTTTTTTTTTTTTTTTATCTTCTTTTAAGGATTTAGATTATAAAAGATTTTTTTCGATTCGGTCCAAAGATGTAGTTGTTTTCATTTTTGAAAATTAATTAATTATAAATTATTAATTAATCACTAATTAATTAGTAATTAAATAATAATCAAAAAATGAAAACATCTACATCTTTGGACCGAATCGAAAAGAATCTTTTATAATCTAAATCCTTAAAAAAAAAAAAAAAAAAAAAAAAAATTTTTTTTTTTTTTTTTTTTTTTTTATCTTCTTTTAAGGATTTAGATTATAAAAGATTTTTTTCGATTCGGTCCAAAGATGTAGATGTTTTCATTTTTGAAAATTAATTAATTATAAATTATTAATTAATCACTAATTAATTAGTAATTAAATAATAATCAAAAAATGAAAACATCTACATCTTTGGACCGAATCGAAAAGAATCTTTTATAATCTAAATCCTTAAAAAAAAAAAAAAAAAAAAATTTTTTTTTTTTTTTTTTTTTTTTTTTTTTTTTTTTTTATGAAATATTTTTCAGAATTGAATTTTCATTCGAGTCCGAAATGTAGTTGTTTTCATTTTTAAAAGTTTTAAAAATTAAGATAGTTAAAATGTATTTAAGTGTACAGTCTCTACTTTCACATATAAAAAATCCTCAAACTAAATTGAGGTTTTCAAAATGTTTAGAAAAGTTAAATGCGATCGATTCCTCTATCGGATTAGCATATCAACGAGGTGTTTTAAAAATTGTTCATATATACTAGAAAAATAAAAAAAAGCATGTTAATTGCGTTTTGGTTTCTTTTGATCTTATACATTGCTTTAACTTTACTTTATGCGATGACTACGACCATGAGTAAAAACGATAAAATTTCGCCTTGGCCCATTTTATCCGTTGAACCCCAAAAAGATAGGGTCGGTAGTATTTCCATTTGTAAGAATCATGCAGATTGTCCATCGACCCACGTGTGTCTGAATAAACAATGTGTTCCAAAACTTTTCAAAGAAATTCATCACGATTGCGATCCTCAAACGGGACAATGGATTTCATATCTTTATCGAGGCGTCACGTTTGCAATTTGCGTTTGTTTAAATCCAAATTTGGTGAATCAAAAAGTTTTTGGAGGAAATTGTGACGTGAATGTCGGTTGTGGAGTCCACGGTCGATATCTTTTAAATAAAAAAACATGCGAGTGCGATCCGGGTTATAAAGCCGTCGGTTTAACTTGTCAAAAATTACCGGCTGTCGAGTATGTAAATTTAAATCCTTGCGATGAAAATAACGATGAAATAAAAGTTTCGGATATTACACCGGCCGATGGATTTCATCCAGATTATATTCATCGATTAGCTTCTTCCAAAATCAAATGTGTAAAACGACCTTGTTCGTTCGATGCGTTGAGTGGAAGACCTTTTAAACGGACGGCGAGAGGAGAAACAAAATTTTTAGACGGATGGGGTTGTGTTTGTGATCCGCGTTATGGATTTTTTGGAGTCGCGTTAGAAGGAAAAAATAAGAAATATTTGAATACGCCCGGTTACGATGCATGTGCGAGCATTTTTCAAAAAGATTCCGTTTCCAACGATCCTATCGATGTTAAATTAATAAAATATTTTTATTTGGGTCAACGAGACCCCGTATCCGTAATTCTTTTTGAAAATTTAAATGAAAAAACAGAAGATGGAGACGATGATGAAAATAGTCGATTAATTCCGTTATTTAAAGGAAACAATCATATTTTGTTAGGTCAAAAACTTTGGCAATACGATTACGCTCAATATTTTTTCGATACTCGTTCTAAATTTCGCGCCCGAACCAGATCCGTTCAAACTTATACTATTTTTGGAATCGAAGAGGTAAACGAATGGTTATATAACGATAATTTTTCACCCGCCAAATGTCACGAAATTCCAAAATTTTGGAAAAACGAACGTAATTCGCGCATAGATGCATATAATTTATTATATAAGAGTCCCGTATGTCGAGTAGTTTATAATGATAGAATGGCTCCCCTCATGTTTCGGAACAAAGTTATAGTCAATCCACAACATTTGACGTTTAAAGAATTTTCCCATCTTCACCGTTTCAACGCATTCGTTTTATATTATAAAACGGATGATACGATGACCGAAGGAGGAAGTTGGACATTGGATTTAGATCACGAATATAAAAGGGATGTTTATTCTTCCATTGAAACAAATGCTCCATATTATGAAGTTAAAATGGTAGGCAGATCACTTATCAATGAAATGATAGAAGCGGGCATGATGTAGATAAAAATGTTTAGATATAGTTTCGGATGGTAATATAGTAAAATTAAAGAATGAAACGCCCGCGTGAAGAAGACGAAATAAATGAAGATGAAGCCGCACCCGTGGAAACGGATATTTTACAAAATTTGCAAACAAATTTATTGAAAGGAAAAAATTTAAACGAACATATGGAAAAACGTTTGTTTGAAACCCAAAAACAATACTTTACAATTTATATGGAAAGACTCATGGAAAAAATTCCTATGGGTCAAAATTTAGTGAGCATACTTGCAGAAACGACGGGAGAAGGAAAAAAAGCAAACGGATTCGAATACATGTTTACCGCTGCCAAAAGCGTTATTCAATCAGAAATGCGTTTAAAACAAATCAAAGCTTTTCATGCCGTTTTCGATATGGTAAACGAGATTGTTTGGCGTTATCTTCACGAAAAAGTCGTATCGCCGGCGTTGATTAAAGTTTTATCCTCCGAACAATTACGAACTACATACAATAAATATCAATGTTGTTCCAAAACGGAAGAAAATGTCTCGGTAGTAGAATTACAATGTCTTTTATATTGCATTCAAGAAATGTTGGAAAATCAGGAAACTGTTAAAATTCCGAATCCTTTATATAGTCGATTCACTCAACAAATGAAAGCCATGAGCGAATATGTTATAGCATTGTTGGTATTTATGGCAAAACCAAATACGAATATCGATGAAGATGCTTCCATAACCGATATGGATTCAAAAAATACTGTAACGAGTTTTAATATAGATCCGTAAATTGAAAAAAAAAAAAAAAAAAAAAATTTTTTTTTTTTTTTTTTTTTTTTTTTTTTTTTTTTAATCCAAGATGTAGTTATTTTCATTATTGAAAATTTTTACTACATCTTGGATTTAAAAAGAAAATTTGAGTTTCACAAATCTCTCATTAAAAAAAAAAAAAAAAAAAAAAAAAAAAATTTTTTTTTTTTTTTTTTTATGAGAGATTTGTGAGACTTAAATTTTTATTCGAGTCCGAGATGTAGTTGTTTTCATTTTCGATAATTAATTATTAATTAATAGTTAATTAATTAATTTTCAAAAATGAAAACATCTACATCTTGGACCGAATCGAAAAGAATCTTTTATAATCTAAATCCCTTAAAAAAAAAAAAAAAAAAAAAATTTTTTTTTTTTTTTTTTTTTTTTTTTTTTTTTTTTTTAAGGGATTTAGATTAAAAGATTCTTTTCGATTCGGTCCAAGATGTAGATGTTTTTCATTTTTTGAAAATTAAATTAATTTTCAAAAGATGAAATTTATTCATAAATTTCCAAATATAAAATTACAAAATTTTAAATTCATTAAGAAAATATTCTAGTTAAATCTTTTCGGTTAATTTTTTTTCAATTTAACCAATTACATAATTTTTCCTTTTCTTTAGGTATAAAATCCGAAAAAAATTCACGCGCATCGGCTAAATTATAATTTTCTTTAGACAGATTCCAAGGAATAAATTCCGTTTCAAATCTGTACGCAGCAGCCAAAGTCTTATTTTCTTCTCCATAATATTCCGAATCATGCAAAAAAACAAAATCGCAAAATTTTTCTAAATAAATACAAGTCTGTACATCAACGGCTGCCAACTCAGTCACCGGATCATCTTTCCAATTATTCCGTTCATTAATTTTATTAAGTAGGGATTTGAAATTGAGTGAATTGATTTCAACATTCGATTTCATAGACAAATTTCCACAATTATCGAATTGTACAAAATCATACTTTTGGTTTTTATCGTTCCACTTGAAATATTTTGCAAATAAATCAATCTTAATGGTTTTAAATGGTGGTTTGGTCGACGTCAGAGTAATATATTGTGGAATTTGTTTATCTTCAAAAGGAACAAAACAAACTTGGACGGTACAAACGTGATTTGATTCAACCATCTTTTAGATTAAATATATATTTTTTAAAATTTATTAATTTTCCATGAAGGTGGATTATGTTCTTTAGTTTTAATAATCAAGTTTCTTTTTAACATATTATATAAACATTTATTAGCAATTCGTTTGTCACATTTGGCATAATTACAAATTTCTCCAATAGTATGATGAGTATTATAACGCTCATTTAAAAATTGCAAAATTGTATTATAAATTATATTTTCGTTCATCCAAATGGAGGCCAAAGCAAAATATTGCCATGAAGGCGGGAGACTTTCTTTTGTTTTAACAACCAAACCTTTCTTTAACATTTCATATAAATGTTTGTTGGCAGTTTTCTTATCGCATTCAACATGTCTATAAATATTATCGATGGAAAAAGATGTATTGGGTTGTGAAATCAAAAAGCCTAAAATGTCGTTGTATATTTTGCTATTCATGAGTTTTTTATCAATAGAAAAATATGAAATTAAATGATATAAATGCAACAAATATAATTTATATTTATAGTTTGCTATAAATTTATTTTTATAAAAAAAAAAAAAAAAAAAAAAAAAAAAATTTTTTTTTTTTTTTTTTAACGTTTGATATTATATTCAACTTTAATTAACAAATCATTCATCAATTCAGCAAATGTAGAATTATATCGCCAAAATCCATCTTTCATTTTTTCAACTAACCCAGATTCCAACATGTCATATAATAATTTATTTGTAGTTTGTTTATCGCATTCTACAAATTTAGAAATTTCGGTGATATTATGAGAAATATTATATTCATTATATAAATAATGTAAAATTTTTTTGCTGGTTATAAAATTATTATTCATTATCAAAGACGAAAATTGTATGAAAATGATTGTATATAAAAGCTTAAAACTATCAAATATAAAGATTTATAAAGATTTAAAGTTTGTAAAAAAAAAAAAAAAAAAAAAATTTTTTTTTTTTTTTTTTTTTTTTTTTTTCTCGGGTTCAAACATAGAATCAATCACACTAACTACAATCCAATACAGATTTTACTCTTGTTTGCCAAATGGATCTTTATTACAAGATAAATCGCTTTTAATACAATCTATTAAACCGTAGTTTTCCATACATTCTATAAATGTTTCGGATGCCGAATCAAATAAAGAATCCAATTCGTCTTCGAATTTGGTCGCACACTCTCCGATAAAACATCCGGTGACGATCAAACATTCCATGACCCAAGGTTGATAGTTATTATGGTTTCTCCAGCAGCGAAATGTCAAAACTTTATCATCAAAAAGGCTTCGAACTCTAGGAGATAGAGATGATAAATCAGAATCGACGATGGTTTTTAATTTTTCTTTCAATTTGGGAATAGCTTCTTCGAACTTGTCGACTTTGATACCCGTATGCACGGATGGGATCTGAAAATAGACTTCGAGCATTCTCAAAATGGAAGCGGCAAATTTACATTCTCTCGGTTTTAAATCTGGATCGTCCATATGATTCGCGGGGTCGACCAACATTGCTTCACCCGTATCATCCCAATTTGCAAGATGAACGCAATCTCGAAGTAGGTGATGAAAAATGTTCTTGACAGAATCAAAGTAATTCATTATCAAATATAACAATTGTGTAAAAAGGGATTGTATACAAAAAGTTTTAAAATACAAAGCATAAATATTTTTCATTAAACAAACGTTTATATATACTTGTAGTTCAACACAAAAAAAAAAAAAAAAAAAAAAAAATTTTTTTTTTTTTTTTTTTTTTTTTTTTTTTTAAGTTAAAGATGTTTTTTAATACTCGGACAATCTTTGTTTAAACTCAGCATTTTCTTCATTTAATCTAATAGTTTCTGTCTTAAACTCAGCATTTTCCGTATTTAATCTAATGATTTCTGTCTTAAATTCAGCATTTTCTGCATTTAATCTATTGTTTTCTGTCTTAAACTCTGCATTTTCTACATTTAATCTGATATTTTCAGTTTTGAATAGGGTATTTTCTGTTTTTATAACATCGTTCTCGGCATTTAGTTTAACAATTTCTGTTTTAAGCTCATTAATTTTTAACTTTAATTGATCATTCTCGACATTCAATCTAGTATTTTCATTATTTTGTAAATGATCTATTTTTTCCCATAAACGTCTGATTTCTACATACAATATTTTATTTTCGTTTTTGGCAGTTTCTAGTTTACCTCGCAATATTTTGTTTTCATTTTCTACAGATTCTAGTTTCTTTTTCCATTGAGCGATTTCGTTTTCGTGAACCATTCCAATATCCTTAATTTTAATTTTGTAATTCGTTATAACACTGCTCTGCAGGTTTATCTCGATATTATCGTAATTTACTCGATAAACGAATTTTTAACAAAAGGTTACACTTTATACAATCTCTAAATCATCAAAAAAAAATAAAGATGAAAGACATTTTGATTCAATTTAAAATAAAGATGGAACAACAACTTACTTCGGCAAAAATTGAAAACGTATTTCGATCTAATATCCAATCTTGTGATATTAAAAAGAACGATACCGTTAGTTTGAAGACATTGAAATTAGAATTTTTAGGACATGTATTAAATGAACTGGGATTCACTTTGTCACAAGTTTTGAAACTTTTAGAGACTCATACATTTGTTCACCCGGATATCGTTGCAAAAATTATGAGCACGATGGAAGATATTCTCAACGATGGTGATCGTGAAAAAATTAAATGTATGTTATCTCAAAGATTAGTCGAAAATGAAAAATTATCCCATATATTAGAATTACTTTCAGAAAAGAAAATTTTTAATATCGATGCTTTGCTGGCCGTAGATGGTTTATTAAGTCATCGTGGTGGCCAGGAAAAAGATTCTTCTGTAAGTTTACCTGATTATCGACGAGAAAATTATATTCAAAATTTACAATATTATCATGATAAAAAAGAAGAACAACAATCTGTTAAAACCCTTTTTGATAATAAACCCGAATTTTTAAAATTACATGTTAAAACTATTCGGGAAATGTATAAATTATTGGCGGAAGAAAATATTCCGGAACCTACTAAACAAATTTATCGTGTCGTGAGAGGATGTATAGATGAAATGACACGAGTCGTATTACCAGTTGATCCAAATTTCACAGAAAACGATGAGATGGATATTAAAATTTTGGCTAAATGTGTTTCCATGTACAATCGAACCATGGGAATGAAAAATATCAAGGATTTGGTACAATATTTAAACTTGCAACCTTCTACTGAATAAGTAAGTAAAAAAAAAAAAAAAAAAAAAAAAAAAAATTTTTTTTTTTTTTTTTTTTTTTTTTTCTTTTTTTTTAATAATAAATATTTTTAATAAATATTTTACGCGAACACTCTTCTAAATAATTTATTGAAGATTTTAATCTTTCGATATATTCATTATTGCTAATAAAATTATCTTTTATCATATTATCTACCATACGCCTCATTTTAAAATAATCTATCCCTATTGATTCTAATGTCAAATATAATTTATTCATATATTCTTTACTCTCATATAAATCATCTTGAACCGCTTTAGTAATATCTGTGTCAAAGGATTTTGTCGATAGTTTTTCTATTCTGGCAACATTCTCTCGAACTGCGTAATGAAAACTATGATATTCATTAGTCCATTTATCAATTATTATATGCATAAGAGTAAAAACATCAATAATACGAATAAATTCCTTATCTTTTTTAATTAAATTATCAATATTCCTTTCTAAAGATTTTATTTCTTCCTCAAATGAATTAAAATCGTGAATTGTACCATCAATTAACGATTTCTTAAAATACATCATTGTATTTGAGTAATCGAATTGCAAACGTCTTGCGACATTTTCCAAAGATGCCATAATATCGTTATTTTAGTGCAGAAAAAATTATATGCTCTTATATGCTAACTTAAAAAAAAAAAATTTTTTTTTTTTTTTTTTTCCAGAAAAGGTTTTCTAAAATTGAATATTCCTTCGAGTCCAAGATGTAGTCGTTTTCATTTTTGAAAATTAATTAGTTTATTAACTAATCATCAATTAATTAATTAATTAATTAATTATCAAAAATGAAAACGACTACATCTTGGACTCGAAGGAAAATTCAATTTTAGAAAACATTTTCTAACAAATATTATTTAAAAAAAAAAAAAAAAAAAATTTTTTTTTTTTTTTTTTTTTTTTTATGTCATCCAAACTTTCTTCTCACATGTTTTCATTTTACCCGTCAAGCGAGTTCCAAATTGATGATAACGATTACCATTTGCTATATAATCAATAGTAATCCAATTTGTATGAGGATTTACCAACAAACTATAAAAATAGACTAAATACAAACAAGTAGCGTCAAATTCTAACGTACCTGGTTTTGAAAATTTTTCGGCAATTTTTCTAATTTCGTTTAACACAAATTCTTTTTCTGTCATAAAAGGAAAATTTTCATAATCAAAATGCGGAGCATTGTACCAATAATTTTTGTTATCTGTTAAAAAGTAGAAATATCCAAAAATGCTTTTATTTTCTTTTATCGATTTTATATGTTGTTCTCCTTCTTTTTTAAAGGCTCCGACTAATTTGGGTGTGATATTGTAAAACATACTCCATATTTTATTTTGTTCTCGAAGTTTACTGATTTTATTTATATTTTTTACTAAAACCTTTTCAATCAAACAATCTATTGATTGATTTGCCTTACTCAAAAGGTTCAAATCGTAATAATATTTAAAATTTTCCATTTCGAGTTTATAAGCCATTTTTTATTTTCTTATATATAGCTTGATATGTATATATCTTGATTTATAAATTATCTATATTCGTTCGTCTTAAATTTTTAATGACAACTCCTTCATAATAAACCATTACCATATCCTCCGACTTTGATATTTTTTGAGGTGGTGATGATAATTCTTCTTGATCCGCAATACTTATGTAACTAAAATTGTCGACTTTTAAACTAATATCGGTACGGCGTAAATGATGAAATTCTTTTTGAAAACTACATACTAAATCACTTTCATGAAACGATGTATTTTTAGTCGTTTTTAAGTATTGTCGAACGGCCGATTTCACGTCATTCATGGTCGTCATGGTTCCAGACATTAGCTGTATATCCATATGTTGCTTAAATTGAATATAAATATCCGCATGAAATAAATAATCGTATGTAAATTCGATTACATACTCGGGTTCTTGCCTATATTTTAATTCACCTTCTTTTAAATTCATAAATTTTCTTAAATGATAATAGAGTATAAAAAAACATCCTTTATAGGATTGTTCTACGACATACACGTCTTTTTTATACGTGTTGGTTTCGACTTGTTTCGAAGTTAATAGCGGAGCATAATCGGTAAATTCGGCGTCAAAAGGTATGGCCACCACACGATCTCTAAATGCCGGCGAAGCTTTACATTCGGGATAATTGTTCGTGGAGGCAAATAATTTCGCCGTAGGTATTCCGCCAGAATTTTGTTCGTACATGTTTCGGAAAGTCACGAATGAATTTCCCGTAATTTGTTTGACGCGGTTTTCATCGATTTTCTTTTCCAATTCTTCGAGAGGGACCATTCGACAAGAAAATAACGTAGAGGCTAATTCGGGTGTAGCGTTATTGACTGAAGAATGACCCGGAGACAAATTTTCAGATTGAATCGAATGATAATACCCTTCGAGAACTCGACCCATCAATTCAAAGAGTTTACTTTTTCCATTACGCGTTAAACCTTTCCAAACAAAAAATTTTCGTTCATAATTTGTCGCTATAAACACGCTCGCTAATATATCCAACATATACATAAACACATCGTATTCGAACGACATACATTTGCAAAGATTTATGTAAAAATGTAGCATGGATTTCGATAAATCATCTATGTCATTATACACATTTTTAACGAGTTTATAAAGCGTATCGTATAAAGTATCCGTTTCGTCTAAAAATAAATTTTTTAAATAATAGAGAAAAAAGGTTTTATCAGTCAACGTTTCGTACAAAGCAGCATAAGTCGAAGAAGTATGACACAATTGAATCATTTCGTGTCTCGAAAATCCAATATTTATCGATTTATCGGAAAGATAAAAATCGGGAACGACGCCACCAATATGACCCGTCAACAAATCTAAAACTCCGTTATTTAATCGAATAAACCATTTGTGCGAATCCATTTGAATGGTTTTTCGTTCCATACTCGTATCGCTATTAATGGCCGAAATGACGATATTAACATTAAATTTATTTAATAATTCTTGATCGGGACCCCCTAAACCTCCCGATGCATTATATTCATTGATAAATTGTTTAATCTTATTCCATAAATTATTCATATGATCTACGATTTCACCCGACAGCTGAATTTCTTGCCAAGTTTCTTTCAGAGCGTTCCATACATACCGATTCGCCCGTTTCAAAGCGTTTCTCAATTTAAGAACTCGGATAGGTAAATGTCTGTCTTGTATGTTTCGAATCAATTCGATCATTTGATCTTGCGTCGTCACAGACAAAATATTTCGTTTGTTATTTTCAATGATAAATCTTAATTTTTCCTGATAACTTCTATGTTGTTCCAAATATAAATTATTTGCACAAAAATGTATGGTATTGATGGAAATATCCGTAATTTCATATTGTATAATTTCTGGCTTGAAAGAGCAAATTCTGTCTAGCAGAGAATGAAAAGATTCGTCTAAAATTGAATATAATTCTTTGGCCATCGATAAAGAATCTTTTTGATAATGTTTACACAAAGCATAAAATATAGGTATGAAATAATATCCTTCGTTAAATTGCATGATGGTTTTAATGGGGTTAGGATTATTGAAAAGTAATGCGTGTTGAATTTGCAATGACAGATGTAAATCTCGAAACAATTCTGGAATTTGAGAACATTTCGATTCGAGCATCCTTTCGCGATTAAAACGTTCGAACCACATTTTTATAGCATGGTTATTTGTTTCGAGTTGTTTAATAGTGACAGAATTCAGTTTTAAATAGTGATAAGATTTGAGCAAATTACAATTATTGAAAGCTAATATTTTCTTTTTAGTAATAAAACCCATTTCATTAGAATTTTTATAAAGAAACGATGCCACATCCTGCATATCTACCGAATTATTGCTTTTTTTACCGATGGTTGTAGGATAAAAAAGCGCATGAGTTTGAATATTAACGACGATAGGCATCATGCATTGTTTTAATTTAGAAGGAATAAAATCTTTGGAAAAATTTAAAATTTCTCGAAATAAAGATTTTGCATTATCTTTTCGTTTGGGAAAACTTTTTCTCAGTCTTTGTAAATCATCGTTGTGATAGTTTAAAACATTCAAAACGAACTTATTTAGTTCGTCTGTGTAAATTAACCTAACCGGTTTATACGGATAAGTATTAGGTTTAGCGGCTCCGGTTAACATCATATTTTGTACTATATCTAATCGATATACATCTTTCCCCATCAAGGCTTGTTTAAATTTATGTTGTAAAAATTCACAAAATATTATATAATCATCATGTGCAATTTTAAATTCTGGCAAATGAATATGTATCCCTTTCCCTTCTTTTCTCATAGCTATAATATAAGTAAAATTTTGTACGTGTGGCAATAAAGTTGTTTTAAGTATACAATCAATCAAATCTAAAATTGATTTTAAAGAAAATGGAACGGAAATTTTGTAATCAAAATCTAAAAAAATGGAATGCATGCCGGCCGATGATAAATCCATCGTTAAAGAAGGAGGCGTAGTTATACCGATCCATACTGAAACAAAATTTGGATAATCTGTAGGTGAAATCCAAAATATACCCCCGTTAATATTTAAAATAATATAAGCTTCAGGGGGCACTTCAATTTTACTATTTACTTTATGTAAAAAAGGAGATTCAAAATTCATTTTAAAATCCTAAATGAAAAATTAATATTTAAAATGTATCTTTCTTTTATATACTTGAAAAAAAAAAAAAAAAAAAATTTTTTTTTTTTTTTTTTTTTTTTTTTTTTAAATTCTTGATTAGTTTCTGTGTTCATCGTTTTGGAACAACTAATATTCTAAATGTATCTTTCTTTTATATATTTGCTTAAAAAAAAAAAAAAAAAAAAAAAAAAAAAAATTTTTTTTTTTTTTTTTTTTTTATTCTTCAGTTGTTTCCGCATCCATCGGTTTTTCTTCATTATCTTTTAATTTTACCTCTTCCTTTTCTTGAGCTATTCGTTTTCCTTCATTTTTCTTTATATTATCAACATGCATATATATATGAACTTTACCTCTGTTTGGTGTCGTATTTGTTATATAAGAAGAAATCAAACGATGATTTTCGTCATTATAAAGTATTAATTCTTTATCTAATTTCATGTAAATTTTTGACAATTGACTTAATCTCCTTAAAGTTCGTATATATTGTCTCATTTGTAAATAACTCAATATTTTAATATCTATTTCAGAAGAAGATTCATCTCTCCCACGAAATTTCGCTTCAACCATTTTTTCATTTAATTTTTTTCGGTTCATTATATCGGTTCTCAAATCATTTATCTCTTTCTGGCCTATTGATATCATCTTCGTTATACTTTATTTTTTGTAATTAAAAATCTATTGTAACATACTGAGGCGGAGTTAAATCTTTTACCAAAGAAATACATTCAACGATTTTTTCGCATACTTCCAATAATTGTCGATCGTTATTTTCGGGGGTTTTATATGGTTTTACGAGTATTTTAATATCATATTCAGAATCCATATTAATGTTTGCTTTATCATCTACTCCGATTAAAAATATAGGTTCGGTGTACATTCGTCGAATATGTTCCGATGCTTTGTAAAATCCATACATATTCATCGAATTGTATGCTTCGTTCCGAGCAAATATTTTATGTGCGTATAACCGAATAGGTTTTAAAAATCCATTAACTACTCTATGAACATAATGATCTGCACCTAAACTCCACAAAATAATTTCTATATCCATTGCTCGTAACATTTTTATAGTAAAATCTAATTTAGGACGCACATAAAATATATTATTTTTATAAACACCTAAAGTTTCATCCATATCTAATACGACTACGATCATCGCTTGAATTGAAAAAAACAAAAAAAAGAAATGAGACCTAAAGAGAAACGTTCGAGTAGTGGTCATTCAGATACGATTAATATTATAATTCAGAATATTCAAAAAGAAAATCCTTATTACGCTGTATCCAACTGCGTTTATCATTTTAAGAAACCGTGTCTAACATTACTTAATAATTTCAATTTAGAAAGATTTCATTGTTTATTTCATTACAAAGCTATGCAATGGCGTTCATATTCTCTTACAAAGTCTTGCGATATACCCGAATTATTTTACGATATGATGGTTTTGAATAAAATTTTAGGAGATAAATATGTCCTTCCATTTGCTGGCCATTTTCGAGAATCATCCGGTTACACTATTGGTATGTTTCGTCAAAATATCGGTTTGTATCAACCTCATATAATTAATAGAAATCATTTTATTGAAATTGTTTTTACAATGATTATATTTTTTATAGCTACTTGTCATCGATTAGGAGGTTATGCACCTGATATTAAATTTTTTTCTATATTATATACAGAAACACATCCGGTTTTATGTGATATTGGAAAAAATAATGTAGATAATAGAGAACGAATCGTTGATAATGTAGAACATTTTAATAAGAAAAAATGGAAAAAATTTATGAAAAATAAAACGAACAAACGCGTTATTCAATATTTAAAATTATATTTTCCAAAATTTTTTCAAAAAAAGAAAAAGGGTAAACAATGTATTTTAAATGAAGAAGATGGTCACGCATTTTCAGATGAGACTCATGCGCTTGTTTGTAAAAGCGACAAAAAAAATTTATTGGATATTATTAAAGAATATAGACATTTAATTTCAAACAGAATAATCTCTTCTGGTTTATTAATAGATTGGATAGCATCTGTAGAAGATGAAGAAATCGATCATTATTTTGAAGATTTTTAAAAAACATATATTATATAAAAGCGCAACATAAAGCGAAACCTAAAACTCCACTTATACACATACATTCTAATATATGAACACAATGGTTATTTTTACGCATATAATAATCTTCCGTATAAAATATTGAACCCATTTTATCTTTTTTCTTATAAACCGTTTCCTTTAATTCTTCAGCATCTAAAGACATTTCATAACCATTTACTGTGATGGGTTTGTAAAAAATACCGTTTTCTAGTTTTAAATAATATGGTTTTTCATTTTTTCGTGGAAAATATTCATTACCGTATTCATCCAACGGATATCTTTCTCTTCCCATTTTAAAACGAGCTATATGTCCATCATTCGCAATGAATTCACATTTTTTCCACTTGGGTAGAATTTCATTACCCATTTTATCTTTGGCGTAGATTGGAACACCTTTTATTAAAATAAAAACATCGGGATATCCTTTTTTAGGATAAAGTTCGTTATTTTCAGCATCTCGAGCATATCGAAACAATCCATTTCTATCCTTGGCAAAAATAACTTTATTTTTTATATAGACATATTTCTCACACCCATTTCTGTTTTTTGGATAAATTTCATCTCCTTTATCATTTTTTAAATAAACATTCATATTTTTTAAACCAAAATAAGAGAAAACATTTAAAAGAAACTGTTAAATATATACGTTTCTATTATAAAAAAAAAAAAAAAAAAAAAAAATTTTTTTTTTTTTTTTTTTTTTTTTTACAAAAGAATTTTTTTTAATTAAATTTTCATTCTAGTCCGAGATGTAGTTGTTTTCATTTTGAAAAATTTATTAAAAAAAAAAAAAAAAAAAAAAAAAAAAATTTTTTTTTTTTTTTTTTTTTTTTTAATAAATTTTTCAAAATGAAAACAACTACATCTCGGACTAGAATGAAAATTTAATTTAAAAAAATTCTTTTGTAAAAAAAAAAAAAAAAAAAAAAAAAAAAAATTTTTTTTTTTTTTTTTTTTTTTTTTAAATAACGAAGGTATAGTTTTATTCTTTTTTGAAAAATTAATTTATCAAAAATTGCGCTTCTGCCTTTGTTACACAATGTGGTTTTTCATCTACAGTGACCAATTCATAAGGTGGTAAACACAAACATATAAAATTTTTTCGATTTTTATATAAAAATATTCCTTGTTCGCAAACATCTTTGTTCAGTTCTCCACAATCCTCACCTCTGAAAAATGTCGAATTAGTACAAATACATGACCAATGGGGTGTTGGATCGTTTACCATCATCATGACACCTCCCTTATCTTCTTTACACGGAACGGGTTCGTATTCAATTTGACATATTCCGTTAATACACTTGGCATTTTTTTCAATGCAAAGAAACGAACAATCATCTATGCACGGAATATTTTTAGTGGTACAATTTTGACGAAACGTAGGAGCTTCAGTTCGAATATTTATCATATTTTTAATATCACGATCTTCGGTTCGCATACTTTTCCATATCCATGCGTATGCTAACCACATCAAGAAAAACACGATCCACGTATGAAACATGCTTTTTTTCTTCCCCCCAGCTTAAGTCAAGATGACAAATAGTGAAAGACCGATCGATAAATATGAACTAAAACGTAATTCAACCACAAATCTTCGACCTGTTAATAAAGTTAATAAATGGAGAGATGCATGGATGGCTTGTCATAAAATTGTAGAAGAATTTACTCTCATAGACCTTAAACAATTTCATTGTGTATTTGAACGTTGGGTTCCCATTTTAAATTGGATTTTTGATCAACCCATTCTTCATTTAAATCGATATGAACCCATCTTTTATTATTCTAATCAACCCAATGGGCCTAAAGAAATTATTAAATTATACATGGATGAAAATTTAACGGACGAAACAATAACGGTTTATATTATTTTCAACTTGTACGAGTTTCAAATTATTAAAAATCGCTATTGTCGCGATTATACGAAAACGACTCAAATACATTATAATGAAGCACGTGGAACTATTAATATGTCATTGATGGCTGAAAACGAACAACAAAATCCAGCCGAATACTTTAGAACCATGACTTGTTGGCACTTATTGTTCATTTATACTCTTCATGCGTTGGCTCATTGGGAGGCATACGATAAATATGAACATTGTCACTACGATACGCATTTGTACATGAGAGATTCGCCTTTTTTCAAATTTTATTTTTATGGTCAAATAGTGTACCACAATAAATAAAGCAAGCATGCCGAAACCAATGAAAATACCTATTAGTTATGCTATGAATGTATTAAATAATTCGAATCGAGGATATGCTAACAAACCGGATGGTATTTCTTTATCCGAATTGGAAAGTATATCCGATGATAAACAATTAGTACCCGTGGCTAAATTAAAACCTCATTTTAATAAAGCTCGAAATTACAAGGAATTCAAAAACAACATATCCGTTCCCGATGCACATTGGATTCAAGTCGTCCAAAAATCACCCGCACTTAGAAGTTATGCTTTACGATTCATGAGTAAAGCCCATAGAGATCTGATTAAATCACAAAGATTAAATCGTAACAATTTTGGTAGCGATAGAGGTCGTCATTCTAATAAAAAGGTTAAAACCATATCGAAATTGGGTCAATTTTCGGACGGTGAAGTTTCAGATGCCGATTCTGATGTTTCCATGCTCTCCATCGATCCTTCGAACGACGAATGCGACGACACGGACGTGAACCTTCCATTGCCCGTGTGCGCCGGAATCAGACGCGTCTGCAGAAAATATGATTCTCAGCGGCGATACCTTCCCTATGGAAAAGATGAAAGTGAAAAGAAACGTTATCGCTTCAAAGTTTCTTATAGATAAGTTTTTATTTTAATAAAAAAACGAATATTTATTTTAAACTATAATTGGGTTTTCTAATGGATTATAGGCTAAGGGAATTAAAGTTTGATAATCGGTAGAAAAATGTTGCGTATAATTTAAAGGTAATGATGATTTTATATCATTGTTGAGAGAAAGTAATTTAAATCTAGATTTACATTCAGACAATCGACCCGAAACCATTCGAATAGGTATAACTTCTTCCCGTGTAGTGGGAGGACCGAAACGAAGTTGATCTTCTTGACTAACGGGTTGATAAATAATATCTTTTGCAATATATTTAAAAACCCAAAGATTAATTCTTTGAGGTAAAAATCGCGTACTTGCAAAAAATTCCATATTCAACACATTTGCGATTCGAGGTACATCGTAATTCAAAAGAGTTAAAAATTTATAAATTTCGGTTTCAAAATCATCACTTTTGTGATACAGTATTGCATTGTCTAAATGAGATCGATTCAATTTTATTCTAATACATTTCATCGGAAAAGATTTAATATCGAGTTCAGTTACATGATGTAAATAAAAATTATATTCACCCACACATATCATAAAATTAATACCGAAAGGTTTAGAATCTCTCGAATAAACATCTTCGGGATTATCAAATCGTCGATCGTAACAAACAAAAGATGAAGAAGCGTAATCCATCGGAATCATTTTAAAATAAATATCGATAACGACATAATCTTCTAACTTTGGATACTTTTTCTGTTTTAAAAGATCTAAGACTAAACTTTGATATTCCATAACTTTTAAAACTTAATTTACTATTTAAAAAAAAAAAAAAAAAAAAAAAAAAAAAAAAAAAATTTTTTTTTTTTTTTTTTTTTAGTCTTTTTAGATAAATTAAAAGTATCACTTATATAAAGCATTTTTGCTTGATTTTGACAATACCATTATTTTGTAAAGTTTTTGTTGTTTTTTAACAAATTTTATATTTTATATCGAGCACTTTTGCAGAAATTGATGAATACCATTTTTTACGATCGAGCGCTTCAATATACATTTTTACACGAATTCATGATGTCATGTTTTTTGCTTCATGATACGATCGAACGCTTCAATGTACTTTTTTGCAAGAATGCATGATGTCTTATTTTTTGCTTCATGTTACGAACGGTCGCTTCAGTATACATTTTTGCACAAATTAGTATTGTCATGATTTTGTGATCGAGCGCTTCAGTATACATTTTTGCACGAATTAGTATTGTCATGATTTTGCGATCGAGCGCTTCAATATACATTTTTACACGAATTGGTATTGTCACATTTTTTGCTTCATGTTGCGATCGAGCGCTTCAATATACATTTTTACACGAATTGGTATTGTCACACTTTTTTGCTTCATGTTGCGATCGAGCGCTTCAACATACACTTTTGTATGAATTTATTATCCTGTATTTTTTAGCATTTAAATAAAATGATGTCACTTAAGAAATATTTTTTTAAAAAAAATTAATATATTTTTTGTCATTTTAACACTTTCATTTTTTCTAATAAGTTTACTATTTCGACCCGTTTTTTCTAATCAGGAAGTGAAACTCTGGAAAATGACTTTACAATTAGAAAAAATGAATGCAAATATTAGATTTATTAGAAAAAACCGATTTTTTAAAAAGTATGTTTATATACCTTATGAAGACAAAAATAATGTAAAATTGTATGATATATATTTATTCTTTTTTTTGGCATTATTATATATTAGAAGAATATATACATTATTAAAAATAATTCTAATGAATAAATATAATAAAAATGAGTAAAACATTTTATAAAAATCATAATTTAACTATTTACGTGTTTTTTTGTTTATTATCAATAGCATTATTAAATATATGTTTTTGTAAATCATTTTCTGCATCTCTATAATAATTTAATAGTGATTTTGTAAATAATTTAAATTTATTTATAAATTCATCAACCTCAGATAAATGATTGGATTTTTGTTCTATAAGTTTTTCGACACGTTCGATATTTTCTTTCACTTCGATATGAAGATCAGCGGATTCATTATCAAATTGATTAATTGCTTGATCTAAATTTTTAAATGAATCGATAATGGCGAAAATTTCTTTGTCTTTAGAAATTAAATTTTCAATATTAATTTTCAACAAATCTAACTCTTTTGTAAATTTTTCTTTATCTTGAATATCACCATCATTTAAAAATTCCAATTCTGAAATTCTTTCATTATAAGAATTTATTATGCTATCAATTACCTCTCTTAAAGAAATCATATAAAAACCCGGAACAGAAACCATTACAATATTCTTAATTTTCTTAAATGTAGAAGGAAAGAAAAAGTTTGAATGTAATTTTTGTCTATTGTGTCTGATTATATATATTATTTTCTCCCATCATAAAAAAAAAAAAAAAAAAAAAAAAAAAAATTTTTTTTTTTTTTTTTTTTTTTTTTTTTTTAGGATTTAGATTATAAAAGATTCTTTTCGATTCGGTTCAAGATGTAAATGTTTTCATTTTTTGGAAAATTAATTAATTATTAATTACTAATTAATTACTAATTAAATATTAATTAATAATTAATTAATTTTCAAAAATGAAAACATCTACATCTTGATCCGATCCGAAAATAATATTTTATAATCTAAATCCTAAAAAAAAAAAAAAAAAAAAAAAAAAAAAAAAAAAAATTTTTTTTTTTTTTTTTTAACACATATAGTTATTTTCATTTTTGAAAAATTAATTGTCAGCTTCTATAGACGGGTAACATTCATATTCTAAATTATATTTATAACATTTTGCATCTTCGACGACCACATTTACGGATTTAGGAATTGCGACGGTGGGTGTTTGATGTACGCGATCTCCATGTTCGAAAAATTTTTCTTCGAAACAAAATGAAATCCCGTTTCCACGTAATGCATTCAGTTCCATATTTCCGATTTTCATACCGCCATTTCGACTTCTTCCTTTGACGGGTTGATTTGTCACTCTGTCCGTAACGCAAGAAATTGGAGCGTATAAATGTTCGCATGCTAAATAAACTACCGAAAAATAAAATGTTTTTCCGTAAAAAGCTTTTGCATTTTTAATTAAAACACCGTTTGAATTTTCCACACGCACAGCGTCTTTTCCACCACCGAACCGGATACTTTCTAATATTTGTCCGGGAGACATCCGAAACATACAATAAGGATTAATAATCAAATCGGGTATTACATTTCCATCTAACGTCGGCAATTTATCTTGGACTCTGATGACGCCTTTTTGACCGTGTAAACTACACAATTTATCTCCGGTATTACAAATATGTTCTTGTTCCAAACTTATCAAGAGTTTATCCTCCGTAATAAAACTCTGTATAATTCGGAAAGGTAACTTATTGAAATGAATGCGATATTCGCACGGAGAAATTGTATATACCTTCACGTGAATAGAAAAAGGTTCGACTTTTAAATTTTTGCCGCTAATTAACGTTCCTAATAAATCAGATTCGGGATCCTCATCACCGTAAACGGGATAAAATTTAACCCATGTATTGGGTTCGGATTCTAATTTAAATCGTAAGGTATAAAATCGACAACAATCAAACGAGCGAAAATCTCGGCGTTTGACGATACAATCTTCTTGCGTACATCCTTTAAAACTCATATAACTGACCATAGGTTGAGGCATTTTTAAAACAAAATGATTTGAAATGCCATCTTCTACCGGAGGTATTAAAGTTTTATGATCGGGTGTGGGAGCTCGAAAATAAGCCGATATGGTATCCATGAAATAAAATGCGTATTTCGGATCGGTAGCTAAAACGGCATTTTTCATAGCATTGAAGGCTAATATGTCTCTCGGAAAAGCGGTGTGGTTAAAAAATTGATTAAAATCTACGTGATAACCGGTAACGTAGGAAAAACAACCATCGTATACATTTTCGTTTCCGAATATGCGTCGCATCCAATATTTTTTATCGTAAGGAGTCACCCAGATCGAAATTTCGGGTAATTTTTTCATAATGAGGCCGGCTTTATAACGAATGACTATAAATTTTCCTTTTTCGTAACATTCTATTGATTTAAATTTAAATTTGAGTTTTAAAAGATCGATTTCATCAAAACATTTTTTAGTGACCGGTATGCAAGCTTCGTTCACGACAACATAATAGGAAGAAGAATCACGACCACCGTTTTTTATTTGTTGCGGCTGTTCGAGTTTCAACGCATTCCAAAAATTTTCGTCGTATTCGTTTTCGTAATAAACGGGATTCAAATCATCCGAAGTCGATACGATGGTGTCTCTCACCATCATGGTCGTACGTCCTACATTTTTCGTTTCGAAAACACCCAAGATACATAAATAATGTAAATAACTCGGATGAAAGGATTCGACCGATTTCACTTTTTTAGATATTTGTCTAACGAGAAGGTACAAGAGATACGGGTTTAACGGATAAAACTGAGTTAAAATTTCTCGATAACAACCGATATTTTTTTCTTTAAACACTTCACCATTTGCCGCAATTTCTCGATGAGATTCTTGCGGTTTATTAATCATTTTACCGGCAGACTGAGCCTCTTTTTGATACACTGTTTTGCGCGACAAAACGTGCAACAAATAACCGTTTTCGATCGAATTGTGCACCAATGATAATCTCGATTTAATCAATTTCGAATCATGATCTCTCAGAGGTCCGTATAAGTATTTGATGAAAAGTTTGGTAAACATGTGTCCGGGACTGACAACCATTTTATTTCCTAAATGATCAATGTTAAAATGTTCTTCCTTATACAAATGATTCATATAGGCCGTTAAATCAACGCGATAAGGACAATGCGAAAAAAAATTTGGATCTGAAGTTGTTTCGGAACCGTCGTTGTGAACAATGACAATATCACCGCATTTTCTTTTGTTGTTATTTGTCGAATCGGCTACATAAAAACTCAATTCTTTTCCACGATCGTCTTTATTGTAAGAATAAACCCGAACGATTTTTCTTTGTATGACATGCGTGTTGGTCGGATCGTTCGTATATACGTAGGGAAGATGGCGTAAAAACCCTCCGATGATAAAAAATCCTCTTCCGATATCTAATTCTTGAAAAGGAAATTCGGACGACGACCTGCTGGAAACGAGATCGAAAGGTGTTTGAAAAGACCGAATGTTTTTGTGGCGAATGAATAAATCGAGACGAGATCCGATCATGATAGGAAAAACATCTTTTAAATTTTTTTTACGTAAATTATAAGAAACGGAACAAGTATAAGTTGTTTTTTGTAAAATGTGTTGTTGTATATTGGTCGGACCTTCATAAATGAGATGACTTTGTAACCTATCTTTTAAAAATTGAATGAAATTGTTAACGTGCATATCATAATTATATAACATTGGTTCAATCATAGCCGGGACGTTCAGTTGCGGCATATTTGACTCGTAATTCATGTACTCTATCTTTAAAGGTTCGATCGCAAATGTATTGATGTTGATGAAGAGTGTATACGCAAAGCGATATGGTTAACGTAATTACAAAAAGACAATATAAATTTAATCCGTGTAAATATGGACTGTGTATCGGCAACTGATTACCAAAAATTGATTTTAAAAAAGATTTATATGTCATTATAAACTTTATATATTATTAAAAAAAAAAAAAAAAAAAAAAAATTTTTTTTTTTTTAATTTAAGATATAAACATTTTTATTAAAAAAAAATAATCAATAATTTTTTAATTTCTTTTTATCAATAATTTTTATTAATGTTAATTGATTATCTTCAAGTTTATATAATTCACTTATCCAAATAATTTCATTATTTAATATAAAACCTTCATTTTGACAGTACCGATCAGATATTATTTGAAATCGGGGTACACGTTTACACAAATGACACCATTTTTCAGGATTTCGAATAAAAGATGTTATGCATCTATAATGGGAATTGGCCTTTATATAATACAATTTTTTTATTTCACATTTCACATTATAAAAATAGAGCCGTATACATTTCGTACACATATTTAAGAGATAATTATCTTTTAAAAATACATAATATATAATATTAAGATTGTTAGAAGTGAAAGGGTAATAATTAAAATAGAAATGCCACTTTGAAAATATTTTTAAAATTAAAGAATCTTTTATGTTAAAAACAAAATCTCTTTTTAAAAAAGGTTGAATCAAATTTATAGAAGAATATTTTATATTAGCGATTTCTTTTAAAAATATGTCGGTAGTTTCATTCACTATCGGTATCGTCACGTATTGGTGACTCTTTCGGATAACTTGTAAGAAAATAGATTTGGGCAAATAAAGCGCCAAGCGTTCGACGTCGTGAAAATCTGGAAAATGAGTCCAAATTTTCGAAAAACACAAGTCCTGTAAGGAAGGAAAATCGAATACAACGTTACAATAAAACCTTCTTCCGACGAAAAACTCTAAAATATATGAAACTGAGATACGATCTTTTAGAGGTTGTATTTTTAAACCGAAAGCGACCGTTTTCCATTCATTTAGATTAATGTCTTCAAGTAAAACAATAACAAAATGAATGTGGTCTTTTCTGTCGCCGCCGCAAAACCATTCGGGATAATTTGATATATATAAATCGGGTATATTTTTACAAACTTCTCGAAAATTTTCAAATGCTGACTTGTGTAAAATTATATGATAGTAATACTTTTTATTTTCTCCTATATTTAGTCTTTTTTTAAACCCACATTGATTTAGAAAAAAACAAATATCCGATTTTTCATTATTAATAAAAGTTCGGGATTGCTCAAAACTTTCAGAACACTCGTCTATAATTTTTTTTGGATCCTCATGATTAATCTGAACTACTGATTTAATAAAAAATTGATTAGTGTCCATAATATATATTTATATACACAAATCATTTATAAATTGTATTGATTCTTGCAAATGACAGTAAACTTATTATTAGAGAAATATTTAAAGTATAATATTAATTTTACCCTAATATATACTTTATCTAAAAAATTTGTTATAAAAAAAAAAAAAAAAAAAAAAAAAAAAAAAATTTTTTTTTTTTTTTTTTTTTTTTTTTTTTTTAAATTATTAGGGTTTAGATTATGAAAGATTCTTTTGGATTAGGTCCAAGATATAGATATTTTAATTTTTTGAAAATTAATTAATTATTAATCACTAATTAATTAGCAATTAATAATTAATTAACTAATTAATTAATTTTCAAAAATGAAAAACATCTATATCTTAGACTGCCCCGGAAAGAATCTTTTATGATCTAAGATTTAATTATAAAATATTCTTTTCCGATTTGGTCCAAGATGTATATGTTTTCATTTTTTGAAAATTGATTAATTATTAATTACTAATTAATTACTAATTAATTAGCAATTAATTATTGATTAATTTTCAAAAAATGAAAACATCTACATCTTGGACCGAATAAGATTCTTCCCGATTTGGTCCAAGATGTATATGTTTTCATTTTTTGAAAATTAATCAATAATTAATTGCTAATTAATTAATTTTCAAAAAATAGCGAGTGTGGAACTTTTTTCTATATTTATATAATATAACTAAAAAAATTTTTACCAATAATTTTTATCAATGTTAATTCATTATCTTCAAGTTTATATAATTCACCTTTCCAAGCAATTTTATCATGATTTAATTTAAAACCTTCATTTTGACAGTATCTATCAGATACTATTTGAAATCGAGGTACACGTTTACATAAATGACACCATTCTTTAGGATTTCGAATAAGAAATGTTAAATAATCAGAAGAAGGATGGGACAGTATATAAGAAAATTTTTTTATTTCACATGTCACATTATAAAAATAGAGTCGTATACATTTCGTACACATCTTGAAAAGACAATTATCTTTTAAAAATACATAATAAATAATATTAAAATTATTAAGATGACAATTAAAAAAGTCATACAATGTTGATAATATAAAATAATCTATTTTAAAAATTATAGAATCTTTTATATTAAAAACAAAATCTCTTTTTGAAAAGGATTCGATCAAATTTATATAATCAAATTCATCATTAGCTATTTCTTTTACTAAATTAGTCTTTTTATTCACTATCGGTATCGTCACGTATTGGTGACTCTTTCGGATAACTTGTAAGAAAATAGATTTGGGCAAATAAAGCGCCAAGCGTTCGACGTCGTGAAAATCTGGAAAATGAGTCCAAATTTTCGAAAAACACAAGTCCTGTAAGGAAGGAAAATCGAATACAACGTTACAATAAAACCTTCTTCCGACGAAAAACTCTAAAATATATGAAAGTATGACGCGATCCTCTAAAGGTTGTATTTTTAAACCGAAAGCGACCGTTTTCCATTCATTTAGATTAATGTCTTCAAGTAAAACAATAACAAAATGAATGTGGTCTTTTCTGTCGCCGCCGCAAAACCATTCGGGATATTTAAATATATATAAATCGGATATATTTTTACAAACTTCTCGAAATTTTTCAAATGCTGATTTGTGTAAAATCATATGATAATCATATCTTTTATATTTTCCTTCAGGTAGTATTTTTTTAATCCCACATTGATTAAAAAAAAACAAATATCTGATTTTTCATTATCAGTAAAAATCAGGGGTCGCTCAAAACTTTCAGAACACTTATCGATAATTTTTTTTGGATCCTCATGATTAATCTGAACTACGGATTTAATAGAAAATTGATTTGTGTCCATAATATATATTTATATACACAAATCATTTATAAATTGTATTGATTCTTGAAAATGACAATAAACTTATTATTAGAGAAATATTTAAAGTATAATATTAATTTTCCAAATATATATTTTTTCCTAAGAATATTTTCCTTTCTTTAAAAAAAAAAAAAAAAAAAAAAAATTTTTTTTTTTTTTTTTTTTTTTTTTTTAAAGAAAAGAAGAAAAAGAGAAATGACTAAACCTACAAAAATTCCTTTATTATATGCTTATGATACATTAAATAAAACGAATCGCGGATATCATCAACCTCAAGATGAAGTACAATATAATGAATTAATGGAACATACCGATGGCGATAAATTGCTAATACCAATAAAAAATCTCAGACAGTATTTCGCTGATGATAAAACTTTTAAAGAATATAAACAAAATATACATGTTTCTAATTCTTATTGGAATGGTGTTCTAAAAATGTCTAAAAAACTTAAAATTAAAAAAAGTGTCGATAGTAAATATGCCAAACGTTTTATAACTAAAAATAAAGTTTTAGGTGGTGGTGGTAGTAGTAGTAGTAGTAGTAGTAGTGTTAACAATAATATTGCTAAACACAAAAAACGGCGTTTAAAAAAATCTAAATATATTTCAAAATTAGGAAAATATTCGGATGCAGAAATTTCAGATGTTGATTCCGACGTTTCCATGCTGTCCATCAATCCTTCGAACGACGAATGCGACGACACGGACGTAAATTTTCCCTTGGCCGTGTGCGCCGGAATCAGACGCGTCTGCAGAAACTATGATTCTCATCGACGATATCTTCCCTATGAAAAAGACTCGAGTGAAAATAAACGTTATCGTTTCAAAGTTTCTTATGCCGACTCTTAATTAAAAATACTATAAAATAATTTATAAAAAACAAAAGAATAAACAAATGTTTTTTCTTATATTATAAAAAAATTAACACTTTAAAATTTTTTTTTATATAAAAATGGATTAGATTTTTGATAATATATATCATCAAACATATAATCACATACATTTTCCATTTTTAAAACTTTTATTAATGTCTTGGAAACTATGTCAAAAATTTCTTTGGAATTATTAAACTTTCTCACACACATAGCCGCATACATTCCAGAATATATTAAACATTCCAAAACCCAAAATTGATAAATTTCTGAAGAATGAGACTTATTTTTATTATTACTACATTTGAAAATTTTATTCTCTAATATATGAGATAAGCGTATCGAAACATGTCGTTTATTTGCCACGTCTTTCAATTTTTGATATAAATCTGAGTCAATGTTTTTCATTTTTCTAGGAGTTGAAATTCTACCGATACCGAAATATGTTGTAAAATATTCATTTAATATATTAAAAATGAAACGATACACAGCAAGTAAATCTTCATCAAAATCGGATAAATTTATATTATTCTCTTCATCAATAAAATTGTAAGATTTTAATCTCCAATTGGCTAAGTAAATGCATTCTCGAAGGAGATGTCTAAAAAGTTTTTCAATATCCTCTTCATCAATATATCTGATCATATTTTTGTAAAAATTGAAATACAAAAGTATATATTTTATAATAATTTGGATTATCCGAATCATAAGAATGAAAAATTGTAGCAGAAAAACAAAAATTAATAATAAGATATAGTCTTTATTTAAAAAAAAAAAAAAAAAAAAAAAAAAAAAAAAAAAAAAAATTTTTTTTTTTTTTTTATTTAATAAAAACAAATTTTCAACAACAAAATAAAATATTATATGTATATTCGCTTTTTGTCTGTAATATAACTTCGACAAATGGGACAATTTTCAATTTTCTCAGAACAAGTGTAACAACATGTTACATGTCCACATTCTAAAAACACGATCTCACATTCATTATACAAACAAATTTTACATAATAATCTAGTGGTATCTTTTTCAATTACCGTATTATTAGATCGTGTCATAAAAATAAGATCAAATAAGTATTTTAAAAATTTTTCAAATACTTTTACATTTGTATCTTTATCATTTTCATTCATATTTGAAATTTTACCTAATACAAATGGACATTTTAAATTTTTAACTACATGTTGTCTCAAAGGATCGTTGTATGGCTTCCAGTCATGCAAGATTATTTTGCAAAATGCACATTGTACAAAATCTTTATATCCCAAATAAAAAAAACCTAATTCGGCCATTTCTTTTGAATTTACCGTTTGACGAAAAGGCCATCCGTCGAACGTAGCCAATCTATTTTTTTCTGACAAGAAATTCAAAGAATTATAATAGATATTTTCCGATTTCTTCTTTTCCTTTAAAATCGTAGTCAAAAGCATTAGTTGAGCCACAAAACATTCTGGTTTATGTTTAGCATGATCTCGAGCAACATCATCGTTTTTTTTCCATTCTCCGATGCAAACGCCACACCAGTAACATAAAACATAATCCTCTAAATTCGTGTAAAAAAATCCGTTTGTTGCTAAAATCATAGGATCGGGATAGGATGTGGTCCATTTTTTGAAAGTGTTTAATCTATCAATTTTTTGTTTTAAATTAGAATATCTTGGCATTAAATGTAATCCCATTATTTTATTATGTGTAGTGAAATATTTATTCAATATATCAAGATCCATGACTCTTGATAAAATAAAACTGAGAAGGAAATAACGATATATATATTAGAAAATAAATATTATTAAAAAAAAAAAAAATTTTTTTTTTTTTTTTTTTTTTTTTTTTTTAAATTATGTTCTTTGATCTATTTTAAAATACCACTTTCCCGTCATCATCTTTTATTGATAAATCAAATGATTATAAATAACATCTACAAATAGCAACGTAAAAGATTTTATCTATTTTGTCATCATTTTTTGGACTTTCATCAGTCTGTTTTATCAAATAAAAATATAATTTCGAATGTCACTTAAATTCAATTTATCTTATTCATAACTAAATACAAGAGCTGGACCAACATTTATGTTGAATGCATCATCTATATAGCTAAGAAAAATATCAATATTAACTTGAGATAACACAATTTTTTTTTCAAAGTATCAAGGAAAATCCTTAACTCTAAATTTCAATTTTTAGTAACATTATTATTATATATTATACAGTATATAATTATTTTAAAAAATAATTCAAAGTAAATAAATTCGTTGGGCGAAGTTTCATATATGTTGGAAAACATTCATTCATATAAATATTAGCCATTTCATTTTCAAAAAGAGAATTTAATATAAATGAAAAAATTTCAATGCATACAAAACTAATAATTAAACCAAAAACCAATGCTGGAAAGAAAATATGTTTTAGAATAAAAACTAAAAATTTCATATTCATATTTTTTCATAAAATGTCAAGAAAATTTTAAGATTTGTAAATATCTATAAGTATCAAAAGGTTTTATATTATAAAATTAGTTGTTAAAAAAAAAAAAAAAAAAAAAAAAAAAAAAAAATTTTTTTTTTTTTTTTTTTTTTTTAAAGAAAATAGAATTTTATATATTTTTTTAAACAGGCGAACTAGGTGGCGATATTGGAGAAAAACTACGCGACTGTTTACTTTTGTGAGACGGCGGTGATTCTGGTCTAGGAGAATGAGGGGGCGATTGTTTTTTTTCTTCTCGTTGTGGAAGAATTTTTTTTCTACTTCGTTTGTTCGGTTGTTGCTGAGCATACAATTTCGATCGCCTATCTGAAGCCACTCGTTCCATTTCTTCTTCTCCTACTGTTTCAATATAAAATTCGATCATTTCTCGAATATTCATCACATTATCTGCCTCATCATCAGAAGTTTTTTCATTTTCACTATCAATGTCCTTTTCATTTCGAAGATTCAAAGCTTTTTCTACAATATTTTTTACTTCTTCGACTTGCGAACAATGACTATATAAGGCTCTCACGGCAGCATTATGTTTTTCGAAATTGAGAGAAAAAGCTTCTTGAACATAAAATTTTGGATGCGATCCGATAATTCCATCTACCGCAAACCATCTACAAACCATTAACGGATCGTATTTGTACCAACAGCAAGCAAATTTTGTTAATTCAGAAGGATGGGGACAATCTTCAGACAAAATACGTTCGACGCAAGCTCTTTCTTCATAAGACATATTAGATTTAATGGACTCGTAAATATTTAAAATTTCATCGTGCCATCGAGAAAATAAAATAGTTTTTTCATTCTGTTGAAAGGAGACTCGAGTATGTTGAAAAATTTTTTTGTATAAACGTAAAACGATAGTTTCCATAGTAAGATATGGATTACGATTCTCTAAGACTTGATGCTGAACAGCACTGTCAATAAGCATTTCGACAGGATCCATGATTTCTATCAAAAAATTATAACTATTTTCAAATGAAAGGATAACGACTTGTTTTATACAGAACGAATATAAAAAAAAAAAAAAAAAAAAAAAAAAAAAATTATTTTTTTTTTTTTTTTTTTTTTAATAAAGAAATATATATTTATAATATTGATATGATGAGTTAGATTTTCAAAAATGCAACATCATTATACAATCAATATTAATTTATTTTTATCATATTTTTTTCGTTAATCATTTAAACGTTATAATTTTTGTTCTTTTTGAAATTTTTTATAAACACAAGCCAGAGTTAAATCTTTACTTATAAAATTAGATTTTATTAAAATTACTTTTGGCAATGCATTTTCCAAACACCAATATGTATATTCATTTAGAGCACCCACAACGATATTCCAATCTTCACCTTTACCATTGTTACATTGAAATATATCAGATAATACTTTTTCCATTTCATATAAATTATCAACATAGACATCAATCTTTGAAGAACGTTGTTTTGCAAAATTATCTACATTATAATTAAATAAACAATCTTCATATGTAAATTCAAAATTTTTTGCATCTAATCCTATGGTGAAAGTTTTAAAAGGTGGTATAACTGAAGTAAACGCAATACACCAAGGGACATAACTACCATAATGACTGATAAAAGTAGCATGTGCCGCATAGTCGTACGATTCGTTGTCAATTTCCATATTGTGAAAAGAAATCGAAGTAACTGAACATTTCAGAAATGAATTTATATTATATATTTATAATACAAAAAAAAAAAAAAAAAAAAAAAATTTTTTTTTTTTTTTTTTTTTTTTTTTTAACATTATGCATTGACCAATAATACAAAAATATTCAATTATATCAACTGTTTCAATTTATTTGATTCATAATGATTTTCTAATTTTCTTTATTATATTTTGACATATGAAATCTATACGCCGCAGCTAAGGTTCGATCTTCTCCTAAAAATGTAAAATCTAATAAAATAACTGAATTATTAATTATTTTTAAATAATCATAGGTTGGTCTATCAACAGCCGCCATTTGATATGTCCAACCATCTTTCCAAAAAAAATTCATATAAATGCGATTAAATTCCACATTTAAATTATCGAGATCAATCTCATAATCCAATTTTAAAGATTTGGGTCTCTTAAAATCATCTGTGATAAAATTGTTATAATCCAAGTCTTTGTCTTTCCATAAAAAATTTTTCGTCGATAAACCAATTCTAGAAGTGTTAAATGGTGGACTGGTTGATGTCAAAGTAATAGTATATGGAATCATTTCATCATTTACTCGAATAAACGAAATATGAACAGTATATGAATATTCTAATTCAGCCATTGTTGAAAAGTTGGTTTTGAAAAGAATATTATATTTGAAAATATTATTCCATTACCCAAATATATAACCCAAAGACTAAAAAAAAAAAAAAAAAAAAAAAATTTTTTTTTTTTTTTTTTTTTTTTTTTTTTTTTTTAGTTATACCAATTTTTTTCTTTTAAATATTTTTTATAAACACATGACAAAGTTTTATCAAGACTTTTTAACTCTGGTTTTATCAAAATAACATTTGGTATCTTATCTTTAATATACCAATATGTAGGTAAATCTATAGCTCCTACTATTATATTCCAACCATCGTTTGTTTTATTTTTAAGATTTTGATAAAGATTTATCAAAGCATAACTCATTTCGGATAGTTTTGCATAAAAGTTAACATGAGTTGAATAATCTGCCGGAAAAGTTTCTTCCATCATTCTGGTACAAACTAAATCTTCATACTTGAAAATCATATTTATTGCATTCAAACCTATTATATAAGTTTTAAATGGTAAATACGTTGATGTAAACGTAATGCGCCAAGGAATATAGGAATTGGATTGCATAATAAATGTAACATGAACAGCATAATCATAATTTTTCATATTGAAAATTTGAAATATTCTTCTATTCATATCATATATATATTTTTTACATAAAAAAAAAAAAAAAAAAAAAATTTTTTTTTTTTTTTTTTTTTTTTTTTTTTTTTTTTTTAATTAAATAAGAAATATATTTTTTAAAATTTTATAATATTTTTGTTAAGTTTTTCCCATGCATTATCAAACATTTCAATATTGTTTTTTTCATTCAAATTTTGAGGTTTTATGTGTGCAACATCGTTCTCGTTATAATCAGATAGATGTAAATTTTCGACTTCACGGTTAATATCATTCGTCATTGTAAGATCGATCATTTCAACATCGTTCTCGTTATAATCAGATAATTGTAAATTTTCGGCTTCACGTTTAATATCATTCGTCATTGTAAGATCGATCATTTCAACATCGTTCTCGTTATAATCAGATAACTGAAAATTTTCGACTTCACGTTTAATATCATTCGTCATTGAAAGATCAATCATTTCAACATCACCGTCGTTATCCTCACAAAATTGTTGAGACTTTTTATCATGTTCTAAGGTACTACCGATTGAATTAGATGAAACAAAATTAGACATATCTGAAAACGGTGGACAAATCCATCTATAATTGAAAGGTGGGCGTCTATACATTCCATAAGGTCCAGGATAGGGTAGGGATAAGCTTTTATATGCATCGGGTGGAACAAATACGCCACCGTTGTTAATTGTTGTAGTTGAACTAAAATGTTTTACGAAAGATTGTGGTGGTTGAGGCATATTTCCATCAGTAAAAGCTGGACGAAATGGTTGAGGAGACAATACATTATCATCATTGGCAAAATTTGAAAAACTAGACATTTTCCCAAATGATTTTAAAAATAATCCTAAATTTGTTTTAAAAATCTAACTATATATAGCAAATATACAAAAAGATTAAAAAAAAAAAAAAAAAAAAAAAAAAAAAAAAATTTTTTTTTTTTTTTTTTTTTTTTCTCCAATTATTCTATTTTGACATTATATCTTTCTCTAAAATACTTGGGGGGATCCATCATGGCTTTTTGACAAGAGCAAGTATTCGGACCTTTATATTGGTTAACAAATCTCATACAATCGGTCAAATGCCATTGTTTGCTGACTGAATTATAAACCGCATCAATTTCATTTTCTTTTTTCAATTCTCTAACTCTTATCTTGAATGCTAAAACGTTTAATTTCATTTTATACAATTCATACCATTTAAATACATTTTTTCTTTCACAAATGCAACAATTATAAAAATCTTGTAAGCTTTCCAATTGATAAGCATTACCGAAATAATTCATTATTGGAAAGGTATACTCTTTCATATTTTTAAATTTGTTGTTCAGCGTCACAAAACGTTTAGAAAACATTTCTTTTTCCAAATATTTTTTTGGAGAATTTAATGCTCGAAAACAGTAACATGGAGCCGTATCATCTGTTACTTTGTCCCAAGACCATACACAACTATTCAAATGAAATTTTCCTTTTTCATTTAAAATAAATTTTAATCGACTGTTGAAACGATGAGACAACGTTTCAAAATGTAAAACGCGAACACGATACTGACAAATTACTAAATTTTTTTCTAAAACTTTAAATTTTTTACTTGACATGTTTTAGTTAAAAGTGAAAATATAAGTAAAATAAAAAAATACGAAATTTATCCTATACCTTTAGGTACCGCAAAATAAAGACTACCTTTAAATTTACAGTATGAAGACCGTCCGTTTAAATATTATAATAAAATTATATTTTTTTATTTCTTAAAAATAAATATATTTAATTGATACCTTCTAAGTACTGCAAAACAAAGAATGTTGTTAATTTTACGATATGAAGACAATATAATTATTTTTTTCTAAAAAAATACCAAATTTTTTGGGAAAAAATCAATATAAAATAGCTATATTTTTTATTACAAAGATGAAATTAAAGTTTCAATATCTTCAGAATCACAACATAAACATTTACAACGAATTAAATTCCAAACTTTTTCATCAGAATAATGAAAAATTGGCCATTTATATAGAATTGTTGAAAAATTCTCTTGTAAAAAATCAAAATAGAATTTTTCGCCCTCTACGTATAGCCAATCTTTTGTTTTTTTATTGTTTTCTGACAGTGGAAGAAATAACTTTTTTAGTCCTGTAAATGTTGGAAAATAATCTTTGTAATGAGTTTGTACATGATTTTCAAAAATCCATCTTTTTGTACCAGCAGGAAACTTTTCTTTACATAAAATACACCTCGCCTTATCTAAGTCTTGTCTCTCATCGATATGCGCTTGAAAGTTCAAATAATCATAAAAGACTTTTGGACAGTAATCACATTCTATTAGAAAAGACATAATAAATAAAGTTGAAGAAAATATAATATTTTATACCAAGAACAAAAAAAAAAAAAAAAAAAAAAATTTTTTTTTTTTTTTTTTTTTTTTTTTTTTTTTTAATTATTATCATGCATTTTTAAAAAAACATTTATATTTTTATCTACTTCATTTTTAATGTCAATTCTGATCATCGACATTATATCATGTAAACAATCTCTTATCATTTCTTCTTTAATTTTTTCGATATCATCACCAATCTTTGAATAAGCAGATACAAATCTGTTATAATTTACATAATTTTTTATCTTGTATTTATTCAATGCCTTTTCATTAAACTCTTCTCGTTTTATCTTAAAAATATTTCTAGAAAGATAACCTTCTTCCTCATCTTTCTTCAACACAAATCCTTCCAATGGACAATTTGAATAATTACTAGGATATTTTTCTACTTCACTATATAAATCACCTATTGTTTCATAATGCAAATTTAAAATTGGTACATGAGGTAATTTTACTTCTTGAAATATTTTTATAGCATCGCTATACTTCATGAATGTTTTTGTATCCAACTTATAAATATCAAATGCACGAAAAAACACTTTTTTACTTCCAAATACAGATTCCGATTCAGAGTCATAATATATAATTCTATTATTTGTTCGACCAAATATTTCACCGTAAATGATAAAATTACATTTTATAATATCTTTGATTGACTGTACTTTTTGTATTAACGGTTTTATAATTTCATTTAAACCAAAATTACAAGAATTTTCCTTTAAAATCATGTTTCTAGATTGTATTCTAAGTGAATCGTTAATATAACCAATTCCAATATTCGATCCGTCAATTTTTTCAGTAATGATCAAAGACTTGTCAGAAATTAATTTTATTGTTGATGTCATGGTATCTAATAACAGTATTCGATAGATCCATCTAAAAAAATTTTAAAATCTAAAATTAATTAAAGTCAAATTATACTTAAAAATTATTTAATTTAACTTGTTTCGGCGAAAACTTTTTCGGGAATATTCAAATATTTTTAAGTTTATAAAAAAAATTTAAGTTCCAAATAATGAGTTTTAATTTTTTCAAAGTAGACAATTATTTTCATTTGTTTCTCACAAATATTTAATAAAAATATTTAATAAAAATCTATCTTTTTATAAAACAAAAAATATTTTGCAAGACTGTAAGAATTATAAGAAAATAAATTGGTAAATGTAAAAATGAGGTTTAAAATTGATCAACTTCTCCTTATTTATATATTCAAACGATTAAAAAAAAAAAAAAAAAAAAAAAAAAAAAAAAAAAAAAAAACTTTAACCTACTTAAAAGGATGTCAACAAAGTTAATAACTTTTTTGAGAAAGAATGTCATATTTTTAGGTTATCTTTATACCATGACCTAAAAAAATCATTTATTTCTTTAACATGATTAAAGATAGGTGTTGACGAATTTGATAACTTTTTAAGAAAGAATGTTATGTTGCTAGATTATATTTTATGCCATGACCTTCTAATTTACTTTGACGAATTTGATAACTTAATCTAAATCAACATTTTTGAAAATTGATCTTATCTGAAATGATTTTAACCGCGTGTCCATTATAAAAAGAATCAATCAAATTTTCAAAAAACTAATCACAACTTTAATGTTTTTTTACTTCTTTGCATTTATTTTAAAAAGATTAAAAAAAGATTAAAAAAAAAAAAAAAAAAAAAAAAACTAATTAATTAATTTTCAAAAATGAAAACGACTACATCTTGGACTCGAAGGAAAATTCAATTTAGAAAACCTTTTCTGTCAGATAAACAAAATATTTAAAAAAAAAAAAAAAAAAAAAAATTTTTTTTTTTTTTTTTTTTTTTTTTTTTTTTTGTCGGAAAAGATTTTCTAAATTTAATTTACCTTCGAGTCCAAGATGTAGTCGTTTTCATTTTTAAAAATTAGTTAATTAATTAATTAGTTAGTTAATTAATTAATCATTAATTAACTGATTTTCAAAAAATGAAAACGACTACATCTTGGACTCGAAGGTAAATTCAATTTAGAAAACCTTTTCTGACACACACACGAAAAAAAAAAAAAAAAAAAAAAAATTTTTTTTTTTTTTTTTTTTTTCCTGTAAGAAAAGGTTTTCTAAATTGAATTTTCCTTCGAGTCCAAGATGTAGTCGTTTTCATTTTTGAAAATTAATTAATTAATTAATTAATTAATCATTAATTAATCATTAATTAATTTTCAAAAATGAAAACGACTACATCTTAGACTCCAAGGAAAAATTCAATTTAGAAAACCTTTTCTCACAGATAAACAACAACAAAAAAAAAAAAAAAAAAAAAAAAAAAAAAAAAAATTTTTTTTTTTTTTTTGAAAGTTTATAAGTTATATTTATTTAAAAGAATATATATTTATGATATTGATCAGATAAGTTCAATTTTCAAAATGATTTAAACTGATTCGATTATAGAAAAATGTAGCTGATTTTTAAAAAAAATAAACTAAAAATAGTATTTTTATGACTTAATTATGAAATTTTGAAAATTTATTGTATAAAATTTAAAAATGATCACAATTTTTATGTTTTTGAATTTATGTGAAAAATTTATCAATTTTTTAAAATATTAAAAATAAAATTTCTAAAAAACAATTAAATTAGTCATTTTATTATTTTGATATTTTTACAATAAATTTCATTATCAAACTCATTTTTATTAAAATTTTTAGAACGAAATAATTATATATCCTGCATACCCGCCAAGTTATTATTTTTGTTTTTCATTTCAAATATGAAAAAAAGTAAAAAACTTTTTTAATTTACAAAAAATATAATTAAATAAATCTTTTTAAACATATTTTTAAGAAATATTTTCAATATTGGTTAAATGTTTGACGCAAAAAATGGAGTTGGACAAGGTATTATTAACCATCTGGTTAATAATACCTTGCCCAACTCCATTTTTTTACTCTTAATATGTTTACTTTTATAACTTATGTTATAAAAAATTTCTATTAAGAATATTTTATTCAATATTAAATTGTTTTACAGAAAGAAAACAAACAAAAAAATATAATAAAAATAAAAATTTATTATATGAAATAATATTTACAAAAATATATACAATATTTACAAATTTACAAAAGTATTATCATAAACAATATTTTTCGGTAAAATTGTCGCAAGGTATGTAAGTTATGATAATTATTTAAAAAATTTATATTTTTTAAATTTAAATTTTGAAAAACAAAAGAAAATGTTTCTATTATTAAAAGACATATATATTTTAAAATCTTATTGAAGTTTTACTCATAATATAAAAGTTTATATGTTTTAATAAAAAATACTAATATATAAATTTTTTAATTTAAAATTCTGTAAAATATAATAAAAATGCGTCTATTATAAAAAAAATAATATACAAATATATACTTATATAATTTAAAATTTTGTTAAAGTTTCATTAAAAGTTTCATCAAAATATGTTAAAAATTTCAAGTTTTTTTCTTGCAATTTCTGATAATTATAATACAAGAAATTTAATTTATGTGTGTCTGGATGATTATAACTAAAATTATCCGTACTATTGGATATTAAATTAAGAGTATCTAAGCTAACATTTTTAAGCAAAGAAATAGACTTTTGCAAATTTTTTTGAATTTTTTTGGCTAACCTATAAGATTTTAATTTTTGATCAAAACTCACATACCTTTTGACAATACCCGAAGAGGATTGTCGGGTGAAATATCTTGGTTTTTTTCGATGACAAACAGATGTTTCTGGCTGCAAAATCTCATTTGTTGAAGAGGCGGTTGAAAGTTCGTTATTTGAAATGTTTTCGGAAGATGAAAAATTAGGAGTTTGATATCTTGGATTCGTGACATCATCCTCATTGGCAGTCGTTTCGATTGAATGGCTAAGGTCAGGACTCTGCTGAAATCTGGAATTGGTGACATCGTCCTCGTTGCTAGTCGTTTCCTCTTTGATCGGACGGATTATGTCGGGACTCTGAAATCTTGGATGGGTGACATCGTCCTCGTTGACAGTCGTTTCCTCTTTGATATGATGAATCATGTCAGGACTTTGAAATTTTGGAATATCGTAAATGTATATATAGCAATATTCATGGAACTTGTATCCACAAATTTCGATCACTTTATTATCGAAAATACTTTTATTGCAATAATTGCAACAAAGCATAATTAACCAGAAGCACCGGAACACTAATAACAGACACAGCAGCCAGTCAGCAGGAAAATGAGTTTATGAGCAAAATGCTTCTCTATATATACGTTTTTTCAAAATCACTTGACCCCGATATCTCTAGACGCTTAAACAAGTTCAAAAGGTGAAAAAAACAAATGATATTTTATCACGAGGAAAATAATCTCATGTGAGGTCAATAGGTTTTGAGAAGGAGGTCGGAAAAACATCGCGTGATATTTCGTAACGGTTCAAAGTAATTTTTTTAAGTGCATCAGACAAGTTCAAAAGGTGAAAAAAACACTTAAACAAGTTAAGTTATCGGGTCAATTGGCACTTGACTTTAATATCTTGAAACGCTTGCAAAATATTTTCTCCTCGTGTTCTGCAAGAAATATATAAGAGTCACTTGACCTCATGTCAAGGATTTTAATATCTATGAGAAAGTTTAGATAATTCTTTTTCTAGATGAATCCGATAAGAAAATAATAAAAACAATTTAGTTTTCAATTTTTATATCTCGATATATTAATCTCTTATATAACATGTTTTTAAAAATAAAAATTTTCTAGAATTTTCCTTGAACTTTATCTATCAGTTTTTAATCAATAGATAATCTTATTGACCCATTGATCTTTTATTCATTTAATTTTTTCATGTATCGATAAATATTTTTATTGTCCATGAGAAAGAGATAAACCAGATAATATTTTTTTGTTTTTCGTAAGTAAATGAGCTTTTTTGTAAGAAACGCTCAAAAATGGAAGACATTTCAAGAACAATATCCTAATTAAGCGATAACAATTTATCTTGGTCTTTTTGTAATTACTACTAGTTTGAAATTCCTAACACCTTTCTTTGCTATATATTTATATTGACGCGGAAAAATATAACTTGGAAAATACTATATGTAATTAGAATTTTTATAGTTAAAGGTTAAACGACTTGCAATTTTTTATATATTTCATTCTTAATAAGATCTTGTAATTTAACTTAATTAACCCGTTATAGTTATAAATTTAATAAAATTATAAAAAAACAATAAAATGACCAAACTTATAAAATTATTTCAATTTTTGCAAAAATCAATTTATACAATTTTTTTAAATGAAAAATAAATACCCAAACACAAATTTTAACCCCACTTGGTTAAAGCCTAGTTGAATTTGTAATTTTTAATTAACATAATCATTCTAAATATAATTCACTATAATATTTATTTAAAAAAAGGAACTGGATAAATTTTCGTATTTGTTGATTATCACAAATTCAACCAAGTTTGAAAAAATAAAATATAATTATAATTATATTTTATAAGTTTATCATTTAAAATTAATAAAATATTTATACTTTTATATTTATTCAAAAAATTATAATATTTTTAAATAAAACATTAAATATAATTAAATTATTTATTTTATTAATTTTATATTGTAATTTTTCAAAATCCCATAATTAATTTTGAAAATAATTCTATTTTCTCCACATTCTTCTGAATTCGATTAAATTTCTGATAATCAACACACAAGCTAAATCGTTACATTTAAAAATATATCAAATTCAGTTATTATATTTTATTTAACCATAGTTCTTATTATATTTATTTATTTCTTTATAAGAAAACATTTTCAATAATTAAATTTTTCTTCAAGTACAAGATACAGTCATTTTCATTTCTGAAAATTAATTAAGTTAATTAGATAATCATTAATTAACTAATTAATTTTCAGAAATTAAAATTACTACATCTTGGACTCGAAGGAAAATTCAATTTTCGAAAATCTTTTCTGATGATATTTAAAGTTGTAAAAAAAAAAAAAAAAAAAAAAAAAAAAAAAAAATTTTTTTTTTTTTTTTTTTTTTTTTTACAATATTGAAGTTGAAAAAAATATATTTAAATCCTAATCGGATCAAGTAGTATTTCAAAAACAAATGATTTAGATTGTGTGTGTCGATTATTGAAAATTTAACTGAATTTTAAAATGTTATGAAAATAGTATGATTTTTAAAAACTAACAAACCGGGAATTTTCAATAATTAACTTTAAATGTTATGAGACTAAGTTCTATTTACAAGTTATAGATTTTTAATATTAAATGAAAAATTATTAATTTTTTTTAATTTATAATTATTGTTTATCGATATTGAAATCGTTTTCATTATTTTAATAAATTTTTCTAATAGGAAGATTTTAGAAAGTAAATTGTTTTTAAGTTATAATTAACTTTCTAAAAATTATATTTTTAATAACAAAGAAATATAAATTTTCAGTTGAAAAAATTTTTCAAAGTTGTAATGTAAAAATTAAAATAATTTTCAAAGTTTTATAAAAAAAGAATATTTTACCTAAATAATTATTCAAGCAGGAATCTAATTAAAAAAATATAGAATGGATGTCACATTACATTCTTAACCTAACCCACTTAAAGAAAATCAAAATAATTTTTCCTCATTCCCATAACCTGTTGAACTCATTCCATAAAAGTGTGTCATTTTCGAAATTACATCCTTCCTTTTGAACTCATTATTGTTATACAATAAACCTGATACGTATTTATAAATTAAACTTTGCCTTATTCCCATAACCTTTTTGAACTCTTTATCTTCTCACCATTACATATTAAGCAATCTTTTCTAGAATTTTGTTTTTCTTTTTGAACTCGTTATCATAAATTGTACTTTGCCCCCTTTCCCATAACTTTTTGAACTCTTTGTCATGTCACCATTACATATTGAGCAATCTTTTCTCAGTATTTCTAAACTCTCATAAATTATACTTTGATCCACTTGAATTTAATCGGTTTGTTATATAAATCCCACTTGAACTTTTGAACTCATTTTAAATTGAGGTCATTCAATTGGTATATATAGTCGCACTTTCGGCGGCTTCACAGATTATATTTTTTTTCCTCCGACACCATGCCAAAGGAACGAGTGTGTCAAAATCCTTCATCGTCCAAGCGGCATTTTGAGAAATATGATCTTAAAAAATATATGAGTAAACCACCGTTTGTTTTTCCAAAAAGTGTGTGTCAAAATCCTTCATCTTCGAAACAGTATTTTTATTTTGAGAAGTATGATAAAAATTATATGAGTAAACGATTGCCAAAACCGTTTATATTTCCAAAGAGTATAAAATCTCTTGATGCACCTCTTGAAGAGCGTGAACTTGAAACTATTTTTGAAGAATTCAGTATTGATTTATGGCGTCCTCCGATTCCAATATATGTTAATAAGGAACAGATATATGAATCGATACCCGTACATAAATTTGTATTGGGTGATCCGAGATTTGAAAAAAAGTTGTGTAAAAATTTTTTAAATATATTTTAGTGTTTCACAGACTCTAAAAAAATCATATTGTGTTAAAATCTTCAAATCTTGAAATGTTTGAAAGAAAATTGTATTTACTGTTATGTTTAAATATAATATTATAACACTGTTTAAAATAATATTTTATATTAAAAAGAAAATGTAAATATATTTTATGGAAAAAAATAATAAATACTTTGAAAATTTAATAAACTTTGTATTGTTTTTATATAAAATACAGTTAAATTTTTTATAGTACAATGCTATAAAAAGGAAATTTATTAAAAAAATGGGGTTAGACAAGGTATTGTTAACTAAAACTAGTTAACAATACCTTGTCTAACCCCATTTTTTTGCATTAAACCTATAGCCAATATTGAAAAGTATCATAAAAAATAAATATGTTTCTTAAGAATATTACATCAAATATTTTTATTTTTTTAATTTTAGATTAAAAAAATGAAAAATGAAAACAACTACATCTTGGACTCGAAGAAAAACTCAATTTAGAAAACTTTTTTCTGAAAAAAAAAAAAAAAAAATTTTTTTTTTTTTTTTTTTTTTTTGTCAGAAAAGGTTTTCTAAATTGAATTTTCCTTCGAGTCAAAGATTTTTTTTTCCTGTCAGAAAAGGTTTTCTAAATTGAATTTTCCTTCGAGTGAAAGTTTTTTTTTTTTTTTTTTTTGATAAAGTTTGGTATATAAAAGCTTTGTTCAACGCTGAGAAAATACAATTGAGTCACAATACTCTACTTATAAAATATGTCTTATGACCGTTTTATTCATCCTATAAATGATAATTTTCTCTTGTCATTAGATGATACGATTAATCCCGAGCATGATTTATCTCATGCTCAACCTATAGATGATATAGAAAATCCGATACAATCTAATGACGTAAATTTATTAGAAAATACTAATATCGATTCTTTAATAAATTATATCTTGTTTGAAAATGATTTATTGCAAAATACCCATTTGTCGGAAACGGATAATATTTCTTATCGTCAACAACTTGAAAAAGATAATGCTCAACTGAAACGGGAAAACGACCAATTTAAAAGAATAAATAAACTATTATCTACTTTAAATCAATTGTTATTTAATGAAATTAACGAATTAAAAAGAAAAAATATATTAGTTTATATGAAATCATCTACCAAAATTAAAAACTTGAAAAGAAAAATAACTACTATATTATCAACATTGCAAAATAATGAAAATGGATTAAGAATGTCAGTTCGATATTTGGAAAAACAATTAAAAGATTCTGATTTAAAAAATGTTCCGAATCAATTAAAATCTCAAAGAAATAAAAAGCGAAAAATATATACAACTTGCAATTAAAAAAGTTTTTATATGTCAAATTTAAAAATCTAAAATAATGTCCCTTATCTTTAAAAGTTACACACAATCATAATTTTCGTTAAAAAAAAAAAAAAAAAAAAAAAAAAAAAATTAATTTTTTTTTTTTTTTTTTTTTTTTTTTTTTTTTTTTAAATATATAAATTGAGTTGCTCAAACTAAAATGTTTCATATCTTTAATACTTGTCGTTTTCACTTACGTTTAAATTTTTTGTTATTTAAATAGATAAACGGTATTTTTACAACGTGTATAAATTATCTATAATGAATTGGTATCCAAAACACTTCATAAATGATTCTGTCTTTTTATCATGTGTAGAAAATGAACATCATTTATACAAAGCTATATGTAGTTATTGTTATAAAAAGTTTCCGCCTAAGATAAAAACTTGTTGTTTGGAGGATCATTCAAAGAATAATTGTATTTCAAAAACTGATTTATCACCATGTATCGTTGTACCTGTTTCTAATGTAAACAAAAAAACAAATTCTTGGATTTATATAAACGATGAAAAATTGTATATTGATTTTGAAGACAAAAATAATTCATTGATTAAATTAAATAATTCCATCATATACTATTCTGATGATACAATATTAAAATGGATACATTGGTATCCATATGGTTTTAATTTGTTTAAATGCTTTAATTCTAATTAATTTTTTTGTCAAATTATACAAAATGAAAAAACTACATCTCGGACTCGAAAAAAAAAAAAAAAAAAAAAAAAAAAAAAAAAAAATTTTTTTTTTTTTTTTTTTTAGCTACTCAAGCCCAATATGCATATAGCGATAATGTTCCTGTCGGTAGTGATCAACAAACAACTGCCGCTACCTTTACTGAGGGGCTTATCCAGATTATCAGACTGATTCTACTACTGCAAACGAAACTAAAAAAACTAGTGATGTAAATCCGGTCGCAGAGACTTCAAAAACTAATCATAATTACTCTGTCGGTCCAAGATATAGATGTTTTCATTTTTGAATTATAAATTAATATTTAATTAATTTTCAAAAAATGAAAACATCTGCATCTTGGACCGAATCGAAAAAAATCTTTTATAATGTAAATCCTTAAAAAAAAAAAAAAAAAAAAAAAAAAAAATTTTTTTTTTTTTTTTTTTTTTTTAATTAAGATATAGAATTTTTCATATAAAAACGATGACTTCCTTCACGAGAAAAGATATTATTTTGTTTTATACAAAAACTTTTACCTGTTAGTTTTTTACAACCTTGAGTTAAAAAACATAATGTGGCTGCGAATTACTTTTTTTCCAGAAAGGCCCTCTTTGTATGCGATAATATCAAAATCAGGAGATGTTTATTTCAAAGCATCCGATGTTGGAAAATTTTTGGGTTATTCGTGCATTTTTTCTTTTGCTTCGAGATATTCGACGAGAGAAGTGATCGCCGATACATTTAAATATAAAAGTATTCGAGTATTTAATTTCGAAGAAATGATATCCGTCATTCATAAAACTTTGCGGAGTCATCGAACTCTTTTCGATGAACAAAACATCGAAGAATTAAAAGCATTGTGGTTGTACGGATGTGTACCCGATATATTTCCTTCTATTCGACCATACTGTCCTTCGGTTGCTTTTCCATTAAAAGTCGGAAAAGAAGGTTTGAATTTACAAGAATGGATTCGAAAATTTGTAGAAAATTTTCCCGACGACGATTTTTCAGTTACGGAAAAAAATAATATTCATAAGTATTCGGATAAGAATATTACAGAGAAAATTTCAACTGGTTTTTCTGAACAACCTTCAATTTTTGAAATGGAAATGGGCGAACCGCTGAAAGGAGAATCTGATATTTTACCGCATCAAATTCATATTTTTTATCGTGGAGTTAGAAACGTATATTCTAAAACATCTTCGATAATTTATCAGCAAAATTTTGTAAATTCGCCTGAAAAACCAATGGAATCTGGAATCTAAACATATAAAATAATATTATCAATCAAAACATAACAATTATCTGAGTCTTATCACATTAAAATTTTTTATTGAAAATCAACAAACAGAAGTTTCATGATCGTATTAACAATGTTCATGCAAGTAATCAGAATTTTTAAAAAAGCTATTGAGGACTTGCAAAGAGAGTTTGTTACATTCAAGCAGTTTTTCCTATATATGAATTTAGACAAGAAATTTTAGATACAGAATTGCGTTTTTCTAAGTCGAAACGTATTCATACAAGTAATCAGAATGAGAATTTAAAAAAAAATCCATTGAAGACTTACAAAGAGAGTTTGTTACATTCAAGCGGTTTTTCCTATATATGAATTTAGACAAGAAATTTTAGATACAGAATTGCGTTTTCTAAATCGCAACGCGTTCATGCAAGTAATCAGAATGAGAATTTTAAAAAATCTATTAAAGACTTACAAAGAGAGTTTGTTACATTCAAGCAGTTATGTATGTAAAGGGTATTCTTTGATTGTCTGTAAAAGTAAATAAAAATACAAAAAAACATTCAAAGTTAATTTTAATGTTCTCTCCTCAAGTTGATGTTTCAAGATTTTTCAATTATTTTTCTCTCAAACTTTCAGTATCAGTCCTGAAAATTTCTATTTGTTTTCTACCCGTGAAAAACAGTATGGAAAAGTTCAGTATCGTATCCACATGATGATTTTAAAAACTCTGCCTAAAAAGTTAATCGGTATCACACTTGAAATTTCCTAGTTTGTTTTCTACCCTGAAAACAGTATGGAAAAGTTCAGTGTCGTATCCACATGATGATTTTAAAGACAAAAGCATTCAAAGTTAATTAGTGAAAACCCCCGATTTGTTTCTACCTGTGAAAAACAGTATGTAAAAGTTCAGTGTCGTATCCACATGATGATTTTCTCTATCCATGCAGTATATTTTACATAGGATGATATTATTTTTATTTTTCCTTCCATGTATAGATTACTTATAATAAAATAGAAAAAGAAAACAGTTATTATCATTTTAATAATATAAGTCAGAAAAAAGATTATATTTCAAAATCAATAGTAAATTTATATGATTTCTTTGAGCAAAATATATTTTCGTCACAAGATTTGTATTTTTCTAAAAATATAAAAGTGTTAAATTAAATGAATTTAAATTATTTTATTTCTTAAGATAAATAATCTTGGATTTTTATTATGTTTGAATATTATCTTTAATTAAAAAAAAAAAAAAAAAAAAATTTTTTTTTTTTTTTTTTTTTAACATTTAAAAAATTTATAAGATAAGTTCATCTATAAAAATATATATTTACGATGTTTATCAGATAAGTTAAATTTTCAAAAATGACATGCGTGGTGTTTTTGAAATATTTTACGGTACATCTTTTTTCATCACCAATTCAAAAAAAGTTCATCTATAAAAATATATATTTACGATATTTATCAGATAAGTTAAATTTTCAAAAATGACATACTACACATTGATTATAAAAAAATTTTAACTGAATTTTCGAAAAAAATAAAGTAAAAATAGTATTTTTGAAAAACTAATTAAGGTATTTTGAAAACTTATTATATAAAAATAATCATTTTCATTTTTTCACTTTTTTGTATTTATTATTAAAAAATTAAAAATTGTATTTTTTTAAATATTAAGAATAAAATAACTTAAAAGTAATTAAATTATTTATTTCGTTATTTTTACTCAACAATTTTTAAAATTACATAAAAAAAAATTATAATAAAACTTTAAAATAATTGTTAGTATGTCTAGTGAAAATTCTTCGCTTAACCTTTATGATTTAAACGATGATGTATTAATAAATCTTTTTAAAGACTATATTTCTATTCGTGAAAAACTAATACTATTAGATTTACCAAATTTTCAACATTTATTATTAGAACCTTATTCTTGGTCAATTCCTAGCGATAAATTTTACGGATTCATAAAAGCGATTCAAATAATGAAACCGGGTTGGTATCTCGATGATCAGAACAATGCTTGTTATATTTCCGTAGATGAAAAAAATGCTAAATTATCTGCGCGTTATTTTACTTATTTAAAAGTCAAAGATTCGAATAAAAATTATCCGTCTCTAGATAATCTCATAAAAGGTGATATCACAGAAATATATTCTAATGAAATGGGAATACAGAGACCGCTTAATTGGGAGGATTTTGATCATTATATTCATCATACCTTCCCAAAATTATACTCTTCGGTCGATAAGGTAGAAGACATGCAATTTTATTATGTATTGCATAACAATATGATTGCTGTAAATCCATTTTTAAAAATTCTCCGTTGGCCCAAAAGCCGTATCCCCCCTCCCTTAAAATGTTCCAATTTTGATTGGTATCCACCCAAGACATATTCTTTTGAAGAAGAGTGTACCGTGTTTAGTGATAAGACACCTCATTGCTTAATGGGTTGGAATAAAAAAAAGGATAAAATAACCAGGGAATGTATTTATGATGGAAAATGTTTATGTAGAAAAGGAAAATTTAAATTTTCGCCTGTAAACGGTTATTGGAAAGAGTATAAGCGGTACGAATATAGTATTATTACAGTCGATGATAATTTATCTTTTGATCAATATAAGTCGTGGTATAATAATCAATATAATTGTACAGAGAAAAAACAAAAAAATGTGCCGCATAAAGATCAATCTATGATTTTGAATGAGTGTAAATTGTATAAAAGTATATATAATTTATTTTCTAATCAAAACAAAATGAATGAATTATATAAAGTTAAAAAAACTATTTTCCTTATAAATGATAGTATTATGAGATATTCAACGATGGAAGATTGAAATTGAAAAAAAAAAAAAAAAAAAAAAAAAAAAAAAAAAAAAAAAATTTTTTTTTTTTTTTTTTTTAACCATATTTAAAAGAAATAAATGTATTTGATAACCATTTCTATCGTTAAAGGATATCAAAATATTTTTCAAGTATGCCTAATAAGAATTCTCCGCTTACTCTTTTGGATTTAAATAATCACGTATTATCAATGCTTTTTAACGACTACGTTACAACTCATGATAAACTAACGTTACTAAATTTACCCGATTTTCACGAAACATTATCGAATCCTGATTTTTGGTCGATTCCCTACGACGAATTTTTCGGATTTATATATGCGATTAGAAGAATGAAACCGGGTTTGTATCTCGATAATCACAACGATGTTTGTTATATATCCGTAGATGAAAAAAATGCGTCTTTATCCGTACGTTATTTTAATTATTTGAATATTAAAAAAATAAATGAAACTTATCCGTCTCTAGACGATTTGATAAAAGATGGTGTCGAAGAAGAAAATAAATATACTATACAAAGTATTATAAGTGAAAAAATGAGATGGACGTCTTTCGATCATTATATTCGCGACACATTTCCAAAATTATATTTCCCGGTCGATAAGATGGAAGACATTCGATTTTATCGCGTGTCTCCCGAGATCACGGTCGCCGTGAACCGTTCTTCGAAAACCCTCCGTTGGCCCGAAAGTCCCATACTCTGTCCGTCCGAATGGTCTGCTTTTGAATGGCTTAGAAATCCACCTAAAATTTATCGTTTCAAAGGAAAATGTATAACTGTTCGCAATAATGCATTGAATTACTTGATACGATGGGGAAAAAATGAAAAAATAAATATAACATGCTTTTACAAAAATGAATGTTTTTCTAAAAAAGAAAAATATAATATTTTACCCATAAAAGGTTATTGGAAAGAATTTAAAAGATATTATTATAGTATAATCAACAATCATTTATCTTATGATGAATATGCATTGTTGTATAATAGGTTATGTTTTTATAGAAACGAAAAACCAAAAAAAGTATTACCCGTTGATACTTTTTGGTATTATTCTAGTATATATAGTATATTTTTTGGTCACTATAAAAAAAATGATCCGTATAAAGTTAAAAAAGAAATAATTATTAACAATTAATTATTTAAACATTCAATTAAAAAAAAAAAAAAAAAAAAAAAAAAAATTTTTTTTTTTTTTTTTCTCCAGTATATATATTTGATCAATATTCTTCGTTTCTAAATCATATTCAACATGAACGCAGATTATATTAATACTCTGCGAAAAATTTATACAATTTGTGATCGTAGAGTCAATATTTTACGTTTCGAAGTATTATCTCGTCGTTATAATAGTCGGTTGAAATTTCTTTTGAACAAGAGAGATAAATTACATTTAAACAATTGCGTATGGTCTCAGGACGATGCGACTGAGGGACCCGATACGTGTCATTGCATTCATGCAATAACATCACCAGAAAAATATTTAGTTAACGAAATGCTTTTGAAAAACTCACAAAAATTATACGAGGAAAAACATTCGTATATTGAACCTTTGGTATTTTCGAATAATTTTGATTCCTAAGTAATTGAGAATATACGAGATTTTTACAATCGTTGTGTTTGGGATAGAGAAAATGTGTTCAAGTGGTACGAAGAATATAAAACTAGAAAGAATGTTGTACAATTTGAAATAAAAGTGAGAGAAATGGAAAAACAAAAAGAAATTAACGTGATTTGCAATTCTGAAAGTGGAGAATGGCACTTGACGGACTGTGAGAGATGCATTTTTGCAGATAAAGGTCCAAATACATGTTTTTGTCAAAAAGCTATGATGGATCCTTCAGAATATCTCCGAGAAAAATATAATTTCATAGATGTAAAAAAGACAAAAGAAAAAATACCGATTAATTATTTAAACATTCAGTAATTTAAAAAAAAAAAAAAAAAAAAAAAAAAAAAAAATTTTTTTTTTTTATTTTTTTTTTTTTTTTTTATTTATATATATAAAATATTATATTTATAGGAAATAAATGTATTTCATAAAGAATATCGAAATAGTTTTCAAATATGCCTAGTGAGAATTCTCCGCTTACTCTTTTTGATTTAAATAATCATATATTATCAAAGGTTTTTAATGACTATGTTACACCTCATGATAAACTAACGTTATTAAATTTACCTTATTTTCATGAAACATTATCGAATCCCGATCTTTGGTCAATTCCCTACGGCGAATTTTTTGGATTTATAGATGCGATTCGAATAATGAAACCGGGTTGGTATCTCGATAATCGTAACGATGCTTGTTATATATCTGTAAATGAAAAAAATGCGTTTATATCCGTACGTTATTTTAATTATTTGAATGTTGAAAATTCAGACGAAACTCATCCGTCTCTAGACGATTTGATAAAAAGTGGTGTGGAAGAAAATAAATATCCTATGCAAAGGATAATAAGTGGAAAAACGAGATGGGCGTCTTTTGATCATTATATTCACAATACATTTCCAAAATTATATTTTCCGGTCGATAAGATGGAGGATATCCGATTTTATAGTATATCTCCCTACATCACGGTCGCCGTGAACCGTTCTTTGAAAACCCTCCGTTGGCCCGAAACTCCCACACTCCTTCCGTCCGAATGTAATACCTCTGTTCTACAGGTACTTCTTCGTGGACATCCACCTAAAATTCATCATTTCAAAAATAAATGTACCGCTATTAGCAATAACGCACCGCATTACTTGATACGATGGGGAACAAATAAAAAAATAATTGCAAAATGCATTTATAAAAATAAATGTTTTTGTAAAAAAGGAAAATATAATGTTTTTCCCATAAAAGGTTATTGGAAAGAATATAAAAGATACTATTATAGTATAATCAACAATCATTTATCTTATGATGAATATGCATTGTTGTATCATAAATTATGTTTTCATAGAAACGAAAAACCAAATAAAGTATTACCCGTCGATACTTTTTGGAATGAAGATAAAAATTATTCTAAAGAGTTGAATGAAAACACAAAGTATAAGTCTAGATATAATGTATTTTATGATCACTATCAAAAAAATGAATTGTATAAAGTTTACAAAGAAATAATTATTAATAATTATGATGGAAGATGGTCAATGAGTAATGATTAAAAAAAAAAAAAAAAAAAAAATTTTTTTTTTTTTTTTTTTTTTTTTCGTTTCTGATAGAATATAAACCAAAGGAAGCTAAAAGTATAATCATATGTTATGCTATATCCGAGTGATTAAATCATACTTTGATTTTCATCGAGTTTTTCTTATAACCATGAATTGTGTTGTTTCTAATGGTAACCCGACCGTTTTTGAATTGAACGAGAATATTTTGAAAAAATTTTTTAAAAATTGTACGCATTTCTCTGAAAAAACAAAATTACTCAGTATACCCGAATTTCAGCTTTCGCTATCGGATCCTACATGTTGGTCCGTCCCTCGAGAATTATTTTCCGGATTCTTACAAATGATGAGTAAGGTGACACTGGGTGGATTCTTAACCAACAACAACGAACTGTGCTACATATCGTTCGATGAAAAAAATGTTTGTCTATATACCCGTTTTTTCACGTATAAAGGCATCGATTACATAGATGAAAATCCTCTTTCCTTAAACGATTTGGTCAATGTTCCTCATGCATCGGACGATATTTTTCCTTGTATGGAAAAGAAATTCAAACGACGAATTCGACTCGAAAATTTTCGGTACTATTTTTCAAAACTTTGTAATATAAAGTCGTATTTTCCCATCGACGATGTAATGAAATTGCAATTTTTTCATTTGGGTCATGACAAAACTATTGTCATAAACCCTTTATCTAAAATTCTCCTTTATCCCGATTTTCTTTGTCCTAAGGCTTACAAAATTGAATCCGATAAACAATGTTTGATAATAGATAAATGGGAAGGAAAACCCGTTTTTTCTATCACGTGGGAAAATAAATACGGTATTATGGTAAAATGTGTTCACGAATATAGTGAACTTTATTGTAAAAATAATCCAAGATTGATTAAACCCAATATGGGTTATTGGAAGGAATCTCGTCGTTTTGTTCATCGTATAGAATTAGAAACTCATCCGTCAGAGAACGAAAGTAAACCGTCGTATTCGATTGTTGAAAATTATTATGCATTTATATGACTTGAAGATTATAAATATTTAATATTTGTATCCATTATCTGAAACTTGTGATTATATAAATAATTATTTAGAAGAAGACAAAAAAATATTGTATTAATTATTTATAAAAATATAATTTAATTATATTATTTTCTTAAAAAAAAAAAAAAAAAAAATTTTTTTTTTTTTTTTTTTTAATAAAAGTTTTAGATTGTTTCTTTCCAACAAATATATTTATAAACGATTCGGTTTTCTAAAACATAAAAAAAAAAAAAATTTTTTTTTTTTTTTTTTTTTCAAACAAATATATATAAATGGTTCAGTTTGCTAAAAACTCTTCATGATTTTTTACAAAACATTTTATATTAATTTTTTATGACGTCATTAATGACGTCATTTTAGAAATCTAAAAGTTGACTTTAATGTTGGAGATTTGCTTTTTCGAAATTTTTTGAAATTTAAAATCTGGCAAAACTGTCTCGCTGCTCACGAAATTTCTTTTCATATTGAAGAGCCCCATTTACCATAGAAAATCGACTTTTCAAAAAACTTATGAGTCCTAGCTTTATATTTTTATCATAGAAAATTAGTTTATTTAATGTAAATTTATATAAAATTATATAAATTTATATAATTTTCTATTGTTTCATCGTGGTTTTAAAAAACTTTTTTGTTTTTGATTTTTTTCTTCTATCGTCTCATTAAAAACTCGTGTTATGGTTCAAGGCAAAGAGTTTAAATGTTATTCCAATACTTTACGTAGGAATAAAGTTCCGTTTTTGTGTCCGAAATGTGGAATAAATATTTTGTCGAGTGAATATGAAAAACATTGCATGGAAAAACACAGCTTGAACCGTTTAACGTGTTGCGTTTGGTGTTTGGGCAAAGTAACATTTCCTAGAGGGCAAAAAAATGACAATGCCAAGCATCTTTTAGAATGTTATAAAAAATTTCATTTTCGTGTGACTTTTACCGCCAAACGAAAAAGTGAAAAAGGAGATTCGTCGTCATCTAAAAAAGAAAAAAAATTACAATTTTTCGATTTCACGCCCATGTGCGAAAAGCAACACTTTTTCGGTCAGGAAAAAATTTCTAGTATCAAAGAATATTACACGAAACCCGTTTGTCTTTTGGATCTGAGCGACGATCTTTTACCCGTAACTTTCAAAGACGAAACTTTGAATCTGGCCGCTACCTGTGTCCGGAAATACGTTCGAGGAGGTTATGTGTGGTTGCACGTCATGATACGGGCGGTGGTTTATGAAAGTTTCGTCCGAGCGATGGAAAAAGACAACGAGGATGATTTCGGTGAGGGTAATGTAAACACTTTACCTTTTTCGTGTTGGTGTAACGGCGGAAGCGAAACGGAAGCAGAATTTAGACAACACCGACACATGATTGTCGTTTCGCGTACTTTGGAAGATTTCAGACGCGTTTGGAAAAATGTTAAGATGCCTCGTGGCAAAAGGAAACCTTATCCGAAATTTAAATGTAAAAAATATAAGCGTATCGAATCCGAACTACATCTGGTGAATACCATGGGTTATTTGAGTCAACGCAAATCCGGATGCGATTTTAAATTTCGCAAAGACGATTACGATCAGTATTGCGGGGAGGCGGAAGATATTTATTTTCCCGACGACCCAGAGTTAAAATATAAAAAGAAGAAGAAAACGAATAGGGCGAGAAACAAAAATCATTTCTGTATTGCAGAAACTTTACCCGAAAATTATAGGTTAGTGTTGGCTACGATGTGGGACGGGGGTATCATGCAACTGATTCAACAAAAATATAATTGTTGCGATCCTAAAAAATTACTTTGGATTCCCATGGAAAGGAAGGATTCGAAATGGAAAGCTCAAGTTAAATACTTGCCGGGTATCCCGATGAATTTGGTATTACCGGTCGCCGAGAATTTCGCACCTTCTAAAAAAGCCACGGATCGGTATCTGCATTTGAACAACGGAAAAAAAATTTATTTCGTCGAACCGAGAAACAAAAAATTGAGAAAAAACATCGACGAGATATTATTTTATCGAGTCGTGGGAGAAGATTGGTGGAAAACGTGCCCCAGACAACAAGCGTGTTTGGACTGTGCGAAACCGATCATGGCCCATTGCGACGGATTGGAAAATGAAAAAACAAATTTAAAAAAGAAATTTGAGAAAGAAATTGCGGAATTGAAAAACAAATATGAAAATGATAATAAAGAATTGCGAAATAAATTTGAGAATTTACGAGTGGAAATCGAACATCGACGCGAAGAAGAAATTAGAGAATTGAAATGTAGATTGGGAAACACTGAAGAGAAAAATGATTTGCTTCAAGCGGAAATTAAACAGTTGTGGAACAAAAACGAATCTCTTCAAAACAAAATTGAATATTTGAGAGAGACCGAAATTGCAAAGTTGATGGTGAAAATATTGAGCTGAAAAGAAGATTGTCTAAATATGAAAATATTTCAGAATAAATAATATTAAAAAAAAAAAAAAAAAAAAAAAAATTTTTTTTTTTTTTTTTTAATATTTCTGAACAAATATATAGATTTATATTTTTCAAATCTTCATCACAAACCAAATATTGGTGTGAAACAACTTTGATCAAATCCATTTATATTTTTTAAGTGGGTCGGATTCTCATTTTAACATATAATTTTGAAAATGATATTAAGTATACGTTGAATGTTTTTATAATGATTAACGATTTTTATATTGTTTATCATATCGCTTCCGACGGAAATTGTTTATTTAGGGCATTGTCGGTATTTCTCTATGGTACCGAAGATAACCATGCCGTTATTCGTCAGGAAATTGTAGAACACGTAGTGAACAATTGGGACTTTTATGGCCCTTTTGTTATTGGCGATAATTCATACGGCAAAACCATTTTAAACGAAAACGATTATTTTAATATAATGTCCAAAGATGGAATATACGGTAATTGCGTAGAATTAAATGCCGCCAAAAAAATTTACAATATGTTTATAACTATTTTTTATTCTCATGACCAGTCTTATGTTACGGTATTGGGTGTAAATGATAAAGAAAAATTATCGGTTAATTTATTGTATGAAGGAGATGGATATAAGGGACATTATAATGTTTTGCTTAAAAGAAATAAACAGAAGCCCGAAGTAGAAAATGAAGCGAATTTTAATGAAAGAAAAATTTGAATTTTGAATCATTTAAAATTTACTTTCCATATCATTGTAATAAAAAAGATAATCAGATGATAATATTATAAATATATTTATTTAATTTATATTTTATTATATTTATATTTCATTTTATTCATTTTGATTTAAAAAAAAAAAAAAAAAAAAAAAAAAAAAAAAAATTTTTTTTTTTTTTTTTTTTTTTTTTATGTTTTATGCTCAAGAAAATATATTTATAACGTTAATTAGATTAAGTAAATTTTCAAAAATGAAGATTTAGCATTTGTGTTGACTATTGCAAATTTAACCAACTTTCGAAAAATATAGTTAAAATGAAATTATTTTTGAAAACTAATTATGGAATTTTGATACTTATCACGAAAAAATAATGAAATGATCCATTTAATTACTTTTTAGTAGTTTAATTTTAATATTTAAAAAATTAAGGAGATTGATATACTAAGCATTATAGTGTTTCAATTTTTAAGCAAAATGGAAAAACATAGGAAGTAAAATGTATTATGATGAAAAATTTCTAAATATAAGTTTTTTTTATAATGAAAACTTTTCAATTTCAACCCGACAATAGGACATTGGTAAAAAATTATAAATTGAAGAAAATTAATTTATATCATTTTGTATTGAATCAAATTCATTATAGAGATTTTAACAAACTAAAAAGCGTTGACCAAGATAGCATGTTTAAAAAAAAACAATAAAATGTTTGAGACTTAAAAATTAATTGTAAAAAAAATGAAAAATGAGAAATATGGAAAAGATACATTAAATTAGAGAAAAACAAATAATGAAAAAAATGTTTTGTCAATATGTTATATTAAGATACAAATTTTAAACTCCTTATCGAAAAATATACTTTGAACCACTTGAGTTTTTAATTGCTTTATCAAGTATAACCTTTTTTTTTTCCCAATCAGAAAAGTCAGGGTCACTTTATTATCTGAGTATAAGGAAACAAAAAAATAGATTGGGTAATAACATTTTCTGGAATACTCAAAGGAGGTTAAAAACACTTGATAAAAAGCAACGTGACTTTATCTAATGTCATGACCCTCTTAAGATGTTTTTGTACTCGATATGTCTGATAAATAAAAAATGATTACATTTAAAATAGGATTTTTTGTTTTTTCATGCACAACCTTCTTTTCCCAATCAGAAAGGTTAGGTCAAAAAGTCATCGCGTTATCGAATAAAAAATGGGTTGAGCAATAATATTTCTGGAACACTCAACGTGACCTTATCTAAAAACATGGACCTCTCAAAATGTTTATGTATTTGATACGTGAGTAAGGTTAAAAAGAAATCGGGTTATTTTTTTCCCAGGGTCAGAAAAGTCAAATCTAATCTTTATGGCATGATGCGCGTTGTTTTTTTTTATCTCTCATTTTCAGAGTATATAAGGAGAGAAAACGGATTCAGTATTTCATTCTTTCTGAAGAGGTCTACGCGTTTCTGTTATTTTTTTCAATCGTAAGCGTATTTCTAATCATGTTTATTGAATTCAACTTTGAAGATTTTCTAAAAATTGTGGGGATAATCACAATAAACGGGAATCCCTATTTCTCCATTTTAGACTTAGCGCGAAAACTACAAATCGAAGATGAATTCGCGTTTGTCAACAAATACGAAAACACGCAATTTTTTAATTTATTGCCGACATGTATCGCGATCTATTTGAAAAAGAACAATTTTTGTGGCATCAGTTTCTCTCAAATGATGGCCGCGATAATAGAAGAAAAAGAAACGGCAAAAAATAAGAAAATTTATGAAAACCGCAATAAAATTTATTATTTGTTTATGTACGGGGAAGTCCCCAATTTTATTATATTTCCGGCGGTCATCAGCGATCCTTCTGCAATTCTGGTGAAAATAGAACAAAGATCACAAGTACCGTTTCAGAAATGGCTGCTGATCTATGGGAAATTGAGGAGTTATGACTTGGAAATTGAAAATTTGAATGAGCATGAAAAAAATAAAAGGTATGTATTTTTCTTTTTTATTCTAATAGTTTTTACTGAAAATTTTTTTTCGTTTATATATGTTAATTTATACTTTAAATTTATTTTCTCTAAAAAAATCATTTATTATTTTAATTTCTAAAAAAACAGTAACATGTACGGTTAAATTTGTTTTTTAATATTAAATTAACATCATATTGTTAAAAAAATTTAATTTTTTAAACCTAATTTTCAAAGAAAACTTAGCGTAACCTTTTAAAATATTTAAATTTAAATTTTATCGAATTCTACTTATCATTTAAAAAATTTTAATATTAAAAATTTTTTTTAAGAATTTCTTTTAAAAAATTTATATTTTTGATTGAAAATTATCTATTAACTTAATTTTTCAAGAAACTTAGTAAATTATAAAAAAATTCTATTAGTCGATATTATATTTTCGAAAATAATTTACAAAATATAAATTATAATATTTTATTTAAAAAAAACTTAAATTTCATTATATTTGTATATTAGATAAAATAAATGTTTAAAATTTTTTACTTATATTATACATTTTTTTAAATAGACATTCTTCAGCCTCTCCTCCAGTTACACCTATTCCAATGCATCCATCTACTTCCCAGCAGTATACTCCTGCCTCACCCGGCTATTCACCTGCCTCTCCTGAATATTCCCCGATTTCCCCAGCATTACTACCTGCCTCACCTGAATATTCTCCTGTCTCACCATCGTACTCAAGACCCAGTTATCAACAAGGTGACATCTATAACAACGATCCATCTTATAGTGGGACAACTTCAATTGCATCAACATCATACAGTGTTCCAGAACAAAATATTGAACCCATAGACTTATCGATGAAAAAAAAAGACTTTGAACATTTTTCCTCAGATATATGGATGGAAGATAAATTCAAAATAACGAAAAACTTTAATACTAAAAATGTAGTAATTGATACTATAAAAAACCTGAAAAGAAAACTGGACTTATTAGATAATGAGGAAAACTACATATTGTCTATGAAATTGTTTAAAATTTAATTATTTTGCAAATAATATTTGTCAATTTTTTATATCTATTATTTTATATGTATTTTTCAAATAAATGACAAAAAATGGGTCGAACAAGGCATTGTTAATGGTTAAAAAGACTTTTTGTCTTATAATTACCTTTAACAATGTCTTGTTCGACCCATTTTTTTATATTAAATGTTTTACCAATATTGGCTACAAATAAAAAAATGTTCATTTATATTGGTATTGTTTTATTTTTTAAGAATAGAAAAATTTAGTATTTTATGTTTTAACGTTTTCCAATGCTTTAAAAAAATAATTAAAAATAAATACTAAATTTAAGAGAATTTTATCAATTATAATTTACAGATATTATTTTTAGGTAAAGAAAGTATATATTAAAACTATTTTGGATTAGATAATATTTTCTAAAATAATAATTTTTTTAATATAGAATTAGAAAATTTTTTTTTTCTGTTAATTTTAAGATTATATTTATGAGAACTACATATTTTCAAATTTTGGGAAAAAGAGTTTTTAAATAAGTTTTCATTTGAATCCAAAATTAATTTTTCAAAAACAAAAACGACTACATCTTGGATCCAAAGAAAAATTCAATTTTCGAAAATTTTTTCTGACAAATATATAAATTTAAAAATAAAAAATTATTATAAAAAAAAAAAAAAAAAAAAAAAAAAATTTTTTTTTTTTTTTTTTTTTTTTTTTTTTTTTAAATAATTTATATATTTGTTAGAAAATATTTTCGAAAATTGAATTTTCCTTCGGGTCCAAGATGTAGTTGTTTTCGTTTTTGAAAAATTAATTAATTTGTTAATTAAAGATTGGTTAATTAATTTTCAAAAACGAAAACGACTACATCTTGGACGCGAAGGGAAATTTAATTTTCGAAAATATTTTCTGACAAATATATAAATTATTAAAAAAAAAAAAAAAAAAAAAATTTTTTTTTTTTTTTTTTTTTTTTTTTTTTTTTTTTTAATTCAGGTATAAAATAAGTAGATTAACGCATTTATATTAAATTATTTTAAATATACACTTTGTTGTAAAATATTTTACATGGTTCTTTTTCAACAGTGGAAGATAGCAGAACAACTTAATGATCGAATCTCAACTCCCGTTTGTCATTACGTTATATTGATTACTAAAACATATAAATTTGACTTGGAAGCAGATTTACAAAAAACTTTGAAAATAACTAATAAACCATTGTTTTGGTTGATTGAAAAATTTAAAAAACATCACGTTCAAGTCGAATATGGCACAGTGTTTCGAGAAGCAGAAATCGATAAATATGGACCCGTCTGCGTCATCAACTCCGATGGTATCGTCAATGAATACTTGCGATCAAAATACTCGGGTAAAAACCCTCCCACGCTCGTTTGTACATCCACATACCAACGTCAAATGCCCCTTCCTTTCAAAACCATTCATCCGGCAACCCTCGTCGAAAAATTCTGTTCTTCATGAAATCAAAGATTTATTGATCCGAGATCTCGTACGTCGTGTCATTGAAGGTCGCCCTTTTGAAACTTTAGCTTTTCATCGTAGAGAATTGATGAAAGATATAATTGATATAATTGGTTATTCATCGGTAGATGACGACAATATTTATTTGTCATTTCGAAATCGATTATTGACTCTATTTGCTTCCAAAACCAGCATTCCGGCAGACACCTCCGAATGGTTGAAACTTTTAAGTAAATGGTTAAAAACGAATACGACTTCTACCACTATTATTTCGGGCGAGGCTGGCGTTATCGTTTTTGATAGAGAAATTTATATGATATTAGGCGTGGATGGTTTCAAAGGTTTTTTACCAAAACATTTAAAATGTTATCTTTCCAATGTTTTAATTCCTTTGAGAAAAGATTTCGAAATACATATCAATGGGGTTCGTAAAATATATAATTATTTTAATGAAAATGAAACTATATCGAGTCTAACCGGAACGCATTCCGCATGTGTGATATTTTTAGCTCTTTTACGTTGGTACGCCTCTAAAATAACGGATTTAATGTTGGACGATCAAATAAAATTTTATGTAGATGCCGCTCAAAAATATGCCGAAAGATATTTGCAACAATACGGAGATTATTATTCGGACATTAAAAATATAGATGAAACTTTATTGTATACGATAGGTGAAATATATAGTGAAGAATTTCGATGTGAAAAAGATTGGAAAACATTAGGAAAAGATTTATTGTTGGATTTAAAGACTGAAAGCTACAAACCAAATTAAAAAAAAAATATATAAAGGATAATTCTATTTCTCTTTTCAATTTTCATGTTGAAAAATATTTTCGACTCGGTAAAATAAATCATGTTTGAAAAAAAATTTTTATTTGCCGAAGCTTTCTGGGTAACTATGAGAGATGGAAAATCTCATTTTCCTTTAGAAATTGCTTTCTGCAATCATCCGGAAAAAGTAGAAATATTTCGAATAGCACCTTTACCCAAATATTATCGTTTAAATTTAAGAGATTTAGCAAACACCAAATCGAGAGTATTTAACAAGGATCGTTTTTATAACAATAAAAATTTAGTAAACGATCCCAAATCAATTTTCCCTCCTATTTCTTCGCGTATGATTTACGAAAAAAAATTGCAACCTAATAGATGGTTGAAAGAATTACTAGAACATATTTCACCTAACAAACTGATTTCTCCTACTCTGTATGTTCGAGGACATTCACAATATCGATTTTTCAAAAATGTTTGTGGTTATCCTTATGTAAAAAAATTTGTATTGCCTATAAAAGAGATAAAAAGTGTCCCGAAAGTTTATCATTCTCACGTACGATCAAAATTGTTACCTTACCCTTGTCCAGGCATAGAAGTTGCAACTATGATGTATCATCGCGGCAATATTAAAGTAATTGGATAACTTTTATTTTCTTGAATTATTCAAATATTGTTATTTAAAAAAAAAAAAAAAAAAAAAAAAAAAAAAAATTTTTTTTTTTTTTTTTTTTTTTTTTTTGTATTAATTTATTTTATAAATATAGTTGAAAGAATAAGAATCGATCATTTTGACAAACAAAAATGAATAGCCGAAAAAGAAAGATTAAGCAATGTTATGATGAATATTTCTATGCAAATTATCAACCTAAGCGTTTTTCCAAATATCGAAAATTCTTAATGTCTTTACCAAATATTAATAGAATACCTATTTGGAGATATCCTGAAGAAATAGTAGGAATTGAAGAAGAAGAAGAAAATGATTCTGGTTATTATTCAGAATAAAAAAAAAAAAAAAAAAAATTTTTTTTTTTTTTTTTTTTTAATATAAATGCAATCTGTGTATATAAATATGATAAAAGTTTCATATCAATCTTTAATTCATAATTTATTTTCATCATGGAAAAAAATTTGGAAGATTTTTTGGATTTTTTAAACTATCATGATAATCTTATGAATATTTTCCACCGATTATTTGCACTATGTGTTCGCATGTCAAATTGGGAAAAATTAAATAATCAAATGTTGATTGATGAAATAAATCACATAAAAGATCCATCATACAAAGCCAGGGAACACATTATGGGTCTTTCAATTTTAAGACTTTTTAAAGAATACTTTTTAATTCCTTCTCCCCTAATTATCCATTTTGATATTTCAGTTGTTAATACTGTCGAAGACGCGATTTCCATATTAAAAGAAAAATTGGAAGAAATTGTAAAATCCGAAACGGTGTCGCCACGAATTAAAAATTTGTTAATAAATAACAAAAACTCTTTCGCACCCATTTCGTGGCACAATCATGATTGTTATCAGACCTTAATTTTAGAATGTTTAATTTTTGCCGGAAAATTTATATCAGAATGCATAATTAAATTCGGCGATAATGTAAATAGCTTGTTCGAAAAGGCTTCCCTTACGTTGATGACATTTTTGTATCATTCTGGGTTATTCGATTGCATTCAGCGTGACTTGTCTAAGGGAATACATCCATTCGGAACACCCGTAGGTTGTATAGAATCGGTTTTGGATGATGATCCATTAACATACGAGTTTTCATTTGAGATAAGCAAAGAAAAACTTGATAAAATGTTAAATAAATGTATTCGACAGAAAAATAAACTTTAAAAGGAAATTCACGGATTTTTTTACAAGAAAAATTTATCCGTTATTTTGAATTATAAAAAAAACTAGATAAATATTCATGTAACGATAGTTTAAAATATTGGTGTTTAATCGAATCTAGAAAAAATTACCGATATCAGTTTAAAATAAAACTATGTTTATTCGCTTATTAAAAAAATTATTATTTTATATTTTATGGTTAATATGTCATATTATATTTAAAAAAATATTTTTTGAGACAAAAGGCAAGTCTTATTATACCAATATTTTAAACATTAAATAATTAATACAACAATATCTTGGACTTGAAGAAAAATCTAATTTAAAAAAAAAAAAAAAAAAAAAAAAATTTTTTTTTTTTTTTTTTTTTTTTTTTTTTATTAAATGTTTCTTTGAGCCCAAAATATTCTTTAAAAGAGATTGCAAAAACAAATTTTGGTATTCATCATGGATAAACAATTTCAATTATTCAATTTTTTAACAAATACTAAAGAAATATTTCAATCTCAGGACCCTTCCGTCGTTCGATTATACGTTTGCGGTCCTACCGTTTACGATCTACCTCATTTGGGACATGCAAGAACCTATATTTTTGCGGATTGTCTTCAAAGATTTCTCATTCATCATTTGAATTATTCGGTACGCATGCTAATGAATATAACTGATTTGGATGATAAAATTATCGAAAAAGGTGGTTTGGAAATTGCCAAAAAATATGAAAAAATATTTTTTGAAACCATGAATGAGTTAAATATTATGTATCCGTGTTATACACCTAGGGTTACCGAACATCTTTCATTTATGTCCGATTTTGTATCGAAGGGTTTAAAAGATTTTATATACTTTTCCGATAACGATATTTTGTTAGATTCCAGTAAATGTTTGGAAAAAAAACGCGTTTTTCCAAAATTAGAAAATCGAGATAATAAACTCGAACTCAAAAAAGGAAAAAAAAATCCGAGAGATTTTGTTTTATGGAAATCGAAACGTTGGATCGATAGCGACGGAAAGGAACGGTATAGTATGCCGGGATGGCATTTGGAATGTGCTGCTTTAGCCGCTAAATATTTTGGAAAATACGTAGACATTCATTTGGGAGGAATCGATTTGATGTTTCCTCATCATGAAAATGAAATAACTTTGGGTCGCATTTATTTTAATGAGGACCCGTGGGTACATTTTTGTTTATATACTGGACATTTGCAAATTGCCGGTAAAAAAATGTCTAAAAGTTTGAAAAATTTTATAACTATCGATGATTTAATTTCAAAAGGTTATTCTCCATTGGCTATCCGATATATGTTTTTGAGACATCCGTATGCTAAACCGATGGAATTTAACGAAAAAGAAATGATGTGGGCTCAAAAATCTTATAATGCGTTTATACAACATTTAATTAAAATTAAAATATATTTACGTGAAGCGAAAAACACGGGTGAATCTGAACTTTTCATGTTTGACCGTTTACAGAAAAAAATAAATGCCGCTTTATTAGACAATTTAAATATACCTTTGGCTCTCAAACTGTTGGAAAATTATACAAAATATTTATCTTTACATTTGGGTAGGTTATCCAAATCGTGGATTCAATATTGTTTTTCTTATATTTTATGGGTTACCGATAAATATTTCGGCTTAATAAATTCGGACATGTACGACGAAGAAAAGAGTGACGTTCACCAATTATTTCAAATCGTTAAAGACTTTCGGACAAAGGTACGAAACTATGCTTTGTATCATCAAAATAAAAAACAAACTTGTTTGTTGGAAATGTGCGATCGAGTAAGAGAAGAGTTGAAAGATATGGAATACATTATAGAAGATTAAAAAGGAAAAAAAAAATTATGTTTAGATAATCGGGTTACGAAAAAAAAATAATCATCTGACCTCATTCCTTTAAAAAAAATATTTTTTTCTTTTATACATTACCCAAGCAGCACCGAAACGTTCTCTGAACGTTCAAAAATTGTTCTGCAAACACGTTCTAAGAACGTTCACTCTGAACGTGTTATAGACGTCTATCTGTCCATCTTGAAGACGTACAATAGTACGGTTCAGAGAACGTTCAATGAACGTGTAACTATCACCATCGGTGTTATAGAAGCGTTCTGAGAACGTTCTATGTACACGGTCTCAGAACGTTCTAAACGTTTTTAGAACGTTTTCAAAACGTTATACACATTTTCAGAACGTTCTAGAAAACGTACTGTAAACGTTCTAAAATAGTGTAGAAACGTTCTGAAAACGTTCTATACACACGTTCTCACAACGTTATGTAAACAATTTTTGAACGTTCTTTGTACGTGCTAAAAATGTCTTGTATCATAAAATGGAAGAACTCGCAACAATTGTTCCGGGTCGAAAGAAGACACGACCCTTCGTCAGACGAACATAGTAGGCACGAGTGCTGAAAATACAAGAGCTACGTTGCAGTTTTTTTTGCAGCATTCGTGCCTACTTTGTTCGGTTGATGAAGGGTTATGTCTTTTCTCGACCCGGAACAATTGTTGCGAGTTCTTCCATTTTCTTCGAATTCTTGAATTTTATAGTGTCTATTCAAAGTTCTGCACTTGTTATTTTATTTACTTATTTTATTTTTCTTTTTTTCCTTCCTTTCCTTATTTATCTTTTCTTTCCTTTTTTCCTTTTTGTGTAGTGCATTGTAATATGGTATAAGAAACGATCAAGTATTTTGAATATTCTGGATAAATATTTGAATTCAAAAACAAATAAATAAATTCAAGATTTGGAATATTTTGAAAAAATTTAAGATATATGCCCCCTGCTAACTAATTATTATTCCCCCCTAGATTTTGCATCATTATAATTTAACAATAGAATATAACCATATTTTGATATTGATTTTAATAAGTTAAGCAAAAAAACTTAAATATATTTTTATGTCTAAATTTTGAAACTTACTGCAAATTTTAGCATTCAAACACAAAAATTTTTTATTAAATTTTAAATTATCAATGGAATCTCAGATTAATGCCCAGATATGTTACATATTCTATTTTTAAACTATAATAATGCAGAGTCAATGGAAAACAAAAAATAAAAATTAGTTAAAAGAAGTACCCAAGTGTACAAAATTAAAACAATGAACTGTTTCCTCGTTTTCTTTTTTTCCACATAATTCTTAAACAAATAAACACAGAAGTATAAAATTTGGATAGCATGTTTTTTAAAATACCATGAATCGAATTTTATATAACTTTAGCATAAGTAATAATTCTTAAACTAAAAATCAGTAAATTTTTCTCGAAAATAAACTTTGGAAAAATGAAAAATTTCAGCAATTTTAGAAAAGAAAACTTAATGAAAAATGGTCATGAAGGTGCATTACAGATAGGTTAAAGATGTACGTGCATCTATATTTTATTTGTAGATTAAAACCGAAAATTTTTTCTTGTAGTCATTTTTTTTTTTTTTTTTTTTTTCTTTCTTTATTTTTTCGCGTGTGAATATTTTTTTTTAATTTTACATAGAAACATGAAAATCGGATAAAACGTTCATTATTAAATTATTTATCGACGTTTTTATTATTCTAGTGATGGTCACAGTTTATACAAATTAGTAATTATTATTATTATTATTATTATTTTTTTTTTTTCAAAAATTCCATTATTAAAGTAAAAGAGAAATGAACACAGAAAGAAAAATCAGGATTTTGTTTTTAACATTTGAGGGCATGTGCGTGTTCACTTGTCTATAATGCATCATTAACACAATTTTTCATTAAGTTTTCTTTACTAAAATTGTTGAAATTTTTCATTCTTTCCAAAGCTTACTTTTGAGAAAAATTAATAATTATTACTTTAAAATTATTGCTTATGCTAAAGTTATGTAAAATTCGAATAATGGTATGATAAAGAACATGCCAGCCAAATTTTATGTCCATGTGTTTATTTGTTTAAAAGTTATGTACAAAAGAAGAAAATAGGAAAGCAGGTTTGTTCCTTTAATTTTGAACAGCGGTGTATTTTAAATACGTTAAATAAATAAATAAATATATATATATATATTTAAATAGATTCCGTGAAATTTCCTTAATATTTTCATATTTCAAATCATGCGTATGCAAAATTTATTTAAATTATTGATTTTGAGTTTATAAATTTTACATACACCATGCAGTGAAATATAGCAGTATAAAATGTGGTAAAACTTTTTGAACAATAAATAAATAATTAATTAAAAGTTGTTTCTGCAAACAAAACAAATAATAAAATAATAATAATAAATAAAATAAAATAATTTAAAACATTTAGAAATATTAAGAATCACCTTCATATTGTTTGTCTATGTTTGTTTGTTTTTTTTCTTTTTTTCTTTTCTTTCTTTCATTTTTCTTCCCTTTGGATTTTGTGATTCATTTGTATGTACGTGTGCCTTTGTGTTATAAAATTTTACGTACATGTCTTCAAATATAATAACATACAGTATTTTCATTTTTTTTTTTTTTTTAAACTATAATTAAAGAAAACTGAAAAGTTTTAAGATACTCCTTACTGACTAATTATTATTTTTCCCTTTGATTTTGCATTAATATATTTTAACAATAGAACCTAACCATATTTGGGTAATTAATTTGCGAAATTCTTGTTAAGTTAAATATATATATATATATATATATATATACAGTCGATAACAAAAGTGTCCGAACACTAACGAAAATTCCTATGTAAATTAAGTACACTTCGTAAGGTTGTATTAAATAAATCCTTGTCGAATCCTATTCTTAGTCAGTGTAAGAACATGATTCGATAAAGATTTATTTAACAAAACCGTATGAAGTGTACTTTTTTTACATAGGAATTTTTGCTAGTGTTCGGACACTTTTGTTACCGACTGTATATGTTTAAATACTGAAACTTATTGCAAACTTTTGGCATTCAAACATAGAACTATTTTTAAAACTTTAACTTATCAATGAATTCACAAATTAATACCTAGATATGTTATATATTCTATTGATAAAGAGTAATAATGTACAAATGATGGGAGAAAATAAAAATATTTAAGAGAAGTATTAAAAAAAAATTAAAATTAGTTAATTAATCTATTTATTATCGATTTTGTGAAGATTTAATTTTAAAGTATTGATTTAGAGTTTATGAATTTTACTTACACATGCATTGAAATATAACAATATAAAATATGATAAAATTTCTTGAAAATCTTTTAAATATAAAATAAATAAATTTTAAAATTTAAAATATTTTTAAAATTTTTAGAGAGCCGGCTGCTAACTATTTTTCCCTTGATTTTACAATACTACAGTCTAACAATAAAATCTAAACAAATATACTTAAATATATCTAACATTAAACTGTAATAATACAAAATCGAATGGGGGAAAAAATAATAATAATAAATAATTAAAAGGTAGTTAGCATGAAAAATTTAAAAAAATAATGTTTTCAAATTATTATTATTACTCTTTATTTATTTGTTTATTTTTTATGGTTTTTGAAAACTTTAATTTATTTAATTTTGTTAAATTTGAATGCAGATTTGGGCAAAACTATGGAAATCCTAGACTAGACATATGAAAATTGTGTAGAATAAACTTATCTGTAGATAGTGTATCCAAATGTCAGGAAGAAATCTTAAACTACACGCAATGAAAATAATGACAGAAAAAGTTACCGTTATCTATCTTGGACCTTGGAGTCCAAGTGCTTCCGTTGTCATAACTGGCAAACCCAATAAAAATTTCCCAGTTTGGCGAATTTTTTCGTTTTTTTTTTTTTTTTTTTTTTTTTTAAGATTCAAGATTCAGCAAAATGTATATCACTTTTATATTATTAATTGAAAAGGAATTTAATTTAATTATATTTATTATTTTTGTGAGAAATACAAAACTCAAGATTTTTATTCAGATTTTTTTTTTTTTTTTTAATATTACGTGTTATTGCGTATCTATTTAATAATATTTTGCAAAATAATTGACGTTTATTATGAAGTAAAATATAAAAATTTGATCGCAACTAAAATAATCGCATGCCTGCTTATACGAATCAATTACAATAAATTACAGGAAATGTTAAACTAGTGTCTTGTGACTATCACACAATTTTTTTCTTTATTTTCTAATACAATTCACATAGTTTAGATCAAATCACACATTTTACACAGTAAAATTGAAAAACAAAATAAAATATATATATATATATATAATAATAATATTAACTTTTTTTTTTTTTTTAAATATCGATAACTTTGTTTTACATTATCACAGATAATTGATTCAACCGTTCGTTTTAAAAGATATCAACGAGTAATTTTGAAAAAATATTATAAAAATTTACACACCCGAGGAGGGGGGAAGGATTGCTATTCTTCTTGTTAAAAGTCTTGTTCACCGTTAATATTTTTTAAAAAATCAGTTTGACAATGTTCAACTAAAGAAATCCCTATTGTGTGTATTTATAAGAAATTTTTTCCTTTATTGTAATATTAAAAATTTTGAAAAAAATAAATGACAGTGCGACCTGTTGAGCGTTATATGTGTAAAAAAAAAAGGGGGGGGGGGTAATAATCACTAACTGATATCAAGGGGGAGCAAAATATAAGTTTTCAGGAAATTCTGTTCATTAGTTTTTGACCTAGAGATGACACAAAATTCTTATCACACATGTCCAAACACACAGACAAACTGGCATTTTCTAAGAAATATCAATTTTTTATTAGAACATCTTAAAAAGGGAAAAATCTATCGAAACGCGGGAGCCAAAAATATTTACGAATCAAACCTTTCTTCTTTTTATTATAGAAGAAAGTAATAAATAAATAAGGAAAACAAAATTTTTAGCTACTTTATTTATTTTTTTTTTTTTATTGTTTCAGCTTCTAAATTTACAATATCATAGATTATTTACAACGTATGATCACTTCACTGTTTATTATTATTATGTTTGTTACTTACATAAGAAAAAAGCACTAGATTTGTGAAAATGTTTAACTTCCGGTTTTCGATAAATATACACGTTTTGTGACTTCTGAGTATGATTTGGCTTTTTTTTCACTTGAAAATGACTGTGAGTTCGTTAAAAAATAAAGAAATAAATAGAAATAAATAAATGTGGACGCGGTTTCTCAAGAAGCAATTGACGGAAAGTAACATAACATTTGAATGGACCAGGAAGTAAATTAGTGCTTATTAGCTTTTAAGATATTATTGTCCATTTTGTGGCGCTGATATAATGTGATCCCATATAAGGAAAGGTTGTATCAGAACTTGTATGATACATAAATGCACTAAAGTTATATATGAGATCAGCATTATGTAAATCTCTGCTGATTCAATTTGGGTGCATATCGGTCGACAGGTGCTTCTGCTATGCTGCAATTTAATCTTGTTAACGGGAAGGCAGTATATCAGTTTCTATGATATTTAAAAGCATCACATTTCGTTTGTGAGATGGCTATTGTAAAGTTAAATAAATTAATTTTCCATATCGGCTATGTTAGGTGGCGCTACTACGTTGAAGTTTTACCCGTTTAGTTAAAATTTTATTTCAACTTTTGTCATTTAAATACCACAAACTTGGTATGTGAAAAATATATTATTAAAATTTATTCTGATTGAATTCGGATACAAATTGGCAAACAAGTTGTGCTGCTATTACTTTTTACGATTTCTAGATGTCTACAGTCTACATTTCAGCATCTATTGCTGAAAATTACACGAAATTACATATATAAAAAGTTTTTTATATGATGGTAAGTTGATTAAAATTCTGTAAATGCTAATCGTAGCTAACTTTGTTCATATAGAATGATATAAAAGAAAGTTTTGTGATGGTCCCAGCGTAACTAATTTTGTATTATAGTTGTGTCACTCAAAGAAAAAATAGTTATATTTTTATTGATACGAGTATAATACAGAAATTATTTATTTTTTAGTAATAAATTTCGTAATTAACAAAAGAGAAAAATAATTCGAATCTCATTGTTTATAAAAAAGTTTCCATCTCTTCTTCACTATATTGTTTAATTTAGTGATAAACCCTACAGTTAATGCCTTAAAATATGCTTGATTTCAAATGAAGAAGAAGAAATCTCCTGAAATCTATCTTTAGAGCTTTATATGGAAAATAAAAGTTTAAAATAGGTTATTTTTTATATAGCTCTTATATCGTATAAAAATTTCGTGCACATTATTGTTTTCTTGAGTAAATATTTATCGAGTCATGATCTTAGTCTTATGCTGTTCATAGAAAAGTAAGTTTGTGATAAAAAATAACGGTCAAACTATTAAAAAAAAAAAAAAAAATGGTATATGAAAAATGTGGATGTGTTCAGTAATTTTGCTGCCGATTGTATAAAAAGTTTTCTTGAATGATTATCAATATTATATGAACAAAAGAAAATTCATTTCACAATCCTTAGTTTAAAAAAATCTGTGCATTTTTATACAAAATGTTATACTAGAGGTCTGCACGAGCCGAAAGTTTAAGGCCTGAGCCCAGTCCGGACGAAAACCGATAAAGTCAGGCTCGATGAAGAAAGGGGGAAAATGAATAAAAACAACAAGAAAAAATTGCATGCATTTCTACGCTTTTTTATTTTTATTTTATTTCATTTTTATTTTATTTTTATTGTATTTATTTATTTATTTATTATTATTTCTATTATTATAATAAGTATTAGTATTATTATTTTGTATCTAATTTTCAGAGGCTTTATTAGATTAGAATTTTTTTATTCAGAGGCTAAGCAATTTATTAATGGAAAATGATGCCATTCTCATGTAATATCCTGACAAAAATAGCGTTATAAACATACACACAATGACACACACATGCACTCACATATAGAAAGAGAAAGTTTTCTGAAATCATTTTTGGCTCTCATGATGTGTGGAACTTCAAGATATCGCAAAATTTTTTAATTACGAAAAATGTACAGACAAAAGTCAGATTTATTAATATAGATTTATCATAAAACATATTTTTTTTTTTTCATTTATCAGACCCTTTCCAAACCCAAATAAATAAATAAATAGATAATGAAATAAAAATTACTTTTAGTTCCCCATCATACTATAGGTATGGGGAACTTAGGTATCGTGAAAATTTTCGACCTCGGTTTTTTGACTTTTTTACACGTTTTCAGGTGTGAGGAATCCGAAAATGACAAAATTTGTATGGTGTCTGTCTGTAGGGTGTCTGTTAGTGGGTTAGTGTGTTAGTGTGTTAGTCTGTGTACACAATATCTCAAGAACAAATTGTCGCAGAGAGGTCAAATCAGTTTTAAAGTATTACTTTCGACACTGGCAAGAACCCTATTCATTTACAACATTCGAATTTAAAAACTTTGTAAGTTATTAGAAATTTACGATTTTCTTAACATGGGAGAATAGGACAAAAATTCACTTAAACGTGCATTAAATGGAAACTTTTTACTGTAAAAATGTCAGACCAGTTTTAAAATAGTTTTGATGCCGGAATGAACATCAGTAACTATAAATAAGCTACTTTGAAAATTTCGCAAGTCATTGGATATTTACGAATTTCTTAACATGGCAGAATAGGACAAAATTTGACATAAATGTCAATTTTGAGAGATATTTTCATCGTAAAGATGTCAGACTACTTTTGAAATATTATTTAGGATACTGGCATGAATATTATTGACTATGAATTTTCCAATATAAAAATTTCGTAAGTTATTGGAAATTTACGAATTTCTTAACATGGCAGGATAGAGCAAAATTTCGCATAAACGTCAATCTTGAGGGATGTTTTCATCGTAAAGATGTCAAACCACTTACGAAATATTATTTAGGATACTGGCATGAATATCATAGACTATGATTTTTCCAATTTAAAAAATTTGTAAGTTATTTGGAATTTACGATTTACTTAAAATGACAGAATGGGGTAAAATTGAGCATAAACTTCCATTTTGAGGATCATAAATACATTAGACAACTTCAAAATTACATTTATAATATTTTTTTTGAACATGATTGAATACAAATATTCTAATAGGAAAATTTCGTAAATTATTCGTAATTTACGATTTTACCAGCATAGCGAAATTGTAAATTTTTTATACAAATATGAATTTTGAGGATTATTGCATTGGAAATAGTAGCATGAAAACTAAACAACGGAATTGACCCTGATAAAATAAATTAATAGATTAGAATAAGATAAATATATCGAAGTGAACGAAGGATAGCCTATTAGGCGGGGATTTCATTCTGTCACTCTATCAAGCTTTGGCGAAATTCATTTCTTTTAACATGATTATAATATGTCTCGCACTAGAAATATATGAGAACATAAATAAGATGGGGAACTGAGCAGAGTCCACCTATGCCAACTAACTAGTTAATTATATATTATCAATATTAAAAAAAAAAAAAGACTGTTTTTTATTTAAATTTTAATAATAATCTGGTGGCACTCATCCGACTTTTTCTTACTCTTACCTAGCATTTGAATGCTATAAACACAAATTGCGGATTAAGGTGTAAGGTAACAAGTACTATATATAAATCTACGTTTCAAATATTTCAAACTACTTTTAGGAACAAATAAATTTTGATGAATAACTCGCTTAGTGAGGGGGGTTAAATATAGTACTTACTATAAATAATTCTTGGTTGATATTAAATTTAAAAGTTCATTTGAAATTATTCAATCAACTTCGATCTGACCACTTTTGAAGCTTATTAATCTTAGTCAAATATTTTAAGTAGCAACCTCATAATCAACTTCAAAATACAAAATTTAAATTGTCTGCAAATATATGTTCTAAAGTTAGCTGATAACAGACATACACAAAGATTAACATTTTAAAATTTCATTTTAGTATTTAGGGACCCTCAAAACGTGTAATTATGCGCGAAACAAGCCTTAAAAATTTCACTTTAAAATTTTTTTATTTTGTTCTCTGCATAGGTATAAAGAAATTTTTATTCCTGGGTAGACCTGTAAAGGAAAGGAGAACGATTCTCATACCATATTTTCCACAAAACATGCTTTTATGCATATAAAAAATATATGTTCATTTCATTTTGTTTAGTACAGGCTATAGATGTTAAACTGTAAATAGCAAAAAATTTTACCCACATACTTAATGTATTTGAATTATTATGGATATCCCTGTACACGAACCATTTCCATGATCTCAACGAAAAGCTAAGTGCAGCATCCTTATATGACACTGATTTAGAATGTTAAGTTTTCATATTCTGGAATTATTTGTTTTTTAGCTATGCTGATAACAGGCACACACGCATAGACATACACAAAGACACACATACACACTCAGAGATCAAACGTAAAAACTTGATATTTGGAGTCAGGGGACCTCAAAACGCGTAAGTATTAAAAAAACGCAGTTTTCAAAATTTAACCCAAAAAGCAATACTTTCTCTATCTTATCTAAGGATAAGAAAATGCATAAAAGAAAAGAAATAATTAAGGATAGGAGAAAATATAGCCAAATTAGCGATAAAGTTGCCAAACCGTTTGGTTTGACTTCCCGCAACAGCTGCAAATTAAAGCGCGAAAATCTTTGTGACTGCAATTCTGCTGACCATGCACTATATTACTCATTCAATAACATCCGGGATTTTCTTTTTTGTTCACGATTTCCATTAGACTCAAATCTTAAACATTTTTAAAACTTGTACATTGAGGCCATCACAAAACATTCGTCCATATTTTCCCATTCAAACTCTTGCAGTACAGAACATGTTATTTATTAAATTTATTATTTATCTAAATACTTTCCTTTGGCGAATGCATACGATTTTCATAAATCAGAATACAATCAGTTTTATGCTAGATCTAGAAAATATAATCTTAGAAAACATAATTTTCTAAAGATTTTCATTTTTGTTATTATTATGAAAAATGATAAAAAAGTAGATAAATTTGTTTTTAAATCATCAGAAATCGATGATTCAACCATTCGTTTTAAAGGTAAACATATTGAAAAATCTTCCATACACCCCTTCTCCTCCCTCGGGAATGATGGATACTTATTCCTTGGAGAGAAATTGATGTCCGATGAATACCCCCCCCCACCAAAAAAAAAAATAAATAAATAAATAAATAAATAAAAATAAAATAAAATAAAATAAAGAAAAAAAAAGCATTGAGTATTACTGGTTATACAACCAAGTTGTATCAACAATATATCAAATGTATGTCACACACAAGGTTTGATGAGTATATATATTATAGAAGCTGAGATATAGGCTTTCCGTAAATAGAAAATATAGGCTTTTTATAAATTGGAACGTGGCAGCGCCACCTGTCGTCCGATAAGCACCCAAAGTTAATCAGTAGAGTTTTATATACTAGCAATTTTACGTACAACTTTTACAACATTTATAAATCACAGAAGTTGAGATATTTCGTTCCCGTTATGGGATTAAATTGCTACATAGCCACGCCACATGTTGGCCGATGTGCATCAGTGACGTTTTACATAAAATCGATTTCACATATAACTTCAGTATATTACAAAATTTAGAAGTTTAAGTTTTGTTTTAAATCACATGAGCTGAAATATTGCCTTTCAGATAACGTAATTAAATTGCAGATTAGTAACGCCACCTGTTGGCCAATGTATACATTCAAAATGTATATACACCTCCTTATACATACACCCCGTGTATCAAGTTTTATGAATTTGTACACTATAGAAGTTGAGATATAACCATCACATAACTGGTGGGATTCACTACGTAGCAGCGCCACCTATCAGGCGAAATATCCCATATGCAATTAAAAAAAACACCAATTGAGGGCAAGTTCCAATTATATAACAAATTTCGTTAAATTCTGTCCATTGATTTTTGAAATAAAATATCCACAATTTTATTTTCACCAATTTAAAATTTTGTAATTTTTTTCACTTCACCGCTACTACTTCTAGTTGAGCATTCTTCATTGACGTGCTAACAAAACGTTAAACTGAAAATATAAAAAAGGCCCTATCCGCTATCATGTTAAAAAATTATAAATTTCGAATAACTGACGAAGATTTTAAATTAGAATGTTGCAAATCTCTGAATAGGATTGATATCATACGTGATATTTTAAAACTGGTCCGATTTCTCTGCAATCATTTGTTGTTAAGATTTCGTTTACCTGGACTAACAGACTAACACACTAATAGGCACCGATACCCATTAACAGGCACCATACCAACCTTTGATTTTCGGATTCTTCACACCACAAAACGTGTAAAAAATTCAAAAACCGAAGTCTAAAATTTTCATGATTAAACTAGTTTGCCTACCAATAGTATACTTAAAAATCCTTTTGTCATGTTCGTTATAATTACACTGTTACAGAACGTGTTATGACGGTCATATAGTTGAACGTTCTATATAGAACTAGAATTGTACGTGTTATAGATGGTACAAAGCACACATTTTCAGAACGTTTTAAATAATACTATTTTTGAACGTACAATAGAACGTTCTATTGACACGAAACACGGTGTTTGAACTACTGTAACCGTTATTAAACGTTCAAAGAACGTTCTTGTGCTACTTGGGTATCTGTTTCTCACGCTTAAAATAATCAGGTCATATCTTTAAGTGGTTCGAGGAAAAAAAGATTGCTTAACCCTAATCTATCAACATGATATCTTTAAGTGGTTCGAGAAAAAAGATTGCTTAACCCCAATCTATCAACGTCATGATAAAATGGTTTGAGTTTTCCTCGTATCTTTAAGTGCTTTGAGAGAAAAAAGATTGCTCAATCTATATCGGGTCATGATGAAGTGGTTCGAGTTTAAGAGGTTGCATGTTTTTCCCAGAAAGATAAAAATCTAATCTTATTTCTTTTTGAGATCAAATCGTAATCTCATGTTACCGGATCCTTTTAAAAGTCAAAAGTTTAAAAGGTTACATGTTTTTCACAGAAAGTTATCGGATCACTCTTTTGCACACGAGAAAAAAAAAATAGGTTTTAGTTTGAGATTAAATTATATAAAAAGGAAGAACGAGACCCAGATCGATTCAGTATTTCATTTTATGCTGCTGCGTGTAGTTGAAAAGTTAATATATTTTTTTCTTTTACTTTGAAGAAAAAAAAAATTTGTGTGTTTGAAAAAGTTAAAATCTGACCATGACCGAGATGACAGAATCGTTTCCGTTTTTGAACTTGCCTTTTGATGTCAAGATAAACATTTTGAAAAAATATGTTTCGTTCTTCGATAAAATTAACGGACTATCTCATATATCCGAATTGGAGAACATGATATTCCATCCATCTGCATGGACATCGTTTGAAAGTCAATTTTTAGAAATCACTCGGACGGTCAAATACGGATGGTATCTCGACCCAGACAGCGAACCGTGCTACGTGTACACGGATTTGAAAAATATGGCTATATGCATACGACATTTTGGATTTTTCAAGCCATACTATCCGGACGATACTTATTTGCCTTTTCCGTATTTGAACATCGGGGATATGACAAAACCCGTAGAACAAATGTATTCGAAAAATTTGAAAACGACAGACATAATATCGTATTTCCAGAATGAATTTCCGGAAAAGTATCGACCCATTGAAAATTTTGAAAGTTTAACATATTATGTTTTGACGACTGGCCGTCAAACTCTAGCTGTCGATCATAAATCGAAAATAATGTATTGGGATTCCGAACAGTACAGTTTAGGAGAAACGACTATTTTGAAAGACTTTTATGATCCTTACGACGAACATTTTTTGATACGCTCATATTATAATAATGGAATTACTATGGAGTGCATCGATGGAAACTGCGATGAATGTCAGAAAGAAGAGAGATACATGTATCCCATGGAATCGATTTGGGCAGAACAGATACAAGTTAATTTTAGACTGTTGGATAAGGATAATGGTGTCAAAGAAACCTATATGTTCGATAGAGGACCGTTTTTAGATGTGTAAAATATGAAATTGAAAATTTGATAATGACGGTCTTTGTAAAAATTTTCATATATTTTTTTTAATTTCTATATTGTATTATATTGTATAATAATGTTGTATTGTAAATATTGTATTTGTAAAACAATAAATAAATGATAAAAATGGGTCGAACAAGGCATCGTTAAAGGTTCAAAAAAGACTTTTGTCTTTTTACGTTTTAGCCTTTAACGATGCCTTGTTCGACCCATTTTTTTATATTTGATGTATTACCAATATTGGTTTAAAATAAAAATATAACTTGTAATTTGTTTAATAGTCATTATTTATATATCATACAATATTTAAAAAATGTAGTTTTTTTATAAAAAATAAAATTAAAATTAAAATCATTAACTATTCATTAACTATTAATTAATAGTTAATTTTTCAAAAATGAAAACGACCACATCTTGGATCGAAGGAAAATTAAATTTTCAAAAATCTTTTCTCTCCAAAACTTGAAAGAGTCGCCGATTATTGGGCTTACATGGTGTTAACTATTTGAAAATTAACTATTTGAAATATTTATGATTTATTGTTGAATTTTAGGGTTTTTTCGTTATATATTTAGGATTTTTCATTATATATTTATGAATTTTGATGAGTTTTTTTTAATTGTTCGGATAACGTATATAGTTCGGATAATCGAGTCATTTTAAATTAGATATTTTACAATAGGTTCGGATAACCGATTAGATTAAAAAAAAAAAAAAAAAAAAAAAAATTTTTTTTTTTTTTTTTTTTTTTTTTTTTTTTCATGAAATAATATATAAATATTCTTACCTCAAACTTTTTTCAAAAAATTATTTCTTCTGGCTTTGAACCAATATGGTTCTCGACAGCCAATTAAAATTGAATAATTATTATAACAATTTGAGAATAAAGCCTTATCGTTTTGATTGTCCTCGGTGTAAAGTATCGGTCTTACCGAAAATTTTTGAAAAGCATTGTTTGAAAAGGCATAAATGTGATCTCAATCCTAGAATTTGCTGCGTATGGTGTTTGGGAAATGTGACGTGGGAGCCTAAGATGAAGAGTCGTCATACGGATCATTTATTGCCTTGCTTTAGAAATTTTATTGCTGCAAATAAAATGAATTCCAGTGCGGCGAAATCCGCTACAGTATCGACGAATTCTACCGATGAACCGACATCCTCTTTTCAAGAAATGGAAAATTTGAAGTTTTTAAACACTGATTTTTTATGCGTTTCGAGATTTCTTTTCAATCACGATGAAAGTATCCGTAATTTTTTGTCAAAGGCAGCATTCGAACATTTTTGTATCAGGCGTTTCGAGGGCGAAAAGAATAAGGTCGTTTATTTCAGAGACGAAAATTTAAATCTGGCCGCCACCTGCGTTCGAAAATATTGCGAGACGAAAGATTTCGGAGCGGATTGGTTTCAAGTGATGGTCAAAGCCGTGGCTTTTGAAAGTTTTCTCCGAGTCATGGAAAATGAAGAATGGGAAGGCGAAGGAGATGTCGGCATTTTACCTTTTTCGTGCTGGTGCGACGGCGGCAAAGATGTTTTACCGTGGCATCGGCAACATCGACACATGATCGTCGTCTCTTCGCCGAAAGGTTATTTCGAAAAAAATATTTGGCCTCACGTGAAACCCAAAGATAAACCTTACAAAAATTTCATGTCGAAAAAATTAAAACGATTCGAGGGTCCCATGCACTTCGTCAATACGTTGGGGTATTTGAGCAAGAGGCGATCGAGATGTAATTTCATGAAAGACGGTACGAAAATGAAAAAGGGTCCTTTGGAAAATAAACATTTTTATATTTTTGAGACGTTACCGATCGATTTTCGATTACCTCTGGCCTTACAATGGGACGGGGGTATTTTCGAACAAATGTATCAAGAAATTTTCCAAAATATTTCGCCGGATCAGTTGGTGAAAGGTCGCCTGATTCGTAAAGGTCAGACTTATCGACAGAGGATTAGAGATTTTTATGGTTTTCGAGGCGGATTGGTTTTACCGTTGGATAAGAAATTCGTACCTACGGACAAGAAAACGAATCATTTTTGTTATTTGACGGAGGGTCGAAAATTATATTTCGAAATGGATTCTGAAAATGTAAATCTGGACGACGAGGTTTGGTTAAAGAAGCAAGCCGAAGGAGGAAATTGTTTTTACGAAATCGTACGGGACGAAGTGTGGACGCCCAGACCGCGCGACCAGACAATTTTGAGAATTCCCAGACCGATCGTAGAGAGAAATTGGAAATTGGAATCCGACATTGAAATTTTAAAAGGACAAGTCAATAATTTAATGACTGAAATGTCCGATTTTAAAAATGCAAATAATGGTTTAGAAAAAGAAAATGCATGTTTGAAAAATGAAAATGCGTATTTGAAAAATGAAATTGTATCTTTGAAAAAGGAAATTGTATCTTTGAAAAAGGAAAATAAAAACAGTCAAGCAAAAATATATCAATTGTATGAGAATTCAATAGCAGAGTTGAAGGCAGAAAATTGTCGCTTGAGAACGGAAAATGAAAGATTAATCAATCAAGTCCAAGAACAAAATATCCATATTAAAATTTTGGAAGAAAAATTACGACAACTTGAAGAAAAATTACGACAGAAAGATGATTATATAAAACAACTTGAGGAAAAATTACGAATACGGAATGATTATATAAAAAAATTTCAAGGAAAATTTCAAGAGCAAGAAGATTATATCGCAAAATTAGAAGAACATATAAAAACACTAGAAGAAAGGTTGAAAACAATATAATTATTTTCCTTAAATAATTTAAAAAAAAAAAAAAAAAAAAAAAATTTTTTTTTTTTTTTTTTTGTCAGAAAGATTTTCGAAAATTGAATTTTTCTTAGATTCCAAGATGTAGTCGTTTTCATTTTTAAAAATTAATTAATTTATTTCAAATTAAATAATTTGTTAATTAATAAATTAATTAATTTTCAAAAATGAAAACAACTACATCTTGGACTCGAAGGGAAATTCAACTTTCGAAAATCTTTTCTAACAAATATTGAAAAAAAAAAAAAAAAAAAAAAAAAAAAAATTTTTTTTTTTTTTTTTTTTTCAAGTATATTTGAAACTATATATAAATATTTATTCCTACCGAATTTTTTCAAAAACTCCTTTTCCTGGCTTTGAACGTATGGTTATTGAAAACAAATTAAAATTGAATAATTATTTTACAAGTTTAGCCTTATCGTTTTGATTGTCCTCGGTGTAAAGAATCGCCGTTACCGAACATTCCTCTCCGATGAATTCCAACGAGGGCGGAAAGAATAAGGTAGTCTATTTTAGAGATCCAAATTTAAATTTGGCTGCCACCTGCGTTCGAAAATATTGCGAAACGAAAGATTTTGAAGCTGATTGGCTTCATGTAATGATCAAAGCTGTGGCTTTTGAGAGTTTTTTTCGAGCTATGGAAAATCAAGAATGTGCCAAAACTTTACCTTTTTCTTGCTGGTGCGACGGCGGCAAAGATGTTTTACCTTGGCATCGACAACACCGACACATGATCGTCGTCTCTTCGCCGAAAGGTTATTTCGAAAAAAATATTTGGCCTAAAGTGAAACCCAAAGATGAACCTTATAGAAATTTCATGTCGAAAAGGATAAAACGATTCGAGGGGCCCATGCACTTTGTCAATACGTTGGGTTCTTTGAGTATGAGGCAAACGCGTTGTAATTTTACGGAAAATGGTAAGAAAAATAGAAAGGGTCCTTTAGAAATGAAACATTTTTATATTTTTGAGACATTGCCGATCGATTTTCGACTACCTCTGGCTTTACAATGGGACGGTGGTATCGTCGAACAAATGCATCAGGATATTTTTCAAAATATTTCACCGGATCAGTTGGTGACAAGTCCTTTGATTCGTAAAGGTCAGACTTATCAGCAAAGGATTGGAGATTTTTATAATCTTCCCGGCGGATTGGTTTTACCGTTAGATAAGGAATTCATACCTACAGAAAAGAAAACTGATCATTTTTGTTATTTAATGAATAACCGAAAATTATATTTCGAAACGTGTTCTGAAATTGTAAACGATGACGATGAGGTTCGGTTAAAGAAACAGGCTGAGAGAGGTAATTGTTTTTACGAAATCGTACAAGATGAAATGTGGACGCCGAGACCGCGCGACCAGACAATTTTAAGAATTGCCAGACCTATCGTAGAAAGAAATTGGAAACTAGAATCCGATATTAAAAATTTAAAAGGACAAGTCGAAAATTTAATGACTGAAATGTCCAATTTAAAAAAGGCAAATAATAATTTAGAAAAAGAAAATGCATGTTTGAAAAATACAAATAATAATTTAGAAAAAGAAAATGCAAGTTTGAAAAATACAAATAATAGTTTAGAAAAAGAAAATGCAATCGATTAATAAATTAATTAATTTTTAAAATTTTCGAAAATCTTTTCTGACTGGTAAATAAATTAAAAAAAAAAAAAAAAAAAAAAAAAAAAAAAAAAAAATTTTTTTTTTTTTTTTTTTTTTTTTTAAGAAAAGATTTTCGATAATTGAATTTTTCTTCGAGTTTAAGATGTAGTTGTTTTCATTTTTAAAAATTAATTAATTTGTTAATTAACCAATCATCGATTAATTAATTATTCTTAAAAAATGAAAACGATTGCATCTTGGACTCGAAGGAAATTTCAATTTTCGAAAATGTTTTCTGGAAAAAAAAAAAAAAAATTTTTTTTTTTTTTTTTTTTTTTTTTTTTTTTTTTAATTATTTATATAATTATATAAATGTTTAGATTTCCTCCGACATGTTATAAAAAATATTTTTCTTTCGCTTTAAACAATTATGTTTATGAAAAGTGAAAACAATTATTATAACAATTTGAAAATAGTCTTATCGTTTTGATTGGCCTCGGTGTATGATGAATAATTCTTACTGAAAAATTTTAAAGGTTATGATTTAGAAAAAAGATATAAAATTATATTTCTAAAATAAAACGGATTTTCCATTGTCGCGAAAAAATATAAATTGTTGCAGTATGAGTGTGGTCGACTAGTGAACTGCTGAATGCAATTAAACAGAAAAGTCCTCTTCCCAAGTTTAGAGTTTTCACAGAGTCGATTTATGCTTTAGTTTTAAAGCTCGCAGTTAAAAAATTGGCTTTATCTTGCAAAATATTTTCCATTTTCATAATCCAAAATTATTTGGAACACTTAATGTTAAAATGAAAAGTATTGCTAGGTACCGTAAATTCGGGTGTATGTATTATTTTGTGGTAGCAAAGCCTTCTCTGACAGTCGATGGAAAAATTATTAAAGCACTCGACCCCCTATAAAAAATTATAGTTGAAGTTCTGGGTTCGAGTCCCGGATTATGATTTATTAAAATTATAAAAAAAACAATATCGGTTTTATAAATTTGAAAAAAATAATGAGATAAATAATTAATTGGTAATAATAATTATTAATTAATAATAATATTATTCTGCAACAATAATTTTTCCATCGATCGTACATTGATTGTATGAATCGGCAAAAAATCGATATTTGAAAGATTTTTTATTAAAATCTATTAAAAGGACTAGGAAATTCTGCAACAATATATATTTCATCTGAAATGACATATTTATTATTTCGTGGGAAGGGAAATATTTTTCCTGTTCATATTTGTTGTAGTATTTTAATTTTGGTATTTTCTTGGCAATATAGACGATGCATTAAACATAGACATTGATCCGGCTCAGAATATAAAATTTTTTACTCTTGTAAAAACTTACAAAGTTTCGAATAATTTTTATCGACAAAATATTACATAACATCGTAGTATTTTAATTTTAGTATTTTCTTGGCAATATAGATGATGCATTAAACATAGACATTGATCCGGCTAAGAATATGAAATTTTCTACTCTTGTAAAAACTTACAAAGTTTCGAATAATTTTTATCGACAAAATATTACATAACATGAATTTTCTTGGCAATATAGATGATGCATTAAACATAGACATTGATCCGGCTAAGAATATGAAATTTTCTACTCTTGTAAAAACTTACAAAGTTTCAAATAATTTTTATCGACAAAATATTACATAACATGAATTTTCTTGGCAATATAGATGATGCATTAAACATAGACATTGATCCGGTTCTTTTACTCGGTTATGAATCGGATAAATAGAATGCGGACGGTATTTTCTTGGCAATATAGATATCGCTTCGTTATAAATAATTCAGCGATGTATTTTCATTTGTTCTTTCAGAGGATCAACTAAGTTTTCTAATTCATTTTTTGAAAAATTGCTCATCATCGGGTGAAAACTTTTCATCTTCAGGTGGAAAATCTATGACTATCAGGTGATAAGTCTATGATTATCACCAGTAAAAACGTTTTGAAATATTTATATTGACATGGAAAAATATAACTTAGAAAAATACTATATGTAATTAGAATTTTTATATTTGAGATAAAATGTCGATATTTCAAATTTCACCACATCTTAGACTTTTAATGAGTCGTTATTTTAAAATGAACTATAGAAAATAATATAATTAAACAATTTTTTTTATAATCATTAAAATATTTTTTATAATTAAATTATTTTAAAATGAATAATAGAAAAATATTATTTATTTATTTATTTATAATTAATTAATTAGTTTGGAAAAATAAATATGATTAAATCTTGGACTCGAAATAATAAATTAATTTTTAAAAATAATTTCTAACCAAAATTGAAAAAAAAAAAAAAAAAAAAAAAAAAATTTTTTTTTTTTTTTTTTTTTAAGAAGAAAATATATATTTACGATATTGATAGTTTCAGATAAATATATTTAGAAATGATAACTTAGACTATGTGTTAATTTTCGAAAACTCAAAGCAAGAATTTTTAATTTTTTGAAAATTCTATTTATTTTATCAATATTGAAATTATAAATAATATATAAAAATAAAAATAAATAATTATAAAAGATTTAAAAAAACAAATTTCATTCGAGTCAAAAATGTAGTTTTCATTTTGAAAATTAATTAACAATTAATCAATTAATCAATAATTTTCAAAAATAAAAACAATTATATATTTAATAAAAAATATTTAAAAAAAATATTTAAAAAAATAATTTTCAATTAAAAAAAAAAAAAAAAAAAAAAAATTTTTTTTTTTTTTTTTTTTTTTAATATTGAAGAAAATATATGTTTACGATATTGATAGGTTCAGATAAAATTATTAAGAATGATAACTTAGGCTGTGTGTTGATTTTCGAAAACTCAATGTAAGAATTTTTAATTTTTTAAAATTTCTATTTATTTTATTAATATTGAATTTATAAATAATATATAAAAATAAAAATAAATAATTATAAAAGATTTAAAAAAATAAATTTCATTCGAGTCAAAAGATGTAGTTTTCATTTTGAAAATTAATTAACAATTAATTAATCAATAATTTTCAAAAATAAAAACAATTACATATTTCATTTGAAAAAAAATTTTTAAAGTAATTTAAAAAAAAAAAAAAAAAAAAAAATTTTTTTTTTTTTTTTTTTTTTTTTTTTTTAATATGTTTATTGGATGTTAAAGAATATATATATTTATGACATTGATAGGATCAGATGCATTTATTATGAGGAAAAGCAGGTTATCAAAGATCAAAATATATTTATATTTGACTGAAAAGATAGATTTCCACCTGATGAGGAAAGATTTTCACAGGAAAAATCATTCTAAAATGGACCATTGTTTTGAAAATACAATAGTAAATATATATATAATTAAAATTTTTTTTGAGTTATCTGTCCACGGACCAAACAATGAACTTATATACGACAAAATATTTGACGATCGAGGCTGCTGAAAAATTTGCAAGTTCACCGGGAAACGCTAAAATGTTTTTAGACATTTCGAGAACAATATCCTAATTTAGCGATAACAATCGTAAGTTTAAGCATATTAAAGATTTGTAATAAAATATTTGACCATTGAGGCTGCTGAAAAATTTGCAAGTTCACCGGGAAACCGGACAAATAGAAATGCAAAGGATTTTACTTAATACATTATTTTTTATATTGCCATTCTGAAATGGACAATAGTAAATATATATATAATTAAAATTTTTTTGAGATGACTCGGACAAATAGAAATGCAAAGGATTTTACTTAATACATTATTTTTTATATTGGGACAATAGTAAATATATATAATTAAAATTTTTTTGAGATGACTCGGACAAATAGAAATGGAAAAGATTTTTACTTAATACATTATTTTTTATATTGCCATTCTGAAATGGACAATAGTAAATATATATAATTAAAATTTTTTTGAGATGATTCGGACAAATAGAAATGCAAAGGATTTTACTTAATATATTATTTTTTATATTGCCATTCTGAAATGGACAATAGTAAATATATATAATTAAAAAATTTACGAGGTGATTTGATAATTTGGACAAATAGATTTTTACTTAATATATTATTTTTTATATTGCTATTCTGAAATGGACAATAGTAAATATAAATTTTCGAGATGATTTGATGATTTGGACAAATAGATTTTTATTTAATACATTATTTTTATATTGCCATTCTGAAATGGACAATAGTAAATATTTATAATTTAAAAATTTTTCGGGATGATTCTGAAAAATAAAAATTTACTTATATTTTTTATAGTGTCATTCTAAAATGGATCATGATAAATATATATAATTCAAAAATTTTCGAGATGATTTTAAAAATATGATATCATAAAATGTTAAATTATTTACTCAATATAAGATTTTTTTTAAATTTTTAATTCTATTTATTTTTATGGATAAAGATTTATTTTTTTAAATGAAAAGTTTCAAGTGAAAAAACATTTTTTTTTCAATATTGGTAAAAAATTTAACGTAAAAAAATGGGGCCGGACAAGGTATTGTTAACCGAATGGTTAACAATACCTTGTCCAGCCCCATTTTTTTACTTTTAATAACTTTACTTTTATAGCTTCAAGCTATAAAAAATTGTTATTAAGATATATTAAAAGACTAAAAATACAAGAAGAAAAACAAACAAAAATATAGTAACAATAAAAAAATTTATTTACAAAATTTTACAGTTGAAATTTTTATGTACAAAATAAATAATATTTACAATATATAACACATGAGATGCAATTTTTTTGAAAAGAAGAAGAAATGTAAGTCTGGCTACTTATATAATATTAAATTATAATTACAATTAAATAAAATTAAGAACTTAACTTGAATATATTTATAATAAAAAAAAAATAAAGAAATTTAATTATTTCGCGAATCCATGGTATAAAAATTTAATAAATTTAACTCGGATATATTTATGATTTATAGAAAATATCGACTTGTAAAAAAATTAAGTTTTTACAAGTCAATATTTTCTACAAATTCTCTTAAAAATTTAGATTGCTCATTTTGTAAGCGTTGGTAACTCTCATATAATTTATCTAGTTTATAATTTAAAACAAAAGAAGAAGATAATCTCATCATTTTTTCGATATCTTGTCCTGAACTATTGAAATTAACCAAAGATTTTTCCAATTTTTTTTTAACTTTTAGAGATAATTTTTTAACTTTTGAAAAATTATTGTGACTTACATTTCTTCGTCTCGGAGGCAAATTATGTCGATGGGAAGTCGATGCACGGGAAGTTGAGGTATGGTAAGCTGAGGCATGGGAAGATGTGAAAGTCTCTTGTTGATGAGAAGTTGATGCATGGAAAGATGAGGCAGCAGTGGATGAGGGATGGACAGGTGAAGTGACGGCAAATGAGGCATCGGCAGGTGAGGCATCGGCAGGCGAAGCGGCGGCAGACGAAGCGGCGGCAGACGAGGCATCGTCAGATAACCGATTCGGAAAATATCTTCTGATGAAACTCAGAGGCAAGTCGGGACTTCCGGAATATTCCTCGTCCTCGGAGTGGCTGGTCCGAGGCGGAAGTCCCAACTTTTCTTCGAGTCCTTCGAAGAAAATAGGCTCTCTGCACATCGAACATTTCGCTTGTCGATTATCGTGCACATATTTAAAGCATTCTCGTAAACAGGACTTGTGATATTCATGAGAACATCGCCGCAATATAAATTTATTTTCTTCGTCGATAATCTCCAGGCAAATCGGACACTCCATCGTGTTGATGTTACGGAGAGAAAGCAAAGAAACTGAATGAGAAAACGGAAAAGCCTCTCTATATATACTGCTCGGCCGTTTCATATCGGAAAAACGAGGTCAACGAGCACTTGACCCACCGGGAAAAAAACAGGTTGAGAAACGAGTTTTTTCTCGAAGGAATGATAAGAAACCACTCGAATTTCTCTGGGAAAGTTTATATTCAGGCCGAGCAAAACAATTTTTATCGTGTAGATATCAGATGATATCTTGAAAATTTTAGGAGACACTTGACCTCATGTCAAGGATTCTTTCGGGATAAAGGCGAGAAAATAATATTTTGACGTCTCTTACAAAACATTAAGAATTCTTCTAGACATTTCCCATAAGCTTTTTGAAGTGGCGCGATAAGATAATATTATTTTTAACTTCTAGAATTTCGATAAACTTTTTGAAGTGGTTTGTTTTTCGACCTACTCGAATATATTATCAAATAGCGATAAGATAAATATTTCTTTTTATAATTTTTCTAGAATTTCCCATGAACTTTTTCAAGTGGTTTGTTTTTCATCTATTTCAGTATTTTTATCATGTCGTGATAAAATTATCGGTTTAAATGTTACATCAAATAATTTAAAATAACAAAATTGCTAATTTTAAATCTTTAACACGAAATCTTTTTAAATTTTATGATTTTTTTATGGATATTGAAATTATAAAGTATTCGCTAAATTGAAATAACTTTTTAAAAAAAATCAAACTCAAAAGAAAATTTTATTTTATTTTTAAAGATTCTTCTATTTTAAATTTAAAAAAATAATTTTGACAAAACATTTTAGATTATATGTAAGAAAAAAATCAAATATATTTATATATAATTAAATTTTAAATTTTTGACAATTTTGTATTGTAGTTCAAAAAACTTTATATTTTTAAATTTTAAATGGCATCAAATGTTAGAAAAATCGATACATGAACCAAATTACCATTTACCTAATTTATATTTTAATTTAAAAAAAAAAAAAAAAAAAAAAAAAAAAAATTAAAAAATTAGTTCGAAATCGTTTAAATTATTTTCCAATTCTGCCGTTTGATGACCCGAGCCATTTTCTATTTTCTCGCATATATTTATCAACTGATTTTCCAAATATGTGCTTTGCCGATTATATATATAGTCGTTATTACCGTACTCGTTTTCAAACTCTGTAATTTGCCGATCATATATCATTTCGTTATTGCGATACTCATTTTCCAACTCTGTCTTTTGCTGACTATATATAATTTCATCGACGTCATTATAGAATTTTTTCTCTTCCGATACATTATTTTGAGACGATTCGGGAGACGGTCGTGCAGAAGAGAGCGAAAAATTTTCATCTTGAGAAAGATCTCGTCGCGGCGACGAAAATGATTCTTCTATGGAAGAAACGGATAAATTTTCATTTTGCAATCGAGGTGCCGATTCGTCTTCCATGGATCGGACACTCAAATCCAAAGGTCGAATATCGTCCCGTTCGGGTGAAATAAAATCATCGGGTAATAGTTTCCACGGCGGATTTTGAAAATACGTATGGTTTTTTAATTTCTCATAATATTTTACAAAATCGGGCGAACTCACGATGATTTCGCGATTCAATATAGGCAGTGGGAAATGTCTTTGAGGTGGTGGAGCTTGGAGCGTTTCTTCCGGTCGAACAGAAGGCAATGTCGGTTGAGAAGGTACCAAATAAAATGTCAGTTGTGTTTGCGGCACCGATGCGTTGGTATTTTCTTCCGGAGACATGAAATATTCGGGATGAGTTTCGTGCAATAATTCTCGAGGATCCTCCGTTCGTGGCCGTTTCGCTTCGGGCATGTTACAATTATCGATATTTTGATTTTCTTCGCTTATGTGAGGCGTCATGGGTGGCAAATCGCAAAGTCTTTCTAATTTTCTCACTCGAGCCTCCAAAGGATTCACGCAATCGAAAGGTAATTTCGTACCCTTTCTCACAACGTCTAAACTGAAAAAACATTTTTGCGTCGTGAAAAGAACATACGTGGTACCGGCCGGGATTTCAAAACAGGTATTGGGAGACAAGATGAGTCGATCGTACTCCAATATGGAATCGACTGGAAAAAGTTTATCTTTTTTACTCAATTTCGGAGATTCGTTGAGGTAAAACAACAAAGGAACGTTCAAAACTTGTAGGATGTGACAAGTGTCTTTTTCGACCGTCCGTTGTCCGAAAGTGAAATAAGCTTTCACCAGAAAACAATTTTTGAAATAAAAACCGAGTCGAGTGTCCGCGTTGATCCTCGAGGAATTCGTGGGAGGTATTTTATATCTCCTGATGATTTGCGTCCAATTGATGCATTCTGGAAAAAATTCTCGAAAAGTTTGACATTCTTTGCCGATTTGAATAACGTTCTGCATGAATCTTTCATTCATGGAGCGTTTACTGAAGCTGATCACGTGGTCAATGTTCATAAATAAAACGAATACGTGAACGGTGAATTTATTCAAGATATATTTAAAATTTTTTTCGGGATAAGTTATTTTTCGTACATTCGAAGATAGAAAATTTGGAAATATTTCGGTTTTGGGAAAGACATGACCCGGTTGAAAATTCGAAGAGGATTTAGTTTTGTTGAGAAATTCAAGTCGAAAATTCGAAGACATTATGAAAAAAAAACAAAGTTTTTTTTCTAGGCTGCTATCGACTGAAAAAAAAGTAATAGGCGACACCGACGGTAGCAACGAGCAGTATGAAATCGAGTCGAAAAATTCCGCCCTATTTATACGATTCGAGAATGACCTTTAGAACGACATGTTATGAAACGCGTGATTTTGAAATGCGCGATAAGATAACCTCGAGGTCGTTTTTTCCTTCTAGAACATTCTTTTAGGGTGTGACCTCGTGACTCGTTTTGAAAACTTTGAAATGGTTATTTTCGACACACGCGATAAGATGTGACCTCGATCTGTCACGCGTCGGTTTTTTTTTCCTTCCACAACATTCTTTTAGGGTATGAGAAAAAGCTGACCTCGCGACTCGTTTGAACTTTTGACACGATTCTTAAAATATTTTCGAGATAAGATTATTTTCCCCAACCTATATATAAGGGGGTTCGCATTTCACAGTCGTTTCACTTTGTTTGCGAGTCTTTCTTGCGATGGTCGATCAAGAATATATTTCTTTAGAAACTCCCAAAGTCGAAAGAGTCGATTATAATTACGAACCATCGACGCCGAGAGCACCACTTTCCCCGTATTATTATTTGGAATTTGATTATGCGGCTACCCCGTTTCCGCAAGATGAAGAAAACATGGATTTTTCATCTCCTCTCGTCGAAACACCCCCTTCGAGTTTAATCTTGGAAAATGTAAAGTACGAAGAAACAATCTCCGAAAATATACAGAATGAAGAAAAAAATAGTTTAATTTTGGAAAATATACAGAATGAAGAAAAAAATACTTTAATCTCCGAAAATATACAGAATGAAGAAAAAAATACTTTAATCTCCGAAAATATACGGAATGAAGAAAAAAAGAGTTTAATTTTGGAAAATGTAAAAGAAGAAAAAAATGTTTCGACTTTCAAAGATGAAAAAACGGTCGAAATTTCTGCCGATCCCGAATCTACGGATGAAAAGAAAATTTTTTCAAAGTCGTCTCTGTCATCGAAAAGCGACCCTTCCGATTCAAAAGAAGAATGTCGCGATCGTTCGAAATCCTCTCTGACGACTTCGAAAGAATCCAAAAATGAAAAATCTTCTGTTCTCTGTGCTCGAGTTTCAAAAATCGAGAAAAAAAAGAAAGCCGAAAAAAGAAAAATGATAAAGCCTCTGACTGTCGTCGAAGAGTCTAAAAAAATGAAAAACGAACCGTTTATCGCACCGTCGGTCGAATTATGGAAAGCGGCGAAACAAAAACATTTGAAAAAATTGCCTTCTCCGCAACCGATCGTGAAAAAAGAACCTGCCGAATGTATTAAATTGAAAAAAATTAAGAAGGAACCCGCCGAATGTATTAAATCGGAAAAAATTAAGACGGAACCCGTCGAATGTACGAAATTGGAAAAGATTAAGACGGAACCTGCCGAATGTATTAAATCGGAAAAGATTAAAAAGGAACCCGTCGAATGTGTAAAAACTAAACTTGTATCGGAAACGAAAAAAGAAAATCTTTCTACGAGGGAGTCTAAATCATCAAAGAGAAAAATGAATCGATTGGGTGAAAAAGACGCGAAAAAAAAAATCGTCGAAAATATAAAATTGGAAACAATTCAAAAAAAACCTCAGACTTTGAAAAAAGAAAAATTTTTCTCCGGTGAACATAAATCGTCAAACAAAAAAATAAATCGACGTGCCGAAACCGATAGACGATGGTTAAAAAATTATAAAATTCCTAAAATCGATGACGATGAGACTAAGCATATTTCGAAAATGAAAGAAGAAAATGTTTCACTTAACGAAGCGTCAAACGAAAACAATGACAATTATATTTTATATTTGCATCCATTTGAAGAAGATTATGATTATATAAATAATTTTTTGGAAAAAGATGAAAAAATGTCGTGCATTCATTTCGAGACGACTATGACTATATAAATAATTTTTTGAAAGATGAAAAAAAATACCATTTTAATTATTTATGTATTTTTATATATCTTTTTATAAATTAAATATTTTTTTAAATGAATTTGTCTTATATATATATATATATATATATATTTTATATCTAAAAAAAAAAAAATAATTTGTCTTAAAAAAAAAAAAAAAAAAAAAAAAAAGAGAGAGAGAAATTTTTTTTTTTTTTTTTTAATGTAGATGTTTTCATTTTTTGAAAATTAATTAATTATTAATTAATAGTTAATTAATAATTAATTAATTTTAAAAAATGAAAACATCTATTTCTCGGACCGAATCGAAAAGAATCTTTTATAATCTCAAATCTTTAAAGGAAAAAAAAAAAAAAAAAAATTTTTTTTTTTTTTTTTTTTTTTTTTTTTTTTTTAAGGATTTGAGATTATAAAAGATTCTTTTCGATTCGGTCCGAGATGTAGATGTTTTCATTTTTGAAAATTAATCACTAATTAATTAATTAATTAGTGATTAATTCGTAATTAATAATTAATTAATTTTCAAAAATGAAAACATCTACATCTCGAATCAAACTGAAAAGAATCTTTTATAATCTTAAATCCTTAAACAACAACAAAAAAAAAAAAAAAAAAAAAAAAAAAAAAAAAATTTTTTTTTTTTTTTTTTTTTTTTTTTTTTTTTAATGTTTGATGTTCAAGAAAATATATTTATAATGCTGATCGGATTGAGTAAATTTTCAAAACTAAAGATTTACCTTTTGTGTTGATTGCTGCAAATTCAACCTACTTTCGAAAGCAATGGTCGAAATAAAATTATTTTTGAAAAGTTATCGTGGAACTTTGAAATTTATAGGGTAAAAATAATAAAATACTTTTAAGTTATTTTATTTATAATATTTTTAAAAATAAAACGATCAACTCTTAAGAAAAATTCCAAAAAAATCTATCTTTGCCTCAATGTCCAACCCGTAATAGGTACTTCACCAGAAATGATGTCCGAAGAATATTGAGAAATGACGGGAACGAGAACTCGACTCGCCGGGTTCCGATAGCGATAGGGTTTTAAAAATCTCCTTCCCAATCTAGACGTCGCAGTTTAAAAAAAAGTATGAAATATAAATGTACGGTTTGTCGGGGTAAGAAAGGAAATTTATTTACTGCCGAATGTAGACATCGTTTCCATTCGAAATGCGCCAATCGATTATATAATCAACGAAAACGGAACGCTTCGAAAAGAAAGGCTTCCGATAAAGATTCTAAGGATAAAAACCCAAACGTATCCATTTTACCGCCTTGTCCGTCTTGTAAAAAACGGTTTACTAGAAAAGATATCGGAAAGATGATGAGCCTGAAACATTTAGAAGAGTTTGAGCGATTACACGGCCTCGATTATTCAGACTCCGAACTCTATTATTCCGATTTGGATTACACCGGCCTCAACGATTCGGATTTTTACAGAGATCGGTCGAGGTCTCGATCGAGATCCAGATCTCCGTCGAGATCCCCACCACCCAGCATACAAGCATTAAAATACTAGAATTATCGTAGTAAAAAATAAATACCTTAATTAAATTTCAAAAAAATACTATTTTTACATTATTTTTCCGAAAATTTAGTTAAATTTTCCTATAATCGACGCACAGTCTAAGTCATTTTGAAAATTTAACTTGTCTAATCAATATCATAAATATATATTTTATTAAATGAAATTATCTTATAAAAAATTTAAACGGAAAAAAATAAATAAATAAATAAATAAATAATTTTTTTTTTTTTTTTTTTTTTTTTTTTTTTTTTTACGTTTGATGTTTAAGAAAATATATTTATGATGTAAATTGGGTTAAAATATTTTCAAAAATGAAAATTTAGTTTTTGGATTGACTGTTGCAAATACTACCGACTTTCAAAAAATGATGTTAAAATTAAATTATTTTTGAAAAATAATCGTGGAATCATGATGCTTATTGCATAATAATAGTAAAATAAGCCATTTAATTACTTTTCGATTGTTTTTTTTACAAATTATAAAAAAATTACAATTTTTTTCAATAGATGCACAAATGAAAGTTTGCAATTAATTTATTGATTTTACGCGACGAGTTTCAATATTTCATCATCAGAATACTTTTCTGACCTCATTTGTCGAAATTCCGTTCAGTTTTCTATAATCGACACACAATCTAAATCATTTTTGGTAATTTGCAAATTCGACCAATTTTCAAAAAATGATGTTAAAATAAAAATATTTTTAAAAAATAATCGTGGAATCATGATGCTTATTGCATAAAAATAGTAAAATAAGCAATTTAATTAATTTTCGATTGTTTTTTTACAAATTTTTTCAATATGTGTAAAATGAAAGTTTGCAATTAATTTATTGATTTTACTCGACGAGTTTCAATATTTCACCATTAAAATACTTTTCTGACCTCATTTGTAGAAATTCCGTTCAGTTTTCTATAATCGACCCACAATCTAAATCATTTTTGGAAAATTGCAAATCCTACCGACTTTCAAAAAATGATGTTAAAATAAAACTATTTTTAAAAATTAAACATCGAATCGTGATGCTTATTGCATAAAAACAGTAAAATAAGCCATTTAATTAAATTTCGATCGTTTTTTTTATAAATTTTAAAAAAATTACAATTTTTTTCAATAGATGTAAAAATGAAAATTTATGCGACGAGTTTCAATATTTTACAATTAAAATACTTTTCTGATCACATTTGTCGAAATTCCGTTCAGTTTTCTGAAATCGACACACAATCTAAATCAATTTTGAAAATTTGAAAATCCTACCGACTTTCAAAAAATGATGTTAAAATAAAAATATTTTTGAAAAATAATCGTGGAATCGTGATGATTATTGTATAAAAATAGTAAAATAAGCAATTTAATTAAATTTCGATCGTTTTTTTTTACAAATTTTAAAAAAAATTACAATTTTTTCAACATGTGTAAAATGAAAGTTTGCAATTAATTTATTGATTTTACGCGACGAGTTTCAATATTTTACAATTAAAATACTTTTCTGACCCCATTTATCGAAATTCCGTTCAGTTTTCTATAATCGACACACAATCTAAATCATTTTTGAAAAATTGCAAATTTAACCAACTTTCAAAAAATGATGTTAAAATAAAAATATTTTTGAAAAATAATCGTGGAATCATGATGATTATTGTATAAAAATAGTAAAATAAGCAATTTAATTAAATTTCGATCATTATTTTACAAATTTTAAAAAAATTACAATTTTTTTTCAATAGATGCAAAAATGAAAGTTTGCAATTAATTTATTGATTTTAGGCGACGAGTTTCAATATTTTACAATTAAAATACTTTTCTGACCTCATTTATCGAAATTCCGTTCAGTTTTCTATAATCGACACACAAACTAAATCATTTTTGAAAAATTGCAAATTTAACCAACTTTCAAAAAATGATGTTAAAATAAAATTTTTTTTGAAAACTAATCATAGAATCGTGATGCTTATTGTATAAAAATAGTAAAATAAGCAATTTAATTAAATTTCGATCATTATTTTACAAATTTTAAAAAAATTACAATTTTTTTTCAATATGTGTAAAATGAAAGTTTGCAATTAATTTATTGATTTTACGCGACGAGTCTCAATATTTCACCATCAGAATACTTTTCTGACCTCATTTATCGAAATTCCGTTCAGTTTTCTATAATCGACCCACAATCTAAATCATTTTTGAAAAATTGCAAATTCGACCGACTTTCAAAAAATGATGTTAAAATAAAATTATTTTTGAAAAATAAACATCGAATCATGATGCTTATTGTATAAAAACAGTAAAATAAGCAATTTAATTAAATTTCGATCGTTTTTTTACAAATTTTTAAAAAAATTACAATTTTTTTCAATAGATGCACAAATGAAAGTTTGCAATTAATTTATTGATTTTACGCGACGAGTCTCAATATTTCACCATCAGAATACTTTTCTGACCTCATTTGTCGAAATTCCGTTCAGTTTTCTATAATCGACACACAATCTAAATCAATTTTGGTAATTTGCAAATCCTACCGACTTTTAAAAAATGATGTTAAAATAAAATTATTTTTGAAAAATAATCGTCGAATCATGATGCTTATTATATAAAAATAGTAAAATAAGCAATTTAATTAAATTTCGATCGTTTTTTTACAAATTTTTAAAAAAATTGCAATTTTTTTCAATAGATGCACAAATGAAAAATTTCAATTAATTTATTGATTTTACGCGACGAGTTTCAATATTTCATCATCAGAATACTTATCTGACCTCATTTGTCGAAATTCCGTTCAGTTTTCTATAATCGACACACAATCTAAATCAATTTTGAAAAATTGCAAATTCGACCGACTTTCAAAAAATGATGTTAAAATAAAAATATTTTTGAAAAATAGTCGTGGAATCGTGATGCTTATTGCATGAAAATAGTAAAATAAGTAATTTAATTAAATTTCGATCGTTTTTTTTTACAAATTTTAAAAAAAATTATAATTTTTTCAATATGTGTAAAATGAAAGTTTGCAATTAATTTATTGATTTTACATGATAAATTTCAATATTTCATCATCAGAATACTTTTCTGACCTCATTTATCGAAATTCCGTTCAGTTTTCTGAAATCGACACACAATCCAAATCAATTTTGAAAATTTGAAAATCCTACCGACTTTCAAAAAATAATGTTAAAATAAAATTATTTTTGAAAATTAATCGTGGAATCATGATGCTTATTGCATAATAATAGTAAAATAAGCAATTTAATTATTTTTTGTTCATTTTTTTTACAATTTTTAAAAAAATTACAATTTTTTTCAATAGATGCAAAAATGAAAGTTTGCAATTAATTTATTGATTTTACGCGACGAGTTTTCAATATTTCACCATCAGAATACTTTTCTGACCTCATTTGTCGAAATTGAGTTCAATTTTTTACGCAATCTGTTGAAAATGCCAGTCTCATTCCTGATGGAAACGGAGAGAGTATTGTAAAAAAATAATGAAAATACAATCAAACTCTAATAATTTTTCATTATAGCTTTGGTGATCCATTTGCTGGGGAAAAAAAAGATTTCTGCAACAGATGCCCTTGACACTAATACCGAACGATGTGAAATCGAGGCAACGGACGCAACCGAAAACGGATTCTCTGAAGATTTTTCATTTTGAAAGCAAAAGGGTATAAAACTCTCTTGCAAAACCTAATTTTTTTTCGAATCTGACTCTGTCGAAGTAAAATTTAGACAGCTCGAAGATAAAACAACTTTAACATTTAAGACGGGTTATAAAAAGTTATATTTGAAAGCGGCTTCCGAAAGTAATTGTTAATCTGACTCTGTCGAAGTAAAATTTAGACAGCTTGAAGATAAAACAACTTTAACATTCAAGACAGGTTATAAAAAGTTTAAGACAGGTTATAAAAATTTATATTTGAAAACGGCTTCCGAAAGTAATTGTTAATCTGACTCTGTCGAAGTAAAATTTAGACAGCTTGAAGATAAAACAACTTTAACATTCAAGACAGGTTATAAAAAGTTATATTTGAAAATGGTTTAATATTTAAGACAGGTTATAAAAAGTTATATTTGAAAATGGTTTAATATTTAAGACAGGTTATAAAAAGTTATATTTGAAAATGGTTTAACATTTAAGACAGGTTATAAAAAGTTATATTTGAAAATGTTTTAACATTTAAGACAGGTTATAAAAAGTTATATTTGAAAATGGTTTAACATTTAAGACAGGTTATAAAAAGTTATATTTGAAAATGGTTTAACATTTAAGACAGGTTATAAAAAGTTATATTTGAAAATGGTTTAACATTTAAGACAGGTTATAAAAAGTTATATTTGAAAATGGTTTAACATTTAAGACAGGTTATAAAAAGTTATATTTGAAAATGGTTTAATATTTAAGACAGGTTATAAAAAGTTATATTTGAAAATGGTTTAACATTTAAGACAGGTTATAAAAAGTTATATTTGAAAATGGTTTAACATTTAAGACAGGTTATAAAAAGTTATATTTGAAAATGGCTTCCGAAAATAATTGTTACTTTTGAATATACTCAAGAAAATTCATCTTTGTATTTTTAACATAAAAAAATTACAATTTTTTTTCAATATGTGTAAAAATGAATGTTTGAGGTTAATTTTTCGATTTTACGTAAGGAGTTTCAATATTTCACAATTGAAATACTTTTTCCGACATCATTTGTCGAAAATTGCGTTCAATTTTCTGAAATCAACACACAATCTAAATCATTTTTGGTAATTTGCAAATCCTACCGATTTTTAAAAAATGATGTTAAAATGAAATTATTTTTGAAAAATAATCATGGAATCGCGATACTCATGAGATAAAAATAATAAAATGACCCATTTAATTACTTTTTGGTCGTTTTTTTTCAATTTGTAAAAAAAATTACGATTTTTTTAAATATGTGCAAAAATGAAAGTTTGTAGTTTATTTATTGATTTTATACGATAAGTTTCAAAATTCTATAGTTGGTTTTAAAAAATAATACTATTTTCACTTTACTTTTCGAAATTCGGTTAAATTGTGTATAATCAATACATAGCCTAAATCGTTTTGAAAATTTAACTTGTCTGATCAATATATATTTTGTTAAACATTCACCAAAGATATAAAAAAAAAAAAAAAAAAAAAAAAAAAAAAATTTTTTTTTTTTTTTTTTTTTTTTTTTTTTTTTTTTTATGTTTGATGTTAAAGAAAATATATAAATGGTTCGGTTTTCTAAAAGTCTTCATAATTTCTTGACAAACAATTCTTTCTATGAAATTGACGTCAAGGTGATGACGTCATTGTTACTATTTTTAGAAAACTAAATGATTGACTTGCATCTCGGAGATTTGATTTTTTTCGATATTTTTGAAATTTTAAATCTGGCCAAAACCGATCGTTACCCATGAAATTTTTCTCGACAAGCACGTAGAGGTCTTAACCATAGGTTTCTATGGACAAAAAAATTTGAAAAAGTAGTACACCTTTTTTTTAATTTTTTTTAATTTTTTTTAATTTTTTTTAATTTTTTTTAATTTTTATTATTTTTTAATTTTTAATTTTTATTTTAATTTTTATTTATTTTTTTTTTTTTCTTCGCTATTTTAAAATATTTATATATGATACAATAGCGTATTGCTAAAAACTAAACGTTTCACCATGAATGCAGGTAAAGAGCTGAGGCGTTATTCCAGTACCTTACGTAGGGATACGGTTTCGTTTTCGTGTCCGAAATGTGAAATAAAAATTTTGTCGCGTGAATACGAAGCGCATTGCACAGAAAATCACGAGTTGGATCGTTTTACGCAATGCGTTTGGTGTTCGGGCGAGGTAAAATTTCCTAGATGGCAAAAAAATGACAATGTCGATCATCTATTAGAATGTTATAAGAAATTCAAATTAAGTTTGACTTTTGCCGCAAAACGAAAAATTGAAAAAGAGGATTCGTCATCATCGGCAATTCCGAAAAAATTAAAAATGACGAATTTGAAATTTTTCGATTTCACGCCCATGTGCGAAAAAGTTTTGTTTTTCGGACACGAGAAAATATCCGACATCGAAGAATATTACACGGAACCCGTTTGTCCTTTGGATCTGAGAGACGAAATCTTATCCGTACCTTTCAAAGACGAAACTTTGAACTTGGCAGCCGCGTGCGTTCAAAAATATGTTCGAGGAGGTCACGTTTGGTTGCATGTCATGGTACGGGCGGTGGTTTATGAAAGTTTCGTCCGAGCCGCGGAAAAAGACAACGAGGATAATTTCGGCGAAGGAAGTGTTAAAACCATACCTTTTTCTTGTTGGTGCGACGGCGGAACCCAATCCGAGGCTCGTTTCAGACAACACAGACACATGATCGTCGTTTCGCGTTCTCTGCGCGATTTCAGACGCGTGTGGAAAAAGGTCGCTTTGCCCAGAGACGCTATAAAGCCTTATCCCAAATTCAAATGTAAGAATTATAAACGGATCGAGTCCGAAATGCATCTGGTGAACGCGATGGGATATTTGAGCCAACGTAAATCCGGATGTAATTTTAACTTTCGCAAGGACAAATACGAAAAATATTTCGACGAGGATGTTTTTTTTCTCGACGACGAACAAAAAATTAAAAGGAAACAAAAATGTAGAAAAAAAGAAAATCATTTTTGTATCTCGGAAACATTACCTTCGGGTTACAGATTAGTATTGGCGACGATGTTTGATGGGGGCGTCCTAAAGTTGATCGGACAAAATTATAATCGTTGCGATCCTAAAAAATTACTTTACGTTCCCATGAAAAAGACGGATTCGAAATGGAAAGTTCAAGTCAAACATTTACCCGGGATCGAGATGAATTTGGTGTTGCCGGTGATCGAAGATGTGAAAATTTCCAAAGAGATCACGGATCGCTATTTGCATTTGAACGATGGGAAAAAATTATATTTTGCAGAACTGGGAAAGGAAAAATATAGAAGGTTTAAAAAAGACGTTATCGATTACGCGTTGTTTTACCGAGCCGTGGAAAACGATTGGTGGAAAACTTGTCCGAGACAGCAAGCGTGTTTGGACTGTGCGAAACCGATTATGGAACGTTGCGAAGAAATCGAAAATGAAAACAGAGATTTGAAAAACAAATTTGAGAATTTCAGATTGGAAAATGAACTGCACCTGAAAGAGGAAATTAGGGAATTGAAATGTAAATTGAAAACTATGGAAGATTTGTTTCAAGAAGAATATAGATCGCTTCGGATTAAAAATGACTCGCTTCAAGAAGAAAATAGATCGCTTCAAGATGAAATTAAACAATTATGGAAAAAAATCGAATATATGAGAGAAAACGAAATTGGTAAGCTGATGGAAAAAAATCGAATATTTGAAAGAAAATAAGCTAATGGCCGAAATTATTGAGCTAAAAAGAAGATTGTCTAAATATGAAAATGTTGACTAATCATAACTTTTAATGATTCGTGGACTCTAAAGAATTTAATTTTTTATCGGAATATAAATCAAAAAAGATTTTTCATTTTCTAAAATTTGATTAAAAAAAAAAAAAAAAAATTTTTTTTTTTTTTTTTTTTTTTTTTTTTTTATTATGTTGAAGTAAATATATTTACAATGCAGATCGGATTGAGTTCATTTTCAAAAATAAAGACTTAGCTTTTGTATTGCTTATCGGAAATTCAACCGAGTTTTGAAAAGTAAGGTATTTTATAAATTTTACACGATAAGTTTTCAAAATTCCGGGCGTGATGGGAGACGATCGGTGGGAAATTTGTCCCATACAGCAAGCGTGTTTGGACTGTGCGAAACCGATCGTGGAACGTTGCAACGAATTGGAAAATGAAATCAGGGAATGGAAAAACAAATATGAGAATTTACGAGTGGAAAACGAATTGCGCCGCGAAGAAGAAAATAGGGAATTGAAATGTAAATTGAAAACTATGGAAGAGAAAAACGATTCGCTTCAAGGGGAAAATAGATCGCTTCAAGATGAAATTAAACAATTATGGAAAAAAATCGATTATTTGAGAGAAACCGAAATTGGTAAGCTGATGGCCGAAATAGTTGAACTTAAAAAAAGATTGTCTAAATATGAAAATGTTGACTAATCGTAAACTTTAATGATTCGTGAACTCTAAACGGTTTCATTTTTTCTTCGAACACAAATCAAAAATTTTTTTGATTTATTTTTTCATTTTCTAAAATAATAGTAATTAAAAAAAAAAAAAAAAAAAAAAAAATTTTTTTTTTTTTTTTTTTTTTTTAAGTAATTATGTTTGATGTCCAAGAAAATATATTTATCGGATTAAGTACATTTTAAAAAATGAAGATTTAGCTTTTGTGTTGACTATTGCAAATTCAACCGACTTTCAAAAATTTTAGTTAAAATAAGATTATTCTTCAAAACTAATTATGTAATTTTAAAAGTTATCGTGTAAAAATAATAAAATAATCAATTTAATTACTTTTTAGTTATATTATTTTAATATTTTTTAAAATTACAGTTTTTTTAAATAAATAAAAAAGCTAAAAAAATTTAAATTACAATATTTTTTTTTAATTTTACATAATAACTTTTCAAAATTCCATAATTAGGTTTTAAAAATACTAATTTTTAAAACCTAATTATGGAATTTTGAAAATTCGGTTAAATTTTTCTATAATCAATGCACAGTCTAAATCATATTTGAAAATTTAACTTATCTCGATCAGTATCATAAATATATATTTTTTTAAATGAATTTATCTTATAAAATCTTTAAATGTAAAAAAAAAAAAAAAAAAAAAAAATTTTTTTTTTTTTTTTTTTTTTTTTTTTCATGATGATGTTGAAAATAAATATATTTATAATACAGATAGGATTATCATTTTCAAAGATGAAGACTTTGCTTTCATGTTGACTATTGCAAATTCAACCGATTTTCGAAAAATGTGGTTAAATTAAAATTATTTTTTAAAACTAATTATGAAATATTAAAATCATCGAAAGTTTTTAAATATAACAATCAATTATCATTGAGACCAATAGTAAATATTTAAATTAAAAAATATTTTAGGAGAAATTTCGGAAAAATAAAGATTCAAATAAAATTTTACCTATTACATTATTTTTTAGATTGTCATTCTAAAATGTACAATAGTAAAATATTTAAATTTTAAAAAGTTTTGAGATGATTCTGAAAAATAGAAATGCAAAGGAATTTTACTTATTACATTATTTTTTGCATTGTCATTCTAAAATGGACCACAGTAAATATTTATAATTTAAAAAATTTTCGGGATGATTCTGAAAAATAGAAATTTACTTAATATATTTTTTGCGTTGTCATTCTAAAATGGACCACAGTAAATATTTATAATTTAAAAAATACAAATTATTTACTCAATGCAAGAATTTTTAATTTCTATTTATTTTATAGATAAAGATTTATTTTTTTTTAAATGGAAATTTCAAGTGAAAAAATATGTTTTTCCAATATTGGTAAAAAATTAAACGTAAAAAAATGGGGTCGGACAATGTATTGTTAACAATACATTGTCCGACCCCATTTTTTTACTCTTAATAAATTTACTTTTATAGCTTTTAGCTATAAAAAAAATTATTTTATTAAGAAAAGACTTTAAAAAATAACAAATTATTAAATTTACTTTTTAAAAAAAATTCCAAGTATTTATCTCAATATGAAAAAAAATCAATAATTTTTTTTAAGATTTATTTTAAAACTAGTTTCAATATTGGTTCATCGTTCGACGCAAAAAAATGGGGTCGGACGAGATATTTGTTAGCCGAATTTTTTTTTTGGCTAACAATATCTCGTCCGACCCCATTTTTTCACTCTTAATAGAATATTTTACTTTTTTCAATAGCTATAGAGCCATTAAAAAACAATTTTTTTCTATTAAGAATTTTTTTTAATTTCTTCTCTGATCCAATTGGCGAAGGCGGCACACTCTTGCATGCTGCAATGGCATCTTTTCGTAGTATTTTTAAATTTGTTGTGATACCCGCAGTCTCGTACGTCGGGCATCGGCAGGTCGTCGAACTTCGGACAGTCGAAATTTTCCAAGTTGACCGACGGTATGCCGAGTTTTTCTAATAAATTTCTCTCTTCTTCGCCACCCTTGTACGCCACTACGGTTTTCTCGTCCGTTTTGTAATTTTTATACAAGTTTTCCATTAAAGGTCCCAACGTGTGCAAATTTCTCACATCTTCGCGATACTGCGCCCTCAAAGAGAGTCCGTGAACGTTATGCGAACAATATCTCACGGTTTTCCAATCGTTTGTTCGCCAATCGTTTTCTTTTATCTCGGGTACGAGATGATTCAAATGAAATCGGACGCAATCCACGCGAGGTTTCGTTATCCCCGCGTAGCCCAACTCTCTCGGGTAAAAAGATCCTTTTTTGTTTTTAACTTTGATGAAAAACCCGTCCAAGTCGATGACGAGACAAATATCGTTCAGATCGATGAAGTTTTCCATGACTCGTGAGAAAAAAAAAATCAACTAAAAAATTTTCCGACGGCAAACAAAAAACAAAGTTTTTCCAACAGCAAAAAAAAACAAAGTTTTTCCAACAGCAAAAAAAACAGTTTTTCCAACAGCAAACAAAAAATTTCCAACAGCAAAAAAACAAAGTTTTTCCAACAGCAAACAAAAATTTCAACGTGAAAAAAACAAAGTATGTCTGAGAAAAATAAGCTTGGACAAACTAGTTGCAGACTGCCGATATGAGAGAAAACGCCTCTATTTATACTCAAAAACCCTTGCTTTTACTAATGTTACCCCGTAGATATCATCTTGCAATCTGTCCTTTTGAACCGTTACCAAATATCACGCGATGTTTTTCCTTCTTCCTTATCAGAAACCTATTGACCTCGACCCTTGCTTTTTTACAAATACCCCGCAGACAGACATCTTGCAATCTGTCCTAAATACTTTGAATCGTTACAAAGATGTTTTTTTTCGACCTCCTTCTCGAAACCTATTGACCTCGCATGAGATTAATTTTCTCGTGATAAAATATCTTTTTTTAACCTTTTGAACTTGTCGGATCCACTTAAAAAATTACTTTGAACCTTTACGAAATATCACGCGATGTTTTTCCGGCCTCCTTCTCAAAACCTATTGACCTCGCATGAGATTATTTTTCTAGCGATAAAATATCATTTGTTTTTTTTCCCCTTTTGAACTTGTCCGATCCACTTAAAAAAAAATGTAGGAAAATATAAATAAATTTTTATTTCCATTCTCATACAAAGTTATTTATAAAAATTAAATAAAATTTTCTTCGTATGGATAATCTTTTAAACCCGATTCACCTTATTACTTTTTTACATTTATTTAAGAAATTTTTACATATTTAAAGAAAATATTAAAAAGTTATTGTTATTTATTTTATCAATATTTCAAAAATCTATAATTAGTTTTCAAAATTAATTCTATAATTAGTTTTTAAAATTAATTCTATAATTAGTTTTTAAAATTAATTAATTAGTTAATTAACAAATCATTAATTTCCAAATTTTAATTTTCAAAAATGAAAAACGACTACGTCTTGGACTCGAAGGTAAATTCAATTTTCGAAAATTTTTCTGACAGATAAACAAAGTAAAAAAAAAAAAAAAAAAAAAAAATTTTTTTTTTTTTTTTTTTTTTTTTTAACTTTGTTTATCTGTCAGAAAAATTTTCGAAAATTGAATTTACCTTCGAGTCCAAGACGTAGTCGTTTTTCATTTTTGAAAATTAGTTAATTAATTAACGATTAATTAACTAATTAATTAATTTTCAAAAATGAAAACGACTACATCTTGGACTCGAAGGAAAATTCAATTTAGAAAACCTTTTCTGACAGATAAAAGATTTTCGAAAATTGAATTTACCTTCGAGTCCAAGACGTAGTCGTTTTTCATTTTTGAAAATTAGTTAATTAATTAACGATTAATTAACTAATTAATTTTCAAAAATGAAAACGACTACATCTTGGACTCGAAGGAAAATTCAATTTAGAAAACCTTTTCTGACAGATTAAAAAAAAAAAAAAAAAAAAAAAAAAAAAAATTTTTTTTTTTTTTTTTTTTTTTTTTTTTTTTTAAGAAAAGATTTTCGAAAATTGAATTTACCTTCGAGTCCAAGACGTAGTCGTTTTTCATTTTTGAAAATTAGTTAATTAATTTATTAATTTTTTTTTTTTTTTTTTTTTCCAAAAGTATAAAACTATATATAAATATTTATTTCTACCGAATTTTTTTCAAATATTCATTTTCCTGGCTTCGAAATGTTATGGTTATCGAAAGCAAATTGCAATTGAATAATTATTTTAGAAGTTAAAAACTAAAGCCTTACCTTTTTAATTGTTTTTTATTATTTTTTAATCTTGTAAAAACATGTAATTTATAATTTTTCTATTCTTGTAAAAACATATAATTTATAATTTTTCTATTCTTGTAAAAACTTATAATTCTATAATTTTTCTACTTTTGTAAAAACTTACAAAGTTTCGAATAATTTTTATCGACAAAATATTACATAACATGAATTGTCTGTCCGGATTAACTTATATACGATAAAATATTTGATGAAATTTATACTAAAAAGCATAGAATTCCGATTGGCTAAAGCGACGTTTTCTTGTCCTCGTACTCAGTGAGGTGCGAAACGGTCATTTCTCGGGAAATAAATTCAAGCTATTTTCAAATATAACTTTTTATAACCCGTCTTATATGTTAAAGTTGTTTTATATTCGAGCCGTCTAAATTTTACTTCGACAGAGTCACGGACCAAAAAATGAACTTATATACGACAAAATATTGGACGAAATTTACAATAAAAAATCAAAATCATAGAATTCCGATTGGCTAAAGCGATGTTTTCTTGTCCTCGCACTCAGTGAGATGCGAAACGGTCATTATAAATTCTGCCCATATATCTAAATATTACATAACATGAATTATCTGTCCACGGACCAAACAATGAACTTATATACGACAAAATATTTTTTAGGCTGCTGAAAAATTTGCAAGTTTACCGGGAAACGCTAAAATGTTTTTAGACATTTCGAGAACAATATCCTAATTTAGCGATAACAATCGTAAGTTTAAGCATATTAAAGATTTCTAATAAAATATTTGACGATCGAGGCTGCTGAAAAATTTACAAGTTCACCGGGAAACGCTAAAATGTTTTTAGACGCTCAAAAATGAAAGACATTTCGAGAACAATATCCTAATTGAGCGATAACTTATCTTGATCTTTTTGTAATTACTACTAGTTTGAAATTCCTGTTTGAAATTATAACGTAGAAAACGCTAAAATGTTTTTAAGACACTCAAAAACGAAAGACATTTCGAGAACAATATCCTAATTTAGCGATAACAATCTATCATAATTTATCTTGGTCTTTTTGTAATAACCTACTAGTTTGAAATTATAACGTAAGTTTAAGTATATTAAAGATTTCTGCTTGTTGTTTTGTATATGATGTTGAGCTGAAAAATTTGCAAGTTCACCGGGAAACGCTAAAATGTTTTTAGACACTCAAAAATGAAAGACATTTCGAAAACAATATCCTAATTTAACGATAACAATCTATCATAATTATTTTCTATTGTTCTTTCAGAGAATTAACTAATTTTTATATCGTTACTCGAAAAATATTATATTTATGAAACTGGAAGATTATCAAAAAGATATTTTTTATTGGAAAACGATTTGATATTTAAAAAGCAATCTCATTTGTTTTTTTTTGTAAATGATTTTGATTAGCGCGGTGTAAAAAACCCTTGCTTTTACAAAAGTTGCCCCGTAGGTAGACCTGACCTCGCATGAAATCACGATACAAATATTTTTTTTTTCATCGTGAACCCGTCCCAAATACTTTGAACCGCGATGCTCTCGACCTCACGATCAATTTTGTAGAATTTGATTTCAAAATCTTAACCCCGATAATCTAGTTTATCTTTTTCTCACGCAAAATAATTTAGAAAAAGATAAACGCATTTCTTTTTCCCCGTGACCTCGATTCTCACGAAATCACGCGACCTGATAAAGAGTATTTGATACAAAGTGCAAAAAGTTCAAGTGTTTTGTTTTTTTTTCCTTTTCGAGAAGGAAGAAAAAGAAACGCGTTTTTATCGAGATATCAGAGGTCAAATGTCCCTCGATGCAAAGTTCAAAAAGGCGTATATATAGCGACGGATTTTCAGTCGGTCTTTCAATTTTTTGGCGTTCTCATTGCTCTGCATTTGTGAGTTAGATCTTTTTTACATTATTGCGATGGAATGTGTAATATGTTTAGATTTGATATTACAAGACAAATATTGTTTAGCCTGTGGACATGCATATCACAGGACTTGTTTGAAATCCTATTTTGATCATTTGTTGGTTAAATCTACTTTCGAATGTTCCATCTGCCGAAGAAATTGTTTTTATCGTTGGCTCGAAAACGATTTGAACAAGTCTCGAGTTTCAGACGGGGAGCAGAGCCTCGAAGTGCAAGAAGAGACATCGAATTCATCTACGAACTCTCGAGACGGCCCAGAAAATTTCCAATCTCCTCCAAATGATTCGGAGCCGTCGAGCACCCGCCCGGTTTCGTTATACCTGGAATTGCTCTCTTCCGAAAGAAACTTCGAAGTGCCAGAACAGACATTGAATTCCTCTGCGAACTCTCGAGACGACCGAGAAATTTTCCAATCTCCTCCCGATGCTGCTGAACCGTCGAGCACCGGCCGTCCTCTTCTTCAATCGAGATATTTTCAATCCCGACCATCGACTTCTAGAAGAAATGTAAGTTTGCCACTTTCTGAATCCTATCGTCTAGCTAAAGATCTCCAAATAGATTTTAAAAGGTCGTGCCTTTTACTTCATAATAATAATTTCAATATGATAAAATTAGTTTCTTTAAAATTTAACAAATTGAAATGCAGTGTCCGGGAAAAAGAAAAAATTCAACGTTTATTACTTAGATATGAATTTTTAAAAGATGAAAATATGAGTTTCTTAGCAGAATTTAATAAAACTTTTAATGATATTTTAATGAGTCGATAAATATTTTTTTTATCTTTTATATATGCAACTTACATTTCTTCTACTTTTTTTGAGAAAAAAATATATTCATTTTAAATATTATTTGTTTTGTAAATATTATTTATGTATAATAAAACTTTTGTTATCTATTTGTATTTGTTTGTTTTTTTTCTTTAAGTTACATTGAAAGTCTTAATGATTTTTTATAGTGTAAAGCTATAAAAGGTAAAAAAAATTAAGAGTAAAAAATGGGAGTTGGACAAAGTATCGTTGATCATAGTTTTTTTATGGCCAACGATACTTTGTCCAACTCCCATTTTTTTGCGTTAAACTATTATCCAATATTGAATTATATTGAATTATATTTAATTTTTTTTTTTTTTTTTTTTTTTTTTAATTAATTTATTATTTCGAGTCCAAGATTTAATCATTAATTATTAATTAATTAATAAATAATATTTTTCTATGATTCATTTTCCATGTCAATATAAATATATGACAAAGAAATTTTATAACCTTAAATGTTAAAGTTGTTTTATCTTCGAGCTGTCTAAATTTTACTTCGACAGAGTCAGATTAACAATTACTTTCGGAAGCCGCTTTCAAATATAACTTTTTATAACCTGTCTTAAATGTTAAAGTTGTTTTTCGGAAGCCGTTTTCAAATATAACTTTTTATAACCTGTCTTAAACTTTTTATAACCTGTCTTGCAGTGAAGTATTTCAAAATGTTTTTAATGGTGATAATCATAGACTTATCACCTGATAGTCATAGATTTTTCACCTGAAAATGAAAAGTTTCCACTTGAAAAAGAAAGATTTTCACCTGAAGATGAGCAATTTTTCAAAAAATGAATTAGAAAAACTTAGTTAATCCTCTGAAAGAACAAATGAAAATACATCGCTGAATTATTTATAACGAAGCGAAAGGGCCGAACCGATATCTATATTGCCAAGAAAATACCGTCCGCATTCTATTTATCCGATTCATAACCGAGTAAAAGAACCGGATCAATGTCTATGTTTAATGCATCATCCATATTGCCTTGGATCTGAGCGATGAAAATTTGTCCGTGCCTTTCAAAGAAGATAAAAAATAATGTATGTACATATAAAAAATAATGCATGTAAAATTCTATTTTTTTAGAATCATCCCTAAAACTTTTAAAATTTAAATATTTACTATTGTCCATTTTAGATGGCAATATAAAAATATTTTTATTTTTCAGAATCATCTCAAAACTTTTTTTAATTTAAATATTTACTATTGTCCATTTTAGAATGAAAATATAAAAAATAGAGTAAAATTCTATTTGAGTCTTTATTTTTCCGAATCAATCCTAATTTTTTTTAATTAAAAATGTTTACTATGGTCCATTTTAGAATGGTCTTTATTTTCCCGAATTACCGTGAATTTTTTTTTTAATTATAAATATTTACTATGGTCTATTTTAGAATGATGATAAAAAAATTAATTCGTCTTAATTTCCAAATCTTTTACTTATCTCAAAAAATTTTTAGATTATAAATATTTACTATGGTGAATTTTAGAATGATTTTTCCCCATCAGGTGGAAATCTTTCTCCATCAGGTGGGAATCTTTCTCCATCAGGTGGAAATCTTTCCTCATCGGATGAAAAATAACTTATATAAACATAATATTCTTCAAGTTTGCAGCATAAACTAAAAATGTTCTAATTAAAAATTATTTTTTTGATAGTGAAAGTTTTTCCTTTCATAAACATAATATTCTTCAAGTTTGCCAAATCTATACAGTTTCTTCAAATTATCGGAGCGGTGTTTTTGAAATATTTTACGGTACATTAAGATCGGTGCACGATCTATACAATTCCTTCAAATTATTGGATGGCGTTTTGAAAATATTTCACTAAATACCTTTCTTTGTCATATACGTTAATTGGTGTTGACATTGAAAAATATAAATTAAAAAATACTATGTCCAAGTCCATTTGAATGGATAATGAAATTATTACATTAATTATTTTCACCTTTAATATTTAAAGAAATGGGAAAAATATAACTCTGAAAATATTACATATAAATTTGAATGGATAAATGAAAAGTTTTATATATGTTTTTTAACCCTCACTCTTTCAGTTAGTCAAAAATAAATATATTTTCATCTTTGATAACCTGCTTTTCGTCACAATAAATTTATCTGGTTCTATCAATATCATATATATTAAAATTCAACCAACACTTAAAAAAAAAAAAAAAAAAAAAAAAAAATTTTTTTTTTTTTTTTTTTTTTTTTTTTGAAAATGATTAAATTAAAATAATTTATTTTTCAAATTGAATATTTATTTGTTTTTATTTTTTAAAATAATTCATTAATCAATTAATTTTCAAAATGAAAACTACATCTTAGATTCAAATAAAATTTATTTTTTAATCTTTTTATATTTATTTACTTATATATTTATTCTTTATAATTTAAATATTTATAAAATAAATAGAAATTAAAAATTTTTTTAATTCTTATATCGAGTTTTCGAAAATCGACACACAGTCTAAGTTATCATTTATAATAAATTTATTTAAACCTATCGATATTGTAAATTTATATTTTCTTCAATTAAAAAAAAAAAAAAAAAAAAAAAAAAAAAAAATTTTTTTTTTTTTTTTTTTTTTTTTTTAGAAAACATTTTTGAAAATTAAATTTTCCTTCGAGTCTAAGATGTAGTCGTTTTCATTTCTAAAAAATTAATTAGTTAATTAATCAATCATCGATTAATAAATCAATTATTTTTTAAAAATGAAGACTACATTTTGGACTTGAAGAAAAAATCAACTTTCGATTTTTTTTTTTTTTTTTTTTTTTTTTTTTTTTAAGTTAATTATTAATTTTAAAGAAAATAATTTCTTTGTTTTATAAATTTAAATAATCTCAAGTTTTTAAAAAATTATAGATATCAATCAAAATTATATTATTTAATATTTGTTAGACAAAGTAGCGAATTTCGTATTCGATTTAAAATTTTCTTCAAGTTAGGTTTTTCGTCCATCAACCAAAGGTTATCCACTTTCCGTCTTTGGATACGGTAATTTTTGAAATCTCTAACAACTGTTCTCTAATCCAGTTTGCATAAGCGGCACATCTCTCTTTGGGACACGAAAATTTTTTATTAACATCGCGGGCGTGGTAATCGCATTTCTTTTTTTCCGGCATCGGTAAACATTTAAAGTCGGGACATCCAAAGTTTTCGAGATTGACTGTGGGTATTCCGAGAGAATCCATCAATGCTTCGATCCACGGATCCCCTTTATAGGCTACAATCGGTTTGTCTTCGGTCTTATGCGATTCGTATAACTTTTTTATGTCGGATTCCATATTTTCATATTTCTCGACCACTTCTTGGTCAACGGGGGTAAATGGTAAACCATGCACTTCACTCGTCATATTTTTAATAGTCTCCAATTCCTTCCCAAAAAACTGCCGTCGAATTTTTTCTCGAATTCTCGACCCGTGCTCTTCGTATTCCTTTTCCATACCGGCCTCTTTTAGAAATTCCTTGACACCTTCAAATGGGTTTTCGAATAATGTCTCTTGCATTTTCGTCAGATCGTACCTCTGTGAGTCGTTTGTACCGTCAATGAGGGATTCGTATCCAAATTCTCTCGTGAGAAAGAATTGGTAAATGGGAAAACCATCCATATCTACCACCAAACAAATATCGGATAGAGAAACATCCATAATTACCTTACCGTTTAATAAAATTAATAAAGTTACACGGAGTATGTTAACTATTTATATGTTTGAGTTGATGAAAAAAAAAAAAAAAAAAAAAAATTTTTTTTTTTTTTTTTTTTTTTAAATTGATTAATTAATTAATTAATTTTAAAGAAAATAATTTCTTATTTATTTCATAAATGTAAACAATCTGAAAGTTTTTTAAAAAAATTATAGATGCATAATCATATTATTTAATGTTTGTTAGATATTTTCAATTATATATAATTTTTCTTTTATAGCATCATCTTTAACGGTAGCCTTGGTATATTGATCATGTAACCATGCGTTTTCTTTTTTCAAACTAGTTTTTTCTTCTTTTAAAATATTAATTTCTTGTTTTAAGGTGTCATTTTCGTTTTTCAAAGTAGCAAATTTCGTATTCAATTTAAAATTTTCTTCGTGTAACCAGACATTTTCTTCCTTCAAGTTAGCTTTTTCGTCCGTCAACCAAAGGTTTTCCGCATTTAATTTGACATTTTTTTCGTTTAATTGGACATTCTCTTCATTCAACCTGTTTAAGTCTCTATTTTGCAAATAATCCAATTTTTCCCATAACCGTTTAATTTCTAAGAGCAACAATTTATTTTCAATTCGAAGTTCTTCTATTTGTCCGCATTTATCCTTTTCAATTAAAAGTTGTTCGATTTCTTTACATCCATCCGTCGTCATCTTTATTCGTTTTTTAAAAATGATTATTATCTATATTTTTTTATAACCAATATAGGATGTATACGTTGGAAGATGAATGATAACTATTGAAAATTGGAGTCGAATTAATTCGATTGATATTCAAAATTATTATTATTATTATTATTATTATTATTATTATCAATCGGTTAAATATTATAATGGATTTTTTTTTTTTTTTTTTTTTTTTTTTTATGGGGGGGACCGGCGCTCGATTAATTTTTCTGGTGACTGTATATATATATATATATATCGCCAAATTATCTGGCGAATATAATTTAATTCCTTTCAAAAATCATAGTTATTTTAAAAACTTATATTAAGAGAGTAATGAATAATATGAAACAATATTTCGTACAATACATATTACGAAAATATACATCTGGCATGTATATTTTCGTGGTACGTTTTTGATCGCCAAATACAAAAACGTCAAGGACAACAGAGTTTTGAAATTTAAAATTAAAATTTTGTCAATTTGACAGTAAAATAACTCAATCTAACACATGCACATGATAACTAATACATATATATACCCAAATATGGGGATTAAAATCGGGAAATAATTATCCTCGATTTTAATAATAAAAAAAAAAAAAAAAAAAAAAAAAATCCAATGGGCGATTAACATAGGAAATAACTTTCTTGCATCCACGGATGGTCAGTGACGTCACTCTTCGCTTGCGTATAGAGCACTTAAAAGAACACTGGGATGTGTTGTTGCAGTTGTATTGTCGGGCCTATATTGTTTGTCAACCAGCAGTTTTTTTATTGTCATTCATATTAATTGATCGGGTAGAATTTTTGAAGTGAAAACTTCTTTAGGCGCGTTGAGCACTTTTGGGTGAACAAAAATCATTGAATTCCCGTCATCGTCACCTGATGCTTTCCATTTGAAGTGAAAACTTTTGGGTGAACAAAAATCATTGAACTCACGTCACCGTCACCTGACGCTTTCCATCCTTGTATGATACAAATAATGTATCATACAATTAACTTGCTAATGTGACGTGTTAATAATTATATACTGTATATTGTTTTAACCCTTTCGACGTTACGACTTTTTTTCTATTGTTGCAATAAAAATATCTGAAATGTTTACCGTATACTACAAAATAAACACCTGTCTTTAGAATTCAGTGTTGCACTTTAGGAGCTCTAGAGTTGAGAAGAAATATTTTTCCCCCACACACAGAGGGCTAATCTCTTTGTTGAAAGAGGCGTGTATCAATACAATGGAAATATCTTATCCCAATAGAAGTTGACAATCCTTTACCCAGATATACCTCTCAGCTAACTAACAATGATTTTTGAGGGAAAAAGAAAACGCTGCTTTCTTTTTCAGAAAAAATAAGCGCATAGATATTTCTAAGTAGAGTTAAGACTGAAAATTTCAAAGAGTAATTTATGCATAATACTAATAAAACGCATATATTTTCCTCAGATTTATGTATTCCTGAAAAAGACGCAGCACATGAAATCTCTTTAAATAGATTCCCTAAAAACTATCATTAAAAGTTAAGATAATTATAAAAACAAATAAATAAACTTTATATAATAGTTAAGACAAGTAGATTGAAACAAAATAAAAACATTTAAAATTAGTTTTTTTCTTTATTTATTTTGATGCGTGTGGAGGGGGGTGTTGAAAGAGAAAAAAATTATGTAAAAACTTGATTGCATATTTTATAAATTATATGCTTTTTTTGAAGCGTCATGCCGTTTTCAGTAATATATGCACTAAAAATTTTTTTTATATTAATATTGTAATTTTCTATGATTAGTTGTTTATTTATTTGTTATTATTATTATTATTTTCTTGTAAAGTTTCCTGAAATCAATCTTGTAGCTGTAACATGTCTAGAGCCCTCGAAGTTAAAAAAAGTTTTTTTTTTTGTTTGTTTGTTTGTTTTTCTTTGTAAAGGAAAAAAGATACTTGATACAAAATTCTTAATAATAAAAGCTCAAGTTTTCCGTAAGGAAAAGTTCCACTGAAAGCTATGTCAAAGCTTAAACAATGTATTGGAATAAAGAAATTAAATTTTTTTCCATGATGCATTTCAAATGAAAATATATATGTATATATATTAATAATGAAGGAAGATAACTTAACGGAAAAATCTGTGGAATTTTAATGCGTCGTGGAAAATATCTCTCTATATATATTAATGGCTAAGAGATTTTTGAGTCTGTCTGTGTGTTGACGCAAGTTGCCACCAGCTTTCCATACATTAGTTAATTTTAAAAAATCTAATTGCCCGATGGATAAGTTAATTAAACAGACGGATTCAGAAAAAATGCCCATTTCATTTGGTACCTTATTTGTAACGAAATTTTTATTAGATTTTTTAAAATTAATTAAAATATGAAAATAATAACTTGGTAGAAGTTTTAAAAATGGACATATAAATTTTTAATTGTTGCCAAAAAATAAATAAATAAATAAATAAAAATAATAAAATAAATAAATAAATGAAATTACGAATTATCATTTTTTCCCCCTAGTATAAAATGCATAGATATAGTATTTTATATAGATCTATTATCCCCATGTTATCGTGCAAAGATTTTTGATGCCGGAAAAAGTTTTGGCATCAGACAATAGGGAGTATAAAACTCGGAAATAATAATCGAGTAGAATGTTAATGAATTTTTAAAATGGCGAAATATTGAACGGCTTTTAAGTGTTGTAATAAATATATGAAAAGAAACGGGATAAGTTTTCATAGATAAGTTATATTCAAGTAATTTATGAAAAATATCGTTTTTATAATCAGTTCTTTATTATTATTATGAAACAATTACTGTCTTTATATTTGATGAAATACTCTCTTTAAATTTTTAAGATGATTTTATATTAGTAAGTAATATGAAATTTTCAAAATTCTTTTAAATGTAGTTAGCAACCGCGGAAGTTTTAATACAGAACTAATATGTTGTGGACACCACAAGACTTTCTTCTATATATAATCTTATACAAATTTACGCAATACAAATTATTTATTAATTATAATTTATTAAAATTATTTTCCATGATGAATGCAGACGATTTTTATCTCAAAGAAGTATAATAATAAATGCCGAAAGAAAGTCAGCTTTGTGCAGATATGAGTATACTAGAGTATAGTTAATAAAAAAAAAAAAAAAAAAGAAAAGAAAAGGATGAAAAATGAGTATCTAGAGTTTTTCATTCTCTTTTAGTACATAAATTATTCATAAATTTTATTAGCTAAATTATCTATGTGTATTACCGTGTATATTAACTCGAGGAAAAATATCCATAAGAAAGTAAAATGGCCGACTTTTCCCAAATGAAAAGGAATCCCTTTTTCACACTCGATGATTACAATATGCTTTCACATGAAAGAAAAAAAAAGTTAAATAATAAATTCGCTCATGCATATGTAAACTACATGACGTTTTTATGGCTTTAAAATTAAATAATATTTTAAATTTTAAATGTTATAAAGAAATAAAGTGCGAAAAATTCGCACGGGCTTGCTAGTTAATAATAAATTAAATATTTAGAATTAAATTACGTCGAGAGAAATGAATAATATAAATAAATAAACAAATGCATGGTTATACAATAAAGAGTAAAAAATTTCAGCTCTATTTTTCTTGGAGACGTTTCAAATTTATATAAATATCACGTGGTGAAAGTTGAAAAAAATTGTTCTAAATTTTATGTAGATCAGTGTTTAGTAATTTGAACTGGCAAGAAGAAATAAATTTTGAAATGCATTTCTTATAATCGAGCGTGAAATTATTTTTTTAGTCCGTGAAAATTAATTTTGTTGTTTTTCAACTAATTTCAACATATTCGATAAAAACTGCACATTTTGATTTGTTAAATAACCGAAAAAAGATTATTTTCCTTATTAATAAAATATTCTGCATTTATAAAATTAAATAAAACATTCTTGATTTAAATTGATTTTAACCCTTTGTATCCCACCGGGACTTAGTCCCATCAAACAAAAGAAAAAAAAAATCCTCACTATAGCCTAAATTTACTGCGGGATTTCATCGGAACTTCAAACTCCCTATAGTTAAGCTATAGTTTAAGGTAAATTTAATATGAGATGTTTCTCATGGAGCAAAAAAAAATATATATATATAATAAAATTTTCAAACTATTTTTTGAAAAATAAGGTAATTTGGTAGATAAAGGGTTAAGTAAATTAACTAGTTGAAATATTTTTTATTTAATATTTAAATGTTTATAATTTATATTTTAATTAATTACAATATGTATTTTTTCCAAAAATTTTGACATTTTTATTTATAGAAAATTTATGATTTTTAATGGCATCAGTGGTTATATTAAACATAAATAAACACCTCTCAGTTGATTTGTTAGCTATATTACTTCGTACTCTGCTATTACTCCTATGATTAAATATAAGATTTATTGTTTTATGGAGAGAAAAAATTGGGAATGAAAGGGTTAAGGTAATTTGCAGAAAACAACAGATTCTTAATCGCAAAATGGCAACATGAATAAACAAATTATTTATTATTTTGAACGTTAATGTTCGCTAGGTTCGTTAGGTCGGTTTTAAGAAATAACTTGTCCGAAACATGTATATGTTAAACTAATTACATTCAAATATCATTAACCTGATAAATAAATATCATTGCTAGGAAGGTTTATTAGTTACAAAACTTACAACAGTTATTTCAAGTCAAAATAATAGTACATCACTTCATCAGGTGAAAAAGGCAAGCACGAATTCATTAACAAAGCAGAATGGCGCTATCGCGCTTACTAAGATATTTAAAATGACTTCTATATATGGCTTTCTTAGAAACATCATTTGATGAATTTCGGAGTAGTGCTGCTGTCTAACGAAAATTGTGTTGGGACATTAAATCTAATTGAATGCGCTAGGTTCCCATGATGCATGCCTATCTTTGGGCCATTTTAAGGATCTTAGCCCGTATTTACGCAAGTTCTGTAAGAAATCGCTAAAAACTCTGAACAGGTAAGCCGAAGAGCGTATCTGGGATCGAACGTAGAAATGATCTCTAACAAACAGAAAGAACAAATGTTTAAAAATCAATTGGGAAAAGTGTTTTTAAAATTGTTGCATAAAAGAATGTTGGATGTTTAATTTTACTGCGAAGCTAATGTAAGTTAACAGATTAAATGATAATATATGTTTAGAAAAATGCATGGGCTGAAAATTATTTGATAATAATTATGCTTTGCAGCTCAAGAAGTTAGATGTGATCAACTGCAGAAGAAATCATTTTAATCAGTAACTGAGACATTTTATAGCTAAATTACACTGCGCGGGGAAAAAAAAAAAAAATAAAAAAAAAATAAAAATCAAGATATGATACTATTCTTACTGATTCTTATGTAAAGTGACCTCCTGAATCCGAATATGATACTCATTTTGCCCAGTCACCCACCGTTTTATAGATACACCACCCCCTCCCTCAATTTATTACCATGTCCGATAATTTTATGACCATGAATTTGAGTTAAAGAATAAAAAATAATTAATTTAACACCTGAAAACAAAAAAATACAAAGTTTAAAAAAAAAAAAAAACATTAATAACAGATTTAAAAAATATAAGTTATGTAATGCATAATTTCAGTGGCAAATCCCCCCCCCCCAAATTTTTCCCTTGTCGCACATGTCCATGTTTTAGAATTTTGCAACGATGTAAGATATGTAACGATTAAAATACCCCCCCCCCCTCCTAAAAATCAAATTTATAGCCATAAAATCACCGAAAAATGATAAAAATAGGGGGCCATTCCTAAAAAAAGGTGGGTGATAGGGCAAAAGGGGCGTCCTATTCGGATTCAGGAGGTCATTTTACAGAAGAATATGCAGAAATGATGTCAGAGAAAATTTTCATGCAGAGCAGTGTTATCCAACATTTAATACAAAACTGCTGTGTTAATAAAATTAATAAATGAGAAAGAAATTTTCATGATTTTAATGACATATGTTTGATTTTGTTTTCTACGGAAGCAAGAAATAAAATATTTTCACCCTCGCGTTTGTAAGAAGTATGTATGTTAGACATAATATTTTAGTATTTTAATTTATTTTCCTATTTTATTGAATAACAGTTTTTATTTATTCATTGAAAAAAAAAATATTTCTTTATAGAATTTTAGAATATTAACAAACAATGAATTAATTATGTGGCTTTTTCTTTGCATCACCCCAATCCTTGTATTTAAAGTTATATTATTTAATAGAATTGAAATGCATGATGATTGGATTACTCTATACATGTGAATGGAAAATAAATAAAATTTTGTTGGAAGTTATCCTGATTAACTTTAATATAAATTAATTTTAAAAATAAAGAATGGAGGAAGAAAATACAAAGAAAGACTATTTTTTCTATTGAAAATAATTTGTGTATTTCACTTCTAAAGACAGCTGATTATACATAATTCTATATTATACATTTAAATTTTAAAAGTACTTTTGTAATTAAACTGTAGAACTAACAAAGTATAATCGTTTTTATTAAAAATTAATTATAAACTAATATGAAGCAATTTTATTCAAAATGTTGTGTGTAAGACATTAATTTGGAGGAGGTGGGGGGGGGGGCGGAGACACTGGGTTTTTCATACTGCTGAGTCTCGAGTGAGCCCTGCAATTAATCTTCGTTTTAATATTGCGGGAAAACACTGGAGATTAAATAACATTTATCTAAAGCATCTCATGCAATGCAATAACATATTTTCCCAAGGAATATATATTCAATATTAGAGGTCCTTATGATTGTCTACCGTGCATTCCAAAAGATACAAAAAAAAAAAAAATAATAATAATCAAAATGGACAAATTTTCCTTTATGAACTGCATTTCCGTTTATGATAATCTCCAAATCATAAGGGATTCATCTGATAATTTAGTAATCTGTTATAACATTTTATAGATTATATGTATTTATATTCTTAAAAAAAAAAAAAAAAAAAAAAAAGAAGAAGAAGAAGAATGGAAGAAAATAGCATTTGTTTGTGTGTATTATTAGTTTTCTTTCTTTCCTTCCTCTTTTTTATCCCCCCCCCCCCCACTGTTTTCATGCTTCTTGGATGCGTATGATCCTATGCATTTTTCTAATATCTTGACAGTATGAATGACTACCGTGCATTCCAAAAGACTATCCATTTATGATTATGATCTGATCATCATTCAGTACAACTTTACCGAGTTGATAACATTTAAAAATATAATATATGTAAAGGATTTAATTTATATAAATTTGGTTTATAAATATCAAAAACATTAAAGTAATAGTTTGTTTTCACTAAATATAATTGAAAAATATAAATTAATATAGTCTAGTATGAAGAATATTACGAACAGTTTTGACAAGCATTAATTTTCACTATTATGTATGGCTATTTTAATTTATGCCCGCTTAATTTTAATTTTTTTTTAATAATTTTTTCTAAATTTATTTACGGTAATTACTATCTACATTTTAACTTTTTACGTTCTCTTATCCATATGTATGGTAGATAAAGTTTTGCTTTTCGGTCAACTTTTCGAAATTGTGTTTTTGTTATATTTACACGTTTTTGAAGTTCCTTGAATCCAAAAAACATGTTTTTCGCCTGTTTTAAATTGTTTTTAATGAACATTTATATAACAATATTTGTTATTTTATTCTTTAATGTACAATCTGTCATTATGGTAATGAATTTCGGGTAAGAGAAAGTTATGTGAGTGCCACACCAGAATATTTCTTTTTTACCATATAGTCCTGCAGAAAATTTTAGGCACCTAAAAAATAAATTTAATCCTCTTTAACCGTCTTAAGCAGGATGTTCTATAATTATAAAAGTATTCAAAATATGCCATCTGAACTGCAAAATGTAGTAAGTTTATTCCGCCTTTTTTATATATGTGTACTAAAAATAAAGTAGTTTTTTTTATTATTATTTTTATTAAAAAAAATAAGGAGTTAAAAAACGTCATCATGAAATATTCATTTATTTTAATAAATGAATTATAATTAAAAGTATAATAACAAACAGTCATAAATTGATATCACAGGATAATATCTGATCCTAACAATTGAAAAAATAATTATCCATTGCGTAAATAATAGTAATCAAAATAATTTACTTGATAAAAGTTCATATTTCATTTATTTATTTATTTTTTCTTGAATTATTATTCAAAGAAAGTATTTTATAAAGTGTTCTAAAACTCTAATAGTGAGACATTTTGAATCAAAGCTACTCAAAAATCGCGTGAAAAATATGAAAAAATGTAGTCATTCACTTATTGCTTCATAATATAACTCACCCTTTCAATATTATTCAGGCCAATAAATTTATGTGTATCAAATTTACAAATCTATTAATTTGAATAATAAATAATATAGTGCAGCATTCACACTACTTTCCCTTACCCTGCATTTGTATAAAAAGAGATCATTATATTTTATCTATCTATCTAATTTTTCATATATACAGCATACTAAAAAAAAAAAAAAGAAATTCGCACACTTCGGGGCCAAAAACTGTACAATTTTTCTAATTTTGTGTGTTTTTTTTTTTTTTTTTTCCCTTACAATTCTGAATTAGAGTTTTTATGATAAAATGATTATTTTAAAATAATAGTGATATAAATAAGTATGTAAATTATGCATAATAATAATAATAATAATAATAATAAAAAGCAATTAAAGATTAAAAAATACACGAAGTTTTATATTGCATAATGTTTTTTCAATTAAAAAATAAAAATTTGCCTTATAAGGTAAGATACAAAATTTATGTATAAAAACATTTGATATAAATGACTTGTGCATTATAATATATATGTATGTATATATCACTATGTTTAGAAATATAAATAAAACATTTTTTTTTTTTTCAGTCTTTGAATAGTTATTAATTTATTTCAAACATAAATGACCTAGACCTCAAATAAAATTGCCTTTATCTGTCTCATTAGATTCGGCACCTAAAATATAACCATTGAATTAATTACTATCTTCATTTTCTTTCCCTTGGAATCTTTACTGTGAATTTCATTTGTTTATAGTGATTGTAATGTGTGAATTTCTGGCAGTCTACTGTATATGCAGACTCCCAATTTTTTTTTTTTTTTTTTTTTTTTTTTTTTTTGTTTGTTTTTTTTTAAATTGGATCTTTCTGATTTGTAATTTCTTCTATAAGCGTAAGAAGAAAGTATTAGATTCGTTTTTATTTAATGTTAAATCTGGAATAATGTTTATTCATATTATTTAACTTCTACTATCTAACTTCTACATTATTTAACAAACTACTAATTTTACTAAATTTTACATTTACTGTAAGTTTAAACGTTTCACTTTCAGTTAGAGACAAATTTTAAACGATATTAATTTTTTTTTCTTTTTTGGCTCTCCACCTCTTATATTTATTTTTATTTATTTATTTAAAAAAAAAAAAAAAAAAAAACAGTTTTTTGGCGCGTTCCTTTCTTGTATTAGCCTGCAATATGCTTATTCTTAATATATATTACACCGAATTATAATTTATTAAATTGCAGAATTGTAAGGCACTCTGGCGTTAACAATAAACAATTTCATTTTAATTATAGTATAACTTATATTTTTTAATAATAATAAAAAAAAGAAGTTATATAATTATAAATGATTTTACACGGAAAATTATTAAAGAAGAGCTAAATAAGTGATTTTAAATCATAAGATTACATTGTATTATTAATATAATAGTAGCATTATTTAAATGTAAGTTTTCGCCCCTACATATAGAAAATTCAATTACACTTATAAATGTAACATTTAAATTTTATTTCCAGCATGGAGAAATGTTTATTTCATTTCAAAAGAAATCTTGTGAACTTGTTTAAAAGCAAAGAAGTAAAAGTTATCTTTCAACTGCAGGATTAATGTCAAAACATACATGAGTATTGTGAAAGATGCAACCCCAAGGATCTGGTTGGGAATCAATTGTATTTGCTTGTAAACTATTCTTATCCGTTCAACCCACATGTCAATCAAAGAGTCTGCGTAAGGAGGGAAAGGAAATCTAGAATAAAACGGGCTTGACCACTCAGCCCTGGAAATATGTATCTAAGAAAAGACGGGTTCAACGCTTCAGAGACGAACATCTTTATCAAGAAAAAGACGGGCCTGACCATTTACGAGACACATTTCAAATCCGGAAAAAGACGGGCTTAACGCTTATAGGGTTAAAATCTGGTGCGGCTCTACACGACTTCTCTCATCTCCGGGCACTGTCTCTGTTGCAGTTAGACCTCACAAAACCGTGAGAAAGCCCAAAGCTGCCATTTTTCTCACGTTTTTACAATCTGGTGCGACTCTACACGACTTCTCTCATCTCCGGACACTGTTTCTATTGCAGTTAGACCTCACAAAACCGTGTGAAATGTCAAAGCCGCCATTTTTCTCACGTTTTTACAATCTGGTGCGGCTCTACACGACTTCTCTCATCTCCGGACACTGTCTCTTAAAGATTGCAGCCGGAAACGTTGCAGTTAGACCTCACAAAACAGTGAGGAAGGCCAAAGCCGCCATTTTTGTCACGTTTTTACAATCTGGTGCGGCTCTACACGACTTCTCTCATCTCCGGACACTGTCTCTATTGCAGTTAGACCCCACAAAACCGTGAGAAAGCCCAAAGCCGCCATTTTTCTCAAGTTTTTACAATCTGGTGCGGCTCTACAAGACTTCTCTCATCTTCGGGCACTGTCTCTTAAAGATTGCAGCCGGAAACGTTGCAGTTAGACCTCACGAAACAGTGAGAAAGGCCAAAGCCGCCATTTTTCTCACGTTTTTACAATCTGGTGCGGCTCTACACGACTTCTCTCATCTCCGGGCACTGTCTCTATTGCAGTTAGACCTCACAAAACCGTGAGAAAGCCCAAAGCTGCCATATTTCTCACGTTTTTACAATCTGGTGCGGCTCTACACGACTTCTCTCATCTCCGGACACTGTCTCTTAAATTTCAGCCGGAAACGTTGCAGTTAGACCTCACAAAACAGTGAGAAAGGTCAAAGCCACCATTTTTCTCACGTTTTTACAATCTGGTGCGGCTCTACACGACTTCTCTCATCTCCGGACACTGTCTCTATTGCCGTTAGTGCATTAAATGAAATTGTAATATAATTTTTGTAGTAGTAGTTTATATTAATGAATAAAAAAACACTGTATTTAAAAGTATTTCCTGCACAATAAAATATTTCTTGACGATTAAAGAAATACACACGTAATTGTTCACGTTTTCTCTCCTGTCTGCACCCCCGGAGTGCAAATGTTTTTTTTTTTTTTTTTTTTTTTTTTTTCCAGAACGAAAATTGGTACAACTATAATATTTCCCCACAGCAGAATTTGGTGATTTTTCTTTGGCGCCGATTTGAACGATAACGATGTCGTTCTGAACTGTTTGCGATATAATATGGCAGCCTGCATGCTATTTATTTTTGATTTATGATTTTATGATTTATGATTTAGCTTATGATTTTATCATTTATGCTATATGATTTATAATTTTTAGATTTAAGGTTTAGCCATAATCGCCAAAAATAAATTGCCAAATTCAGCTGTGGGGAAATACTATAGTTGTTCCCCATCATGATCTAAACATTGTTTTCAAGATTTATCGCTCACATTCCGTCATTTTTGACGGGGTTATATACTAGTAATAATAATAATAAATAAATAAATAAAAGTGAAGCATTCATATATATAACGATAAAACTAAATTAACGATATTGCCAGCAATAATTAGTAAGACCTGTCAATGAAAGTAACAATGATTTGAGATTCTTTTCCGAGCGAAATAAAGGTTGTATGCTTTTGTTTATATTATTCAAAATGGGGTAAATTATTTGTTGATTTACTGAAACAATAAAAATATTAGTATACTGCTGTGGCAACCACGTGACTTTCTTCTATATTTTTTCCCATACAAATTCACTTACAAGGAAGGGTCACCAACTGTTCAAAAGGTATTTTAACATGTTATGTATCATCTTATATGTCTAAACTGATAACGAAAAGATCCATCTTATCGGCAAATGTGCCCCTTAGCGTGAGTTTTTTCAATTAAAGTTTTTATATTACCGACTCTTCAATAATGCACTTTGCAGATTTTCTGTCACTAGAAGAAATTTGTAACAGATTCGTATTTTAAATACGATTGTATATATGTTATTAGTAAAGTATTTTACTGTCTGATAATTAGTTTGTGGCAACATTAAATTTTTAAAGACCAAACTACTGTTCAAAGGGAAAAAGCAATAAAAGTAAAAAGAAACACTTGTAATTTTTACAATAGAGAATAAAACCATTATTTTATATTTTTTCATTATAAATATTATATTGTAGATAATGATGTAATTTTTACTTTAAACAAGAACAAAAAATCATGCGGTACGCATTGGTTATTAACATTTTTCAATTGTATGTACTTGTGGTATCGTATAAATTTCAATGTTCTTTGCCTACGTTATTACACAATGGACAGAGAGAAGGTCTGAAAGGCATACAGATAGAATAATTGACTTCATAATTACTCTTAAACACTGTTGGAAAATGTTAAAAGGTTTAACGTAAAAGAAAATGCAGCCCCTAGGTTCTAATTGCAGGCTTTAATGTATCTGAATATTTTAGTGTAACCTTGTATATCTGAAGGTTAACCACATCATATTCTACACAAAACATTATTTTAGCATATTAGCAATAAACGTCACATTCTTTATGATTTTTACAGTAGGAAGTTATTTAAATGTGATTTATAAAAATTTCTGTCCTAAAATTCAGTACTTTGGCCTTTCTTTCCCCCATGTACCTGTACACAAATCAGTTGTATAGGACCTATTAATGCTATCTTAAATAGAGAGCATTCGTTAAATTTTTAAAATTTTTAAAAATATTAATAATAATCCTTCTTATACGGTTTTTATGGCTCAAATAACTTTCTCTTGGTTGTTGCTCCTAATTTCTCCCTTTTCCATTAACCAGTATTTCCTTGGAAACGGTTTCGTCAAAATTAAAGAAAATTTCGTGAAGTTTGAATATCCATTTCTGAGAGTGTAGGAAAAATGTGAGTAATAAATATGTATGCCTAAACAGATGATAATTTAAGAATGATAAGTTGAAATTTCAGAACTTATATATACTAAAATTTTAACAGTTTAAAATAATTAGTTATAAAATTAGTTCTTGTATTTAAAGTGTTCATGCACACATTGATTCTAAACATGCACACTGAGAAAAAATTATGTGACTGACATCTAGAACCTAAATTGTAGCCCTAGTAGAAATAGTTCCACGTCATCCTTACAAATTCTAGCTCCCTTTGCTAGCGAGTTCGAAAAACCCCTATTAGAATTCTAGACCGTTTTCCTAGATTATGGTGGTCAATCTCCTTTAAAAATCTCTGTAAATAAATGTGAACTACAAGAGGCGGGTTTCAGCAACTATAATCTTAGTTTATTACCCAATTCTAGAAAATCAAGCGAGAATTTCTCGCAATACAAAAGATTCAGAATATTGTTTCACCATCTAGAAAAGTGTAGACTAGAAATTCTCGATAATTTCGTCTATTCAGTTGTTTATTGGCGTGCCTTATGCGCATAGCTCGAAAATCTATATTTCTAGTTAAGGGATTTAGAAAATGACCACTTATTCATTCTAGATCTAGTTTTAGTCATTATAATTTTGTTTTATAACTCAATTCCAGTAAATTAACGAGAATTACTGACAATACATAGAATTTATAATAATCATAACAATCATAATATTGTTTCACCATCTAGAAAAGTGTAGACTAGAAATTTTTGATCATTTCATCTATCCAGGTTGTTTGTTTACCTTATACGCATAGCTCGAAAATTTCTATTTCAAGTTTAAGGATTTAGAAAATGGCTACTTACTCGTTCTAGATGAAAGCAGTATATTTTTTTCTTTCAGTGTATTGAAACTTAAAATTTTTTGTTCAATTTAGCCAAAATGTTGTGCGAAAACAGTGAGACCGATGTCGTTATAAATGAAAGCATTTACCTGGTGCTGATTCCATTTCCCATTCTGTCTTGAACAATTGTGTATTCGTGAGATTTATCCACAGCTGCTTTTATGTTCGCAAACATCTGAAACAGGGATCAAATTGAAAATAAAATAAAATACAAATTTTAAAATTCCAAAATTTAACGCTAGGGGAATATGTGGCTCTGTTTTTTCTAAGGAAAGCTTTTTTTACAATTTATAATTTAAAACTGATGACTGCGCACTTTTTTTCAGAACTGATTTTGTCTTTTTTATTATTCTGAAATTGGAAATACCGCACTAATTTGACTGCGAAAAAAGCTTTACTTTGAAAAACAGCGTCACATATTCCTCTATAGGTAAACTTGAGAATTTTTTTTTTTTTTATATTAATATATATATATATATTTTCGGAATCCTTCATCATCGTCTTATTTAATCTTCGTACAGAGTTCGGTTCTATTCCTGAAAGAACATCATTGTAAAATACATTGATAATGAGAAGTGATTTTAATAATCATCAATATATATGATTATGGAAATTGATAAATATATTTTTTTGGCGTTAGATTCTATTTTATTCTCTAAGCTTTCAGACATATTTGTCTTAGATTTCTGTTAAATCATTTTGCAATGCAGGCGCTAGAGAATTGAACATTCTTAAAAACATGTTTTAATCTTGCATCGTTGTCTGTTGTTAATAACTCAATATGAGATTTTTACTTCCATTACCCTACTACCATAGGTAATGGAAGCGTATTGCATTCGGTCCGAAAATTCGATATCGAGTCTGATTTACACGTTTTAAGGCCTCCCGAGTCCAAAAAAGTAGTTTTTTACAGTTGGTCAGTGTGTGTGCATATATTTGTGGAATCTTCTGTAGGTACATAATTATGGTTAGACATTAGTGACCAAAATCGTGGAAGCCTTTTAATAAAAGTGTTTCTTTGAGGGTTTATGGCTCATAAGACCACTTTATTTTAGAGGTTAGACACTCTCAATTATATATCAATAGAGAGGTATTTTAACGAAAAATGTTTTGAAATAAAGTTGGTTCATTTATCGGAATTCTATCAAAAATTATAGTCCTATAAACAACAAGTACAAAAAAAAAAAAAAAAAAAAAGCACAACTGTCTGAGACAGATATGAAGTACATTTTAGTCATTGGAAAGTAGTCAATCACGTAGCCAAAAAGCATCAGTGGTTAGAGAGTCAGTGATGTGTTGTTATGTTTAGTCAATTAATCAAAGAGAAGACTTTTTGCTTTGTTGATTTATTTGTGTTTATAGTTAGTGGCCGATATTTCGTGTATTCAGTGAGCTTCTAAATCGTGATAAAGTAAAACTAGTATGTTGTGGTCACCACAAGACTTTCTTCTATATTTTCTGATCTAAATTCACTCACTAACAATATTAAAAAAAAAAAAAAAATATTTTTTTCTAAGTTTTTTTCGTTAAAATTAAAAAAAAAATCGATAACTTTGTTTTATATTATCACAGAATTATAGTTCAACCATTCATTTTAAAGGTATTGACGAGACCTTTCGAAAGATACCCATCTTGAAAATTTACTCCCCTCGAGGGGGGACTACCTCCCAGAAGGTGTGGCGAGGCTCCTACACATACTAAAATTTTTTCCCAGTTGACTATCTCTATTATAAATAATTCTTGTAAATTTCATAATGATTACTAAAAAATAATTCTCCTTATGCACATTTATGCAAAATTTTGTCCTATATCACCATGTTAAAAATTTAGAAAAAGCGAAATGGCAGCGCAACCTGTAAGACAATTTTTACTAAAAGTTGATAGGCACTAATTTATGTCAAGGTGCAACTACATACCAATTTGTATGAAATTATGTGCAGTAGTTCCTGAGATACAGTTGCCCCAAAATTTTGTCACACACACACACACACACACATACCGGTTTACCCTACCAAGTGAGGTCCCCGTAATTTTGCATTCATTGCGAGGTCCACCTAAAATTATTTATATCTCCGGTATAAATTAACATATCGAAATATAAATTATTGTTTTCTTAATTATAGACATGGGAGAACCCAGATGATCCAAAATTTTTTTAATAAATTAAATATAAAATTTCCGCATTTTGCATTTAAAGCGAGGACCAGAGGAAGGGAAAATTTGTGGGTTTATTAGGGAATATATTCTTAAAATCCCCAGTAAAAAGGGATTGTCTCGTTTAAAACCGGAATGTCAGCTATCAAGTGCGGGGAGTCAAAAACCACATTCTTTTCTTTTGAATAAAACAAATATCGGTCCACGTGTTTTTACATATATTACGCAGAAAACATACATACGGGAAAATAAATTGCACTATTTGAAATTGTTTTTTTCCTCCCGTCTTTTTTATTATAAGAGAAGTAAAAAAGAAAATATACAGATACACACACACACATATATATATATATATATATATTTGCATTATTCAATGGACAATTATTTGTACATTTTCAAAATAAAGTGATATTTTGTATTATGGTTTGTTAACACATAAAAAATTGCACCAAATTTAATTTTTTAACCGATTAAATTCTGAAATCACAATAAAGTTCACAGCTTTAAGAGAAAAAAACGTGTAGAAAAACTTTTAAAAAGAAAAAAAAAACTGCCCAAAACTGCATTTTGGAACAATAAAAAATTTAAGAAAGGGGGGGGGGGATTATTTTCTTCCAAACTGCAATTATTATAATATTTGTTTCAAATACCTTCAGATTATTTGCAGATTTTTCTGCACTTTTCGTTTTTTTTTTTTTTTCTGGTTTTCCAGGATATAGCAGCTCGAAGAGATATACTGGTTGCATACTTTTACTTATATATTTAAATGGTTAAAATAAGTTAAAGTTTGAGGAGATAATAATATATTTAAATTACATATAATTTAGATATTTCATAAAATAGGTGTAAAATCTTTTATTTTTAAACGAACTCAGCGAAGTTCAAACTAACACCTAAAATTAATATTTATGGCTAATTTTTAACTTTTCTCGAATAAGGTTTAAAATTCGCTGTTATTTATTTATTTATTTATTAACGTTTATATAATTCAGCATAAAAAACGAAGTGATTTTTAATTTATCATAATTTCAAAAATACAAGATTGCCTGTTTGCAGATTTCACGTAAGATGATTTGAAATTTAGGAGACAAACAGCTCGAAAAAATTGAAGTTATAATGCAACGTGATCTGACGAAATATATATATATATATATATTAATTTTAGAAAATATATATATATATATATATTCTAAAATTTAAAATTCTTTTAAACTGATAATTATGAAATATAGCTAAGAATCATATAGAATATATGTATATCAGCGATCTAATACAACAATAATAATAATAAAAATTAAGCTGTTTATTTAGATGCCAAAATGCCGCAGATAGACAAGCATAGCTTCAAGTTTTTAAAACTCCCCTTTATTAATGGGAGATTAAAAACAACATTTTTTCACAAACTTAAAGAAAAATGTATAAAGATATAGGTCGTCGTTTTTTCTAAAATATTAATTTTCAAACATTAAATTACTTATTGACTGACATGGTTTTTAGTATTTGAAAAGTGCAAGTAAAAACATGCGAGTAAATATCGACATTCTAATTAAGAGTGAGAAATCAGCAGGGTATGAAAATTTTTTGTTATTTATGGGTATTTACATTTCTTTCGAGTGCAGACCAAAGATACCTATATTATAAAATGTATAATATAATATATGCGCGTGAGTATATTTTTATAAATATAACCTATATAAGGATATATTTTTATAAATATATCTTGTATATTTTTATAAATATATCTTATATATAATTAATAATCTTACGAAATTTACTGTTTTTAGAAAAAACCCTGCAGCTTAAAGCAAACAGTTTTCATATGTTATTTTCAAACGAAAGATTTCTTAATTTTTTCTTTTTCTTTCTTTCTTTAATTTCTAAAAGCTACCATTCATCGATGATTATTAAATGTAAATATATATATATTTTTTAAGAATCTTAAATTAAAAAAATATCTTTGAACAAATTTTTCAAATAATATGTAAGTGTGTGTGTGTATTTTCGTTTGTTTAACCTACAAAATGCAGACCAAAACCCGGTTATACATCAGCATTGCGAGGACACATTTCTGGTCCTCGGGAAAACAGGAAAATGCGGGGATCACGATTGGTAGAGTGAATCAGTATATTTCTTCTCATACATGAATATATTTTTATGAATGCTAGAGATTTCATATTACTTTTTTCATCTCCCAAAATCAAACAATATTTGAGGGGGGGGGGGGAAATTGCAGGTTCAAAAAAGTTGTTTGCCATGTGTTATTTTTAAATGGAAAATTTATTTATCATTATTATTATTATTATTATTTCTAAACATCGTTTGTTGAGAATGTTCTTCAGATATACTTAAAAGCGGTTCTATTTCATTGTTATTATTATTCATATATTAATATGATTTGAAAGCTGCAAAAATGCCAGCTTCAAATTCTTTTTTTTTTTTTTTATCTCTATGCAAACGTTTCTGGAAGATACGTCAGTTTAAATAATAATAACAATAATAATAAGTCTTTAATGAAAGTTTTATCAAACATAGTTAAAGACCACCCCAAAATAATTGGACAATTTATTTAGATTCTAAAATGAACAGATAGAAACACAGACAATGTTTCAAGATTATAAAGCATCTCTCTCTCTCTCTCTCTCTATCAATCTATCTCTGTCTGTCTCGTTCTTTTTTTTTTTTTTTTTTTTTTTTTTTGGGGGGGGGGGGGGGGGGTTAAAAAATAATTTTATAGACACTTTAACAACAATATAAAAACATCTGTGTTTTTAATCTTTAAACATTATAATAGTTTAATATGAATAGGAGCATTTAGTGCCCGAAATATTCGCAAGTGAACAAAAGCACATGCTGCCAGATGGGCAGCCAATTAAAATAAATAAATTAGCAGAGTATGAAATTTATTTAATATGTATTTGTGTGTATGTGTGTTTATTTTCTTTTGTTTACCCTACTAAGTACAGACCAAAGCTCGGTTACACATGAACACTGAGAGGACCACATTTGGCCCTCGGAAAGGAAAGATGCGTGGATTTCTATAGGCCAGTTTTACTATTTTTATTTATTTTATTTTTTGCGTTATTTATAAATGTGATTGGAAAGAGGGAAAATTGAGAGCTCGAAATTTTTTAAATATTATTTCAATGTGTTCTGGGAAATAAAATAAATAAATAACTTTAATATATATATATATATATATTAAATCAAATTTTCAGTTAATATGCATGTGTGTATGTATTTGCGCTTGTTTATCCTATCGAGTGCGGACCGAACTTCGCCATAAAATATTGCTTTAAATTTTTAAAGATCTTTGAAGTGACATTTCCTCAAGCATAGTCCAGAATCAGCGAGAATATGACATTCCTCTAATAAAATATACAGCAAATAATTTGGGCTATTATTTAGACGCTAAAATAGAGCAGATGGATAGTTAAAGAGACAAAGCTTCACTATTCTTTTTTTTTTTTTAAATCAGAGAATAAAAACGATATTTTCATAGAAATTTTATGATAAACATGATAAATATACAAACATCAATATTTTTATTTTTAAACGTTATTTTACCATTATAAGACCATTTATTCCTTAAGAAGACCATTACCCTTAATAAGACCATTTAGTCGCCGAAGATATCGCAAGTAAAAAAAGTGCATATTGCCAGATAGGCAGTTTAATTAGAAGTGAGAGATCCGCAAGGTCTGAAATTTGTTTATTATCTATGGGTGCGTGTATATTTGCGTTTGTTTATTCTACCAATTGCAGACCGAAATTCGATTAGACATCGACATTGCGAGGACAAAATTTCTGGTCCTCGGAAAGAAAGGAGAATGCGTTGAACTCTCTAGGTAGCATAAATACAGTGGAACCTGTAAAAGTGACCACCTTGGTAAAGTGACCACCTGACTAAAGTGGCCATTTTCCTGACTAAAGTGACCATTTTCCAATTTTAAAGAGACTTTATAAAGTGACCACCTGCATATAGTGACCATTTTAGCCGGTCCCCAGGGTGGTCACTTTAGACAGGTTCCACATGTATTATAAAATATATAACATAATATAGATATATATATAGATGAGTGTATTTGTTTACATAATATTCGAGATCCCATAAATGATTTGTAATTTTTTTAAAATCAACCACTTTTCGAGAAAAATCCTGAAAATTTAAAGAAACAATTCTCATACATTATTTGTAAGTGAAAGATTTATTATTATTATTATTTTATTTTATTTTATTTCTAAGTGACACCCTTTTTTGTGGAAGTTCTTTAATTACATATAATAGCGTATTTTTTTTTCTTTCTAAATATCATTTGTTGAGGAAGATCTTAAAAAATGTCTTTCTTTATACTCTTATTTTTTTCTTTTTTTTTAATATATTAATATAATTTCAATGTTAGAAGATTGCCAGCTCAAATTTTTTAAAATATCAATGAAATAATAATAATAATAATAATAATAATAATAATTTCTTTTAAATTAAAAAAAAAAATCTTTGAATCAAAATTTCATCAAACATAGATAAGATTCATTAAGATCATATCAGCGTTCTAATTATATAAAAAATACCTAAAAAAATTTGAGCTACTTATTTCGGTGCCAAAATACCACAGATACATACATAGTTAGATAAAGCTTAAAAATTATGAAGAATCTCTCTTCTTTTTTAAAGATTAAAAATGATATAGAAACATTAAGAATTTAGAAATCTATATTTTTAGTTTTTAAACAATATATTGTTTTTAGATGAATAAGATCATTTAGTGCCCAAAAAATTATCAATTAAGCAAAAGTACATGATGCTGGATGGGCACTCTAATTAATATTGAGAAATCAGGATATGAAAAATTTTTAATATATATGTTTATGTGTATTTACGTTTATTTGCAATACCAAATGCAGACCAAAACCCGGTTATACATCAGCATTGCGAGGACACACTTCTGGTCCTCGGGAAAACAGGAAAATGCGGGGATCACGATTGGTAGAGTGAATCAGTATATTTCTTCTCATACATGAATATATTTTTATGAATGCTAGAGATTTCATATTAGTTCTTTTTATCTCTCAAAATCAAACAGTTTTTGAGAAAAAAAAAAGCACTTTGCATTTTTAAAGAAATTGTTTGCCATGTGTTGTTTTTAAATGAAAAATTTATTTATTATTTTTATTATTATTATTTCTAAACATCATTTGTTAAGGAAGTTCTTCATATATACTTAAAAGCGTTTCTATTTTATTATTATTGTTATTATTATTATTATTCATATATTAATATGATTTGAAAGCTGAAAAGATTGCCAGCTCGAATTTTTTTTAAATTTCTGTGCAAATGTTTATGGAAGAACCGTCATTTTAAATATTAATAATAACAATAATAATAAAAGTCTTTGAATCAAAGTTTTATCAAACATAGTTAAAAACCACACAAAATGTATCAGCGTTTTAAAAGACATCCCCAAAATAATTGGGCAGATAGAAACACAGACAAAGTTTCAATCAATCTCTCTCTCTCTCTCTCTTTGGGTGGGTGGGTGGGTGGGTGGGGGGGGGGGTTAAAAATATTTTTATAGACACTTTAAGAAAAGTATACAAACATCTGTATTTTTAATTTTTAAACATTCCATTAGTTTAACATGAATCGGAGCATTTAGTGCCCGAAATATTTGCAAGTAAACAAAAGTACAAGCTGCCAGATAGGCAGTCAATTAAAATAAATAAATTAGCGGAGTATGAAATGTATTTAATATGTATTTGTGTGTGTGTGTTTATTTTCGTTTGTTTACCCTACTAAGTGCAGACCAAAGCTCGGTTACACATGAACATTGAGAGGACCACAATTGGTCCTCGGAAAGGAAAGATGCGTGGATTTAGGCAAGTTTTATTATTATTTTTTTCATTTTTTATTTATTTTATTTTTTACGTTACTTATAAATATGATTGGAAAGCGAGAAACTTGAGAGCCCGAAATTTTTAAAATATTATTTCAATGTGTTCTGGGAAACAAAATAAATAAATAGATAAATAAAACTTTTTTTTTCTTTTTTTAAGAAAAAAATTATTATATCAAATTTTCAGTTAATATGTATGTGTGTATGTATTTGCGCTTGCTTATTCTACCGAGTGCGGACCCCCCTTCGCCATAAAATATTGCTTTAAATTTTAAAAGATCTTTGAAGCGACATTTCCTCAAGCATAGTTAAAAATCTTCCATAATATGTCATCGTTCTAATAAAAGATATTGCAAATATATTGAGCTATTATTCAGACGCTAAAACAGAGCAGATGGATACTTAAAGAGACAAAGCTTCACTATTATAAAACATCTTTTTTTTTTTTTTTTTTTTTTTTTTTTGTCAGAGAATAAAAACGGTATTTTAATAGAAATATTATGGTAAGCATGATAAGTATCAAACATCTCTCTATATATTTTTTTAAACACTGTTTTACCTTATGATGAATAAGAGAATTTAGTGGCCGAAAATATCGCAACTAAAACTAGTATGTTGTGGCCACCACAAGACTTTCTTCTATATTTTCCTATACATATTCACTCAGTAAAAATATTAAAAAAAAAATAAATAAAAAAATCGTTAAATGTAAAAAAAAAAAAAAAAAATCGATAACTTTGTTTTAAATTATCACAGATTTATAGTTCAACCATTCGTTTTAAAGGTATTGGCGAGATCTTTCGAACTATACCCATCTTGAAAATTTACCCCTTCCGCCCCCGGGGGTACTTCCCCCCCAGGATGGAAGCGATGCCCCCACATACACAAATTTTTTTTCCTAGTTAACTACTACTATTATCAATAATTCATATTAATTTTGCAATCACAAGTTAAAAATAACTGATTATATACATTTATACGAAATTTTGTCCTATACTGCCATGTTAAATATTTAGAAAAAATGCGATCACAGCGCCACCTGTTGAGTGATTGATCTCCAAATGTAACCAGCACCAGCTTATGTCGGGGACCAACTAAATACCAAGTTTAATTAAATTTCGTTAAAAAAAAAAAAAAAAAAAAAAAAAAAAAAAAAATTCAAATTTTTTTCTATTAAAAGTAAAAAAAATCGATAACTTTTTTTAAATTATCACAGATTCACCAGGGGGGAACCACATGCACAATTTTTTTTTCCTAGTTAACTACTACTATTATCAATAATTCATATTAATTTTGCAATCACAAGTTAAAAATAACTGATTATATACATTTATACGAAATTTTGTCCTATACTGTCATGTTAAATATTTAGAAAAAATGCGATCAGAGCGCCACCTGTTGAGTGATTGATCTCCAAATGTAACCAGCACCAGCTTATGTCGGGGACCAACTAAATACCAAGTTTAATTAAATTTCGTTAAAAAAAAAAATTCAATTTTTTTTCTATTAAAAGTAAAAAAAAATCGATAACTTTTTTTAAATTATCACAGATTCACCAGGGGGGAACCGATGGGGGGAACCACATGCACAATTTTTTTTTCCTAGTTAACTACTACTATTATCAATAATTCATATTGATTTTTTTGTCGCACGTTTTACATAATTCGAATTATGCACATTTATACGAAATTTTGTCCTATGCTGCCATGTTAAAAGTTTACAAAAAATGCGATCACTGCGCCACCTTTTGAGCGATTCATCCTCAAATATAATCAGCTCCAGTTTATGTAAGGGTGCAACTAAATACCAAGTTTGGTTAAATTTCATTCATTGGTTCGTCAGATAAAGCGTCCACAAAAAAGTGATACAGACAGACATTTTAAAAAAACTGTCAATTCGTGTTTTGGACATCCCAAAATGTGTAAATCCATCAAAAAACGGAGCTCGAAAATGTTCGCGAATCCAATACTTTCTCTATATTACATATAGAAGAATGTAAAAAAAGGCATATTGCCAGATGGGCACTTTAATTGGGAGTGAGAGATCCGCAAGGTCTGAAATTTGTTTATTATGTATGGGTGCGTGTATATTTGCGTTTGTTTATCCTACCAACTGCAGACCGAAATTCGATTAGACATCGACATTGCGAGGACAAAATTTCAGGTCCTCGGAAAGAAAGGAGAATGCGTTGAACTCTATAGATAGGATAAGTATATGTATTATAAAATATAAAACGTAATATATATATATAGAGAGAGAGAGAGATACATAGATAGTTAGATGAGTATATTTTTTACAAAATATTTGAAATCCCATAAATGATTTATAATTTTTTTTAAGATCAACCATTTTTTGAGAAAAATTCTGCTGTTTTAAACAAACAATTCTCATATGTTATATTCAAATAGAAGATTTATAAACACAATTTTATTTCTAGACTATACCGTTTGTTGACGAAGTTCCTTATTTATATATAAAGGAAGCCGTATTATTTTTTCCTTAATTTATTATTATAATTTTTAAGATGAAAAATTGTCAGCTTCAAATTGTTCTGGGAAAAAAAAAAAAAAAAAAAAAAAAAAAAAAAAGAAATTAGAATTAAAAAAGCTTTTGAACCAAATTTTCAACAATTATTTATGTGTAGGTTTATTTTTGTTTGTTTACCCTACCAAGTGTAGACCGAAACTCGTTCACACATTAACATTGCCAGGAACACAGTTGGTCCTCGGAATGGAATGATGTGTGGATTTCTGTAGGCATTTTTTTTCTCTTTTTACGTCATGTATTAATACGATTCGAAAAAAGGAAAATTTGAAGCTCCATAATTTTTAACTATCATTTCAGTGTGTTCTGGAAAATTAAATGAATATAAAATTACATACAATTAAAAAAAAAAAAAAAAAAAAAAAAAAAATTGAACCAAATTTTCAATTAATATATATACTATGTGTGTGTATTTGCGTTTGTTTACCCTACGAAATGCAGACCGAAACCCGTTTTCACACCGGTATTGCGAGGACCCCCATTTTTGATCCTCGGAAAGAAAAGGAAATGCAGAGATTCTATTACATAGGAAAAATATATAAAATAATAAATATAAATGAGTATATTGTTATAAGTATTGGTTGGTTGGTTGGCTGTAGGATTTAAGGCTGATTGACTATGCTAAGGCCCAAGGCTTTATAAATATTGGAAATTTCATATATGATTTATAATTTTCTTAAATCAACCACTCTGAGAAAAATCCTGCAGTTTTAAACAAAAAATTATCATATGTTGATACAAATGAAAGATTTATAAATATAATTTTATTTCTAAATTATACCGTTTATCGACGAAATTCTTTATTTATATATAAAGGCAGCCGTATTATTTTTCCTTAATTTATTAATATGATTTGTAAGATGGAGAATTACCAGCTCAAAATTTTTAAAATAGCACTCCAAATTGTCCAGAAGAAAAAAAAAATAAATAAATAAAAAAAAAAATTAGAATTAAAAAAGCTTTTGAACCAAATTTCAAAAATTATTTGTGTGTAGGTTTATTTTTGTTTGTTTACCCTACCAAGTGCAGACCGAAACTCGTTCACACATTAACATTGTGAGGACCACAGTTGGTCCTCGGAAAAGAAGAATTTGTGGATTTCTGTAGGCAGTTTTTTTTTTTTCTTTTTAAGTCATTTATTAATACGATTCGAAAAAAGGAAAATTTGAAGCTCCATAATTTTTAACTGCCATTTCAGTGTGTTCTGGAAAAATAAATAAATATAAAATTACATACAATAAAAAAAAAAATTTTAGTTAATATATATACTATGAGTGTGATTTGCGTTTGTTTACCCTACGAAATGCAGACCGAAACCCGTTTTCACACCGGTATTGCGAGGACCCCCATTTTTGATCCTCTGAAAGAAAAGGAAATGCAGAGATTCTATTACATAGGAAAAATATATAAAATAATAAATATAAATGAGTATATTGTTATAAGTATTGGCTGGTTGGTTGGCTGTAGGATTTAAGGCTGATTGACTATGCTAAGGCCCAAGGCTTTATAAATATTGGAAATTTCATATATGATTTATAATTTTCTTAAATCAACCACTCTGAGAAAAATCCTGCAGTTTTAAACAAAAAATCATCATATATTGATACAAATGAAAGATTTATAAATATAATTTTATTTCTAAACTATACCGTTTATCGACGAAGTTCTTTATTTATATATAAAGGCAGCCGTATTATTTTTCCTTACTTTATTAATATAATTTGTAAGATGGAGAATTACCAGCTCAAAATTTTTAAAATATCACTCCAAATTGTCCAGAAGAAAAAAAATAAATAAAATAAAATAAAATTAGAATTAAAAAAGCTTTTGAACCAAATTTAAAAAATTATTTGTGTGTAGGTTTATTTTTGTTTGTTTACCCTACCAAGTGCAGACCGAAACTCGTTCACACATTAACATTGTGAGGACCATAGTTGGTCCTCGGAAAAGAAGAATTTGTGGATTTCTGTAGAAAGTTTTTTTTTTTTTTTTTTCTTTTTGCGTCATTTATTAATACGATTCGAAAAAAGGAAAATTTGAAGCTCCATAATTTTTAACTGCCATTTCAGTGTGTTCTGGAAAAATAAATAAATATAAAATTACATACAATAAAAAAAAAAAAATTAACCAAATTTTTAGTTAATATATATACTATGTGTGTGTATTTGCGTTTGTTTACCCTACGAAATGCAGACCGAAACCCGTTTTCACACCCGTATTGCGAGGACCCCCATTTTTGATCCTCGGAAAGAAAAGGAAATGCAGAGATTCTATTACATAGGAAAAATATATAAAATAATAAATATAAATGAGTATATTGTTATAAGTATTGGTTGGTTGGTTGGCTGTAGGATTTAAGGCTGATTGACTATGCTAAGGCCCAAGGCTTTATAAATATTGGAAATTTCATATATGATTTATAATTTTCTTAAATCAACCACTCTGAGAAAAATCCTGCAGTTTTAAACAAAAAATTATCATATGTTGATACAAATGAAAGATTTATAAATATAATTTTATTTCTAAACTATACCATTTATCGACGAAATTCTTTATTTATATATAAAGGCAGCCGTATTATTTTTCCTTAATTTATTAATATGATTTGTAAGATGGAGAATTACCAGCTCAAAATTTTTAAAATATCACTCCAAATTGTCCAGAAGAAAAAAAAAATAAATAAATAAAAATAAAATTAGAATTAAAAAAGCTTTTGAACCAAATTTCAAAAATTATTTGTGTGTAGGTTTATTTTTGTTTGTTTACCCTACCAAGTGCAGACCGAAACTCGTTCACACATTAACATTGTGAGGACCACAGTTGGTCCTCGGAAAAGAAGAATTTGTGGATTTCTGTAGGCAGTTTTTTTTTTTTTTTCTTTTTACGTCATTTATTAATACGATTCGAAAAAAGGAAAATTTGAAGCTCCATAATTTTTAACTGCCATTTCAGTGTGTTCTGGAAAAATAAATAAATATAAAATTACAAAAAAAAAAAAAAAAAATTAACAAAATTTTTAGTTAATATATATACTATGTGTGTGTATTTGCGTTTGTTTACCCTACGAAATGCAGACGGAAACCCGTTTTCACACCCGTATTGCGAGGACCCCCATTTTTGATCCTCGGAAAGAAAAGAAAATGCAGAGATTCTATTACATAGGAAAAATATATAAGATAATAAATATAAATGAGTATATTGTTATAAGTATTGGTTGGTTGGTTGGCTGTAGGATTTAAGGCTGATTGACTATGCTAAGGCCAGGCCCAAGGCTTTATAAATATTGGAAATTTCATATATGATTTATAATTTTCTTAAATCAACCACTCTGAGAAAAATCCTGCAGTTTTAAACAAAAAATTATCATATGTTGATACAAATGAAAGATTTATAAATATAATTTTATTTCTTAACTATACCGTTTATCGACGAAGTTCTTTATTTATATATAAATTCAGCCGTATTATTTTTCCTTAATTTATTAATATGATTTGTAAGATGGAGAATTACCAGCTCAAAATTTTTAAAATATCACTCCAAATTGTCCAGAAGAAAAATAAATTAAAATTAGAATTAAAAAAGCTTTTGAACCAAATTTCAAAAATTATTTGTGTGTAGGTTTATTTTTGTTTGTTTACCCTACCAAGTGCAGACCGAAACTCGTTCACACATTAACATTGTGAGGACCACAGTTGGTCCTCGGAAAGGAAGAATTTGTGGATTTCTGTAGGCAGTTTTTTTTTTCTTTTTACGTCATTTATTAATACGATTCGAAAAAAGGAAAATTTGAAGCTCCATAATTTTTAACTGCCATTTCAGTGTGTTCTGGAAAAATAAATAAATATAAAATTACATACAATAAAAAAAAAAAAATTAACCAAATTTTCAGTTACTATGTGTGAGTATTTGCGTTTGTTTACCCTACGAAATGCAGACCGAAACCCGTTTTCACATCGGTATTGCGAGGACCCCCATTTTTGATCCTCGGAAAGAAAAGGAAATGCAGAGATTCTATTACATAGGAAAAATATATAAAATAATAAATATAAATGAGTATATTGTTATAAGTATTGGTTGGTTGGTTGGCTGTAGGATTTAAGGCTGATTGACTATGCTAGAGCCGAAGGCTTTATAAATATTGGAAATTTCGTATAAGATTTATAATTTTCTTAAATCAACCACTCTGAGAAAAATCATGCAGTTTTAAATAAACATTTATCATATGTTGATACAAATGAAAGATATATAAATATAATTTTATTTCTAAACTATACCGTTTATCGACGAAGTTCTTTATTTATATATAAAGGCAGCCGTATTATTTTTTCCTTAATTTATTAATATGATTTGTAAGATGGAGAATTGCCCGCTCGAAAATTTTAAAATATCACTTCAAATTCTTCAGGAAATAAATAATTAAATAAATAAAATAAAATGAAATAAAATAAAATAAAATAAAATAAAATGTAAATTAAGAAAGCTTTTGAACCAAATTTTCAACAATTATTTATGTGTGTGTTTATTTTCGTTTGTTTACCCTACCAAGTGCAGCCCAAAACTCGTTTACACATTAACATTGGGAGGACCGCATTTGGCCCTCGGAAAGGAAGGATACCTGGATTTCTGTATATAAGGTTACATAATATTGGAGTATCCATAAATGACTTATATATATATATATATATATATATATATATATATATATATATATATATATATATATATATATATATATATATATATATATATATATTTTTTTTTTTTTTTTTTTTTTTTTAATCAACCACTTTTTGAGAAAAATCCTGCAAGTTTAAAGAAACAATTCTTATAAATTATTTGTAAGTGAAATATTTATTATTATTATTATTATTCTTTTATTTTATTTTATTTCTAAATGGCTCCGTTTTTGGGGGAAGTTCTTTAATTACATATAACAGACTTTTTTTTTCTTTATTATTATTAATACTACTTTTATTATTTTACATCTAAATGTAATTTCTTCAAAAGATCTTTAATTGAAGTTAGTCCTATTTCTTTTTGTTGTTATTATTAACTTTTTAATTTGAAAATTGGAAGGTTGTCAACTTGAAAATTAAAAAAAATATAACAATGCAAGGTATTCTGTGGGGAAATATATATATATATATATATATATATATATAAAATAACATAAAATAAAATAAAACCAAAATATAAGAAATATAGTTAATAGTCATCCGAAATATATCAGCTTTCTAATGAAATAGACGTTAATGAAATTCGGCTACTTATTTAATTTATCAAAAATGTCACATAGGCGCATAGACAGACAAAACATCAAGGTTACAAAGAATCCTTTTTTTTTTTTTTTTTTTTTTTAAACTTCAGGTATTAAAAAAATAATATTTTTATAGAACTTTTAAAAAATATATACAAGCTTCTATTTTTTTTTTCTTTTTCTTTTTTTTTTACATTATATTAGTTTAAAATGATTAGGAGGATTGCACAATTATTTTTCATATATATATATATAAACATATGTTATATATTAATTATTAATATATACTGTTGTAAGCTTGACGATTCTTCCGAAGTACTTCTAACAAATTATGACGTTCTTCAAGTAGAGTAGCTAGCATAACTGGTTAATGGGGCACGATACCCCCCCCCTTTTCTGTAAAACATACAGTAATATAATAAATAATATGAAATCGGGGATCATTTTGTACCTCTCTAAACATAATTTGTATTTTTGCATTTATGTAAACTATCAAAAATACTGGGAATGCTTCCAAAAATTTTAAATTAAAAATGTCACCCCAACGGAAAACTCTTTTTGTGTGTGTTTGTATTTGTGTGACTGTGTGAAATCGGCATCTTTTAAAAATTCAAACCTATAAAGACCTCACACTTTGGTTTTCAGTATTCAAAGAATTGTGAAAACTATACCTTGTGAAAACTATAAAGAGACGTTTATCATTTTTTAAAGCGTATATTATTTTAAAAAGCATATCTTCTGAAACATGCGACATCCCAAGAGACCAGATTTTGCATTTCTGAGAAAAAATAAATGAAAATAACCTGCTCAAAATACCATTTTTTCTATCAGGAAAGCAATTTAAGAATTGTCATTTTCAATTGAATTCACAATTCACAATTTTTAAACCTCTTTTGAAGGAGGGTGTTACAGAAACGAAAAGAGGCCTTTACTTTGTGCTGCAAGTATATTCTTTCTTTCTTTCTTTCTTTTTTTTTTTTTTTTATACTTAAGAATCCTAGGTAAACCGCCAAGACTTTACCTCTTTATGGAGACAGAGAGCGGCCTTATTTGTCTATTCATGTGACTGTCATTTCACCACACCTTTAGATTAACGGAAGAATGGATTATTTGCCTGGTCAGATTTCACTGCAGAGTGGAGAATGTGCAACAGACATTCCGCGAAATATCTGTTGCTGTCACCAAAAATTTATTTCTGCTTTTGAAACTTTATAAATATTATAAGAAATTAAATTTCCATTGGATTTATGCAATACCATAAAGCAGTGTTATATTGTCTATAATAATGATAGTTAAATCCGATGCATTTTATTTTGTTTATTTTAAGATAGGAAATATACAGGGTTTTTAACAACTTCATTTTTAAATTTCTTTTTCGCCCAAAATTTATTTTTTATTTTTACAAAAAATAACAATTAACTAAAGTGTAAAGAATTATTAAATCGCTGTGTTAAAAAGAATGCATGATTAATATATATATTAACAACTATTTTCTTTCTTTGATTTCTTTTTTATTTTCTACATGTAGTGCTTTGAATATATATATATACACATATAGCAGCTAATGCAAACGGAATATGAAATTTAAAATATGTAAATATTCATTCAATATTCAATCGAAAAGAAAAAAAAAAAAAAAAGATTGCCGGTAAATTTCTGAAAAACGAATAAAAGAACAGTAAAACTAAGAATTCTTTCATAAATAGAATTTAATACGTATATGTATATGTATTGCAGACCAAAACCCGGTTGCACGTCAGAGTTGAGAGGACCACATTTCTGATCCTTAGAAAGAAAGGAAAATGCGTAGATCTCGATAGGTAAGATTAATCAGTGTATATCGTATATATTAATAGCGAAGAGCAAAAAAATATTACACTTCACTTTAAGCGGATTTGTGCGTTACCGCTTTGGCTGCAGCATTCGTGCCTAATTTTTTCGCCTGACGGAATGTCGTGTGCTCTTTCGACCCGAAACAATTGTTGCAAGATTATTAGATTTTATGGTGTTTTTTCAAAGTTTGTTACAAAGTTCTTTTTATATTTATTGAAAATCAAATGGTAATGCAATAGAAAAAAAATAAAAATAAGTATATTAAATTTAAATTTAAAAACATATTTATAGCAGTTATGTTTATGTATAATTTTTATAGAACGCAACTTTTTACTTTTCATTTTTTTTTTTTTTTTTAATTAATTCCTGTTAAAAAATTATTATTATTATTATTATTATTATTATTATTTATAGCATTTACTGAAAAAAAAAATAAATAAATAAAAAATATGGTAGTATATAGTAGAAGGGATGAGTCTGATTAAATCTTAATTAAAATTTAGTTGTTTTCTATTTATTTAATTCCTTTTAAAAGAAAATATACATTTTATTTTATTACATATATTGGGCGGAATCAAATGGTAATATGGTGTAAAGAGAGGGAACTATAAATAAAGTGCATGATTTAAAAGCTAAAATGTTTATTAGATGCTGAAATACAGTCGTCTTTAAAATGGTAGTTCTTAAATAATAGCAGATCCACTTGTCATTGATAAATACCCAAATTCAAATGCACGAAAAGACCTTTCTGCATTCAGTCGGAACCTGGACCAAATGAAATGCGGGTAGAAAAAGGGCTGTCGTAGGCAGCGGCTAAGTTTAGAGCAATTTCAGTGTAGTTATTTTTATTTTTATTTTTTATTTATAAGGGAATATAAAAAATAAACAGTGATTGATTTCTTTTGAAAATGCATTTAAATATATTGACCAGCGAAGCGCGCCAATAAACACATGAAAATAACTTCAGGAGTTGCAATTCCAGTAAAGCATAGAAAAAAAAAAAAAAAGAGAAATAAACTATGGATTTTCCTTCGCGGTCACTGCTATAAACCGCCAAATTATCGTCAAAACATGTAGCTAAGTTATATATATATATATATATAAATGATAGATATCGTAATAAAATATAACCTTAAAATTTAACAATTAATAGATACAAAACAATACCAACACAACAATATATATAAGCGTTATAAAAAAAAAAAAAAAAAAAAGAAAGTTAAAGTAGTTATAATAAATATAAAAAATATTAAGAATTATACAAATAATAATGTATTCAAACCGAAAAAAAAAAAAAAAATGATACTTTTCTGTTTTCGGAATCAAATTCATGGAGATTACAAAAAAAAAAAAAAAAAAAAGTTTTAAATTTGGGGTTGCGTTCGACGAATGAACTAGCGACGCTTTAAAGGAATTTGCGCTGAAATTATTTTTCACAAATAATTAAATTTAAATAACATTTCATGACTCGAATTTCATTAATTTAATTAAAAAATCACTTTATTTATTTATTTATTTATTTTTCATTATTCCCTATTTATCATGACATGTGGCCTCTGTTTTCGATTTGGAGACTATTACAATTCTAAAAATAAGTTCGTTTGAAAATATAGACCTCTGTAACATGATGATGAGCGAATGCCGGCTAGTACTTATAGAATATGCAACATTGCGTAAATAAATATAGAAAGTATTGCTACTCAAATGGTTTTAAATTGACGCAGACATAATGAATTTCTCCCTGAGTTACTGTCATTTTTCTGTCACTCATGCGAAATAAATAAAAAATAAATAAATGTAATAGCAAACGAAGAATAGGATGTTATTCAGCTGCGCTTAAGAATAGGATGTACTACTCAATTGCGCTCAGGGTTTTCATCCTCATAGTTATCAGTTACGCCTAAATCAAATCCCCCCCCCCCAAAAAAAAAAAAAAAAAAAAAAAAGAAAAAGTCAAACGCATCAATTGCGTCCAAAGAATATTTCCTCCCCAAAAGCATAAAAATATCAATTGCGTTCGTAGGTTTTAGTCCCTCCTAAACCCTAAGTACAGAGAACGGTAGAACAATCTTCAGGTACGATAACGGCATAATGTAAAATTCGGTACAAAAGCGAACTTTTTAAGACGCAAACATATTGTCGAGTGCCAGCTGATGTCACAACTAAAAAGTCTTTTTATTTAATTTATGCATAATGCATACGCATATTTTAGGCAACAAAAGATTTATTAGCGAATCAGCTTAAATTTCCTTTATTAGGTGACGCTTTAATTTTAAAATTTCTTTCTTATTGTGGCGCAATACATTCAACAAAGTAACTAGACTGTAAATGCTCAATGTAACGGTCGTCAATCATTAGTATGATTGTCAGTCGTTCAACATTAGAAATTCTCCTTAATAAAATTTCAGTATTCGCAATATGGCGCCATTTGATCAGGCGGATCTGTGTAAAATGTAAGAGGATACTGTGAATACTGCGCGATATATTGGTGCAAAGTATAACAAAGTTTTTCTTGTATATGTAAAAAAAATTCCATGCTGTTCTATATTTTTCAGTGAAAACCGCATAGAGTTAGAGTCAATACTTTTTGAATAATGTTTTTTTTTTTTTTTTTTTTTTTTTTTTTTTTGTGACTTTTGGATTACATCATTTTACTCGTATGAATTATTTTGCTTATTACATTTGTTAACCCATTAAACGCCGCTATATGAATTCCACTGAAAATTTATAAATTTTCGTATATTTTGGGTTTCAATGTGCATTTCTAATCATATATACTTAAAAAAAAAAATATTTTGTTAGAAGATATGACATGTTTCCAAATGGGTGATTTGACACCTAATTGGGTAGAACAAATGTTGAAAAAAAGGCAAAATCCTCTTTAATTAGTTTTCTTGATCCCTGTCTGTTATAATTTAAGAAAAGAATTGTTTTATTTCATATCCAATAATCCCTGTACTCGAATGAGTTATTTTTCTTGATTTTTTATTTATTTTTTTTTTTTTCGTCGCTGATGTTTTGCAGAAAAACAAACATCTTTGTTTGAATAATTGAAAAAAAAAAAAAAAAAACGAAGCTGGGAGTTTTAATATTTAATGTAAAAAAGAAAAAATATATTTATCTTAATTACTTGCAGGGGGGAAAACTTCTTAAAAAAATTGTTCCCACAGTGGGAGCTTTGACGCCTAATGGGTTAAATGAAAATAAAAAATTAATATTTGTGTTAATAATACAGAATACTAAATGAAACATCTTGATAAGTAAACATATTCGGTACTTCCACGTGAGATTAATAGTTTAATATCTGTATAATATGTCTCTAACGTGGACCAGTTAGGATTATATTTTGTAGAAACGATATGATAGTGACAATAAAGTAAGCAAAGAATTCTTTCCTTTCTAGAAATTATCATTTTTTACCTTCCGGTATACAAGGGAGAGGGGAGGGTGACAATGAACGTTTTCAGTAATTTTTCTCGCGAGCGCAATTGATGCATTTCTAACAATAGGGGGATTAACGTAAGCGCAATTGATGTGTTCCTGAAGAATTACCCAACAAAAAATATCAAGTTAAAGCTTTGAAAATATCGAGATCTACTTGAATAACGTTTCGTTTCGTTTTTAAGAACTCCTATAATGTTGCTTGTAAATATCTCAACGTTACCACACGCGACGCGGAATTTTCTTAGGAATGAAAGATTGCTTTGAAATACAGGAGCGGTTTGTCCAAACGACGCTTCTTTTGTGAAGTAGTTAAAAACGCTATCTCCCAACAGCTGCTATGGATTTAGAAGTTCAGCTGGACGGGTCAACTTTTGAAAGAAGATCCAGCCAGCTCATTAAAGCAATGGAAAATATAAAATTGCATTTTTTTTAAAATTATTATTATTATTATTATTATTATTATTATTGTTATTAATTATAGAGTTTCATTTATTTTTAGACTTTTATCATAAACTGATTCAAATTGCGCGTTCCAATACCACAATTCTTAGCCTCCGACTTTAGATTGTCACTACGGGGGCGAGATTTATTGCTTATAACCGGTTGAAAGCGAGGAAGGGGAGGGGGGGAGTAGGGAGCCTATATATTTAAAAGATAATAAAAGCTTCCTACCTCATGCTAGTTTAAATGGTAAAATTATGTTCGCGTCACCTCAAAAATGTGTAAATCCGTTCGAAACCGGAAATAGAAAATTTTTACGAATCCAATACTTCCGTCTATGAAAATAGAAAACAATTATTATTAGATATATTTTTTTTTTTTTTTGTAAATGTTCATAAATTTGATACTAATGAGAGTAATCAATACAAAAGAAACTTTAAGGGGAAGATATACAACATTTCTCGTGAGAAAGTAAACAGTATTATTATTTTTTTCATTTGAAGGGTGGAAAGGGAATGTAAATGAAAGACCGAAAATTGGTCTATGGATTTTTCTCTACTGATATATTTACGAAAAGACATATATAGAAAAATGATATTTATTACTTTATTTACAGGAAGTTTCCGATGTTCAAGGGTACCATTCTTTGCGTTACCATTTTTTCCATGGTCCGTTAACTATATTATATAGTCTTTAATTAAATTTTATTCTTTTACAGAATCCATATAATTACACATTAGCCCCGTACGTTTAAGGGAACCTAACACCTTTTCAACATCATTTTTAATTAATTAATTAATTAATTTTATTATTTATTTATTTATTTAAGAATTTTATTTATTTATTTTTTCTACAGTTTTCTATATTTTGTCACCAATTTTTTTGTTTTATCTATAAGAATATATATATATATATATAACTAAGAGATAAAAACGTGATTTAAAAATTTAAAGGCGATGAATTTTCCAATTAAAGAAATTCGTAAGTTATTTGGACTTTACGATTTACTGAACATTGCAGAATAGGGCAAAATTGAGCATAAAAGTCCATTTAGAGGATCATAAATATATCAGACAAATTCAAAAAACATTTATAATACTTGTTTGAACATGATTGACTACAAATATTCTAACAGAAAAATTTCGTAAGTTATTCGTAATTTAAGATTTTATCAACATAGCAAAATTAAAATTTTTCCATATAAATAGGAATTTTGTGGATTCTTGCATTGGAAATAGTAGCATGAAAACTAAACTACGAAACTGACTCTAAAAAAATAAATTAATAGATTAGAATAAGATAAATATATCGAAGTGAACGGTGGATAGCCTATTAGGCGGGGATTTAATTCTGTCACTGTGTCAAGCGTTTGGTCAAATTAATTTCTCTTAACATGATTATAATATGTCTCGCACTAGAAATTTATGAGAACATATATATGGTGGGGGAACTGAGCGGAGTCCATCTATGCCAACTAGTTTTAAATTGAGATGTACCGTTGAAATTTCGTATTACCTGGTTTTAATGCCCGATAATTCGATTATGAATATTGTTGAAAGTTTAAAATTATTAGGAGTGGCTTGAAGGAAGGGGGGGGGGAGGAGGTGAATAGGTAAAAATGTAGAACAACAGTTACAGCGTTTAAAATAGATATAATTAGCTTTTAAGGCCCGATAAATCGATTGCGAATATTTTTGAAAGTGTAAAATTATTAGGAGGGGCAGAAAGGGGAGGGGCTGAAGGGACAAAAATGTAGAAATGGAGTTCGGGAGTTGACAATTGGCATTTTTAGATTTTAAGACCCGAGAAACCGATTGCAGATATTTTCAAAAGTGTAAAATTATTAGGCGAGACGGGAAAGGAATGTGAATGGGCTGCTGTAGAAATAGTGTTAGAGCGTTTAAAATTGGTATTATTAAGTTTTAAGATCCGATAAATTGTACGGGTGTTTTGGGTTCGGGGAAAACTACGGACAAACTACGGAACGTCTTTATTCTTTTAAATTTTACAGACTTTCGAATTCCGATACTCAGTTCATATTTTCCATTAAGAATTTTTAACGCTATTCAGATTGGATTTACGCACGTTTTCCCCCCAAAAAAACACAGAAAACACAGAAAAATCTTATTATAGCAATGTTTATATTATTTTTGTATCTCAGCTTCTATTTAACATAATTTCAAAAGTAATTACTTTAAAACATATTTGAATTGAAATTGATGAGCAGATCTCGCAAATCAGTCACCAGATAGCGCCTTAATATAATAAAATTTCACAATCTCCAATTCTAATTACGATTAAATTACTTATAATATATCATTCCAAAAATATTTTAAAGTACTTTTTATTGCGGACTTTTAAACTGATATAAGCCGTTCAAATTCTGTAACTACGGAAAACCCAAAACGCTTTTATTCTTTTAAATTTTGCAGAATTTCAAGTTCCGATACTCGGTTCATATTTCGTACAAAGGATTTTTAACGGTATTTAGTTCGGAATTACACAAGTTTCGAAGAAAACTACGGAAAACCTAAACGCCGTTATTCTTTTATATTTTGCAGAGTTTCGAATTCCGATACTGTTATATGCCTTATTTTTATAATCTCACGCCAAGCACCGTTAATAATCAATAAATTATTACTTACTGAAGGGAAGTTCTATACAGAGCAAAAGATATTGAAAAAGTTAATTAATGTTGAAAAATAAGTTTAAAATTTTCCATAGAACGACTATATCTTTATCAACAGTAATTATAGTAGCAAGATTAAAAAAAAAAAAAAAAAAAAAAAAAATGTTGTTTCTGGATATATGGCATCATACATAAGAAATCTGAACAAACTATAACAGAAAATAATAAAATAATAATAATTAGAAGAAAGAGCAGATGACATCGTGGTTTAAGTATGGTCAATAATGGCAGGCGTTCGACTTTCCCTAAATCCTCCGAGAGATCAAAAGTCAAATAAAGATAATTACAGAAAAAATTAAGAAAGCAAAAAAATTAGTGAAATTTATCAATAAATCAATGAAAAATTAAATAAATAAATAAATAAACAAAATAAAATAACGGAGTAGATATATGACAAAAATGTAGATTTTTTTTTTTTTTTTTTAAAGATTATTGTGCCCAAATCCCAAATGCGACGTGATTTTTGGTAAGTTTATCGCATTTAGGAAATTTATGATATTTTAGTAAATAAATAAATATGAAAAGAAAGAAAAAATAGTTGAACATTATACGCTTAATTCTGAACTTGTGTTTTGGGTCATTTCTTTTCAAGAAATGAAAAAATTGTCTTTACTTTACGAAAATATATACCCGCGTCGCATTTAGGAAATTTTTGTCGAATTTAAGGTACTGTATATCCTAAATGCGATATTGAAACTGTTTAACTGCGATAATGCATTTAACGCATGGAAGTTACTTGATGAATGTTATTAACAGTTTACAAAGGTGGTTAAAAACTCAGGGATCAAAGCAATCAAACAGGAAAATATAGGAATATTTTTTACATAAATGTAGGAACATAATTTCAAGAGAAGATTGAGAGATTCAGTAAAAACGAACTTTCTCTAACATTATTTTGTAATCTCGGAATGATTAAATGACTTCGTAAACAAAACACCCTAATTTAATCTCATCTAATTTAACAGATAAAATGAATGAACAATACTGTTTACTTTTTACATTATTTAGAAAAGAACATATTTCCAAATTTATCATCTCTTGATTGTCCAGCTTTCATACCAGTTTATATCATTTAACATAAATCCACATATTATTTTCAAAATAATGACACCTCTTTTACATCATAATGCTTAAAAAGTCAAAAAGAAAGAAAAATTATGAACCTTCAATTTAAATGCATGTTAGTTAACTACATGTAGTTCCTATTTAATGAATTGTCCCCCCCCCTACCCATACTTCCACAAAAAAAAAAAAATAATAATAATAATAATATTAATAATAATATTAATAATAAGTGAAAATTAATATTAAAATGGTAATGGAATTATGAATTCTTTTAATGCCTAGCAGGGAAAGCAGAAAATAAGTAAGAAGAACTTAAACTGAAGTACCAGAATATAGGAATACTTTCAGCTCTGAAAACTGTTATTGACTTCGGTTTGGGTGTGTCTGTCCGTCTGTTCATCTGTCTGTCTGTCCGTGCACTAACACCCATAAATATTCATGGAAATTTTTGAAACTGATATATGTTATGCAAGTTCACTATAGCATGTTCCTTATTGATAATGGAGTGTATACCTCTACTTATTTGTATACAGGGGCGCCCAAAAGTATTCCATAGCATTGTGTTCTATGTAAATATTTATACTCCTCACACATAGTAGAATAGTATTGAATCTTTCATTTTTTCCTGCGATATGTTGAAAAGAATTCATATGTACATAAATGAAACAGAAAAAGAATTATTTAAAAGGAAAAAAAAAATAAATAAATAAATAAAAGATTTTAAAAATAAAAGAAACATAATGCCACTAAAAGTTATTAAAAAGCTGTATTTCATTTATGAAGACGACCAAAATTCATTTCCGCTGACTTTTTTTCCGGTGACATTTTTTTTTTTTTTCCGATTACCGTTTAAAATTTACATACCGGAGAGAGGGGGTAGGGTATAGAATAAAGATATACATAAAGAATTTTTTTCCTTGGCTAACTATTACTATCAAATGTATATTTTTACATTGAACAGAGAAAATCAATTTTGGTGTATAAATTAATTTTTTCCTATACTGTAATTTTAAAAGTTATGAAAAACTATCATAAAATAGACGATGACAGCGTCAACTGTTAGGCGACTGATTATCAACCGTAATCAGCTTTAGTTTAAATCAAAATTCAGTTAAATTCGTCCATTGGTTCTGGATACAACCGACCAAATACAGAATTTTTTATATACACAGAGAGAGAAACACACAGATATTTTCTAAAAATAGTCATATCGTGTTCAAAACGTCCCAAGACGTGTAAATATATCAACGGTCGAAAATTTCCACAAATTGAATACGTTCTTCTTCTTTTGAAAGGGGCTGTGACAGCATCTGTCACGCTTCACCATAGGATTTCGTAAGAGCCCCTTTCAAAAGGTTATAGACACAAAAGAAAAAAGGGTTGGTTGGTTGGTTGTAGGATTTAAGGCCGATTGACTCCTGATGTGTCCTAGGCCTGGAGGGGGAATGCCCTCCGTGGGGGTCTTTCTAAGGGATCCTAGCCCGTATTTACGCAAGTTTCGGAGGAAACCACAAAGAAAAAAGGGATAGATAGACACACACACACAAAAAAAGGGGGGAGGGGCAAAAATTAATCATGCATTTCCTTACGTCTTTATTTTCAAAACAAAAAAATTTTACTCTTAAATTACATTTTATGTTGTTAAAACTAAAAATTTTCGTTCTTTCCTTTCTTTCTTTTTTTTTTTTTTTTTTTTTTTTTTTTCCAATATAATTTTCAAAGGATTTTTTTTTTTTTCAGAACATTCTTTAGAACTTTTCCAAAACAGGACTCTTTGTGCCGCATCCTTTTATTTCATTTATAAAGAGATTTCCTATTAAAATTTCGCTAAAAATGCCGTTACATCGAAAATATATAAGAAAACAGAATCGATAACTGAAATTGTTTACATAGATAATTACATGTAAACAATTTAATATACGTATTAAGAGTATTTAAGTAAACTTAGATATTAAAGATTTTTATTACTTTTTCCAATATACAGTGGTGGACATAATTATAAGACACCTATCTAATTTGACAAATAAAGAAAGAAAAGATTCAGAACTTAAAAATGTTTTATCAAATACTTCAAAAACATAAATTTATTCTGTTATCATACATAATTATTTTATAATAATGATATTTTTATACAATTTAATAAAAAAACTTAAAATCATAATGGACAAAATTATAAGACACTAACCGTTTTTTTCCAAATACAGTGGTCACCATAATTAGCAGACACTAATGGCCTAAAAGAAAATCCACTAACATGGTTATTCAATATTTGGTGGAGCTGCCATTGTTTTTTATAACATGAAAGATGCGATTCGGCATAGAATCTATCAATTCTAACAAAATATCGCAACACAGTTCTTCCTAAGCACATTTTATAGCATTCTTTAGGTCTTCGACATATATAAACTGCCTCCCATTTCGGTAAACCGCACGAGCTAAGATCCCCCACAAGTTTTCGATGGAATTTAAGTCTGGGGAGCGAGAAGGCCACGGGAGAACATTGATACTTGCTCTGAAAGCTACTTTCTTTGTTTCGTGTGATGCATGAATCGGCGCGTTATCGTGCTGGAAAGTGTAGTTTTCGCCACAAAGAAGTTCACAGTATATGGCTAGTTAATCTTTAAGAAGATTCTTATACTTTTCGGAATTCATTCTTGAATGCACAAAAACAATATCCGTTTTCCCTTGAGCCGAAAAACCATCCCAAACCATTACTGAGCCTCCACCCATTTGGCAGCTCATTAGTACATGAGGAGACTTCCGTAAATCTTGCCAATAATATTAAAACCCGTCAGGACCATCCAGGTTAAACTTTTTTTTCATCAGAAAATAACACATAGTGCCATTTTGAGGTCCAGGCAATAGTTTGTTTAGCGAAGTTTAGACTCTCCATTTTGTGCCGGCTTAGAAGCCGTGGTTTTTTCTTCAATTTTTTATATTTCACATAGGAAGCACTATGCAACACCCTGAGAATGGTTCTTTTTGAACAATTCAGTTTCAAAGCATTTTTAATGCCTGTAGTGGTCTGGTCATCTTATTCTGTGTAGCGAGCGAAAACACATGGCGTCTGTCTCTCGAGGACAAGCAAGGAGACGTCCAGATCTTTTAATCACCGATCCATTAATTCCTCTTTTCAAAACATTTCTCATTGCACATCTAGAGCGTTTAATAACTTTGAAATATTATTAATTGGAGCACCAGTTCCATTTAATCTCCAAATTTCGCGAATTTCACTTTATTTTAATTCTGTACCTCGTGGCATGTTTGTAAATGAGTGAAGTCGGTTATCGTCTGCTTTAGTTAACTGCTGACGTCATAACAGCGTGCAGAAAATTTGCATACTGCACATTATTTTCGAAAAAAGCAGGTGTTTTAATTAAAATGCTAGGGTGTCTTATAATTTTGTCCATGGTATTTTTAATTTTTTTTATTAAATTCTATAAAAATATCATTTCTGTAAAACAATTACGTGTGATTACAGAATAAATTTATGTTTTTGACGAATTTGATAAAACATTTTTAAGCTCTGAATCTTTTCTTTCACTATTTGTCAAATTAGATAGGTGTCTTATAATTATGTCCACCACTGTATTTATTAATTTCATAAATTGACAATCTAAATCATCTTGTTAAAATGGCCGTATTTACTTGTTTGCTGAAGTAATATTAATAACGGGAATTGGGCTTCTAAAACAGCAGTTTTTAATCTGTTAATTATCATTTTTGACAACTCCTTCCACTTCTCGGCCTCACCAGTAGTCAAGCAGTTCTGCGCACGAAGCTAGTAGACGAGAAGCACCGCGTTCAATCCCAGGTCACACTCATCGACCTGGCCGTTCGGAGTTTTCCGTGACTTTCTCTGAAACTAGTGTAAATACGGGTTAGGACTCCTTAGGAAGATTCTCATGGAGCGCGCTCCACCTATAGGCCTAGAACCAAGTGTAGTCAATTGACCTTAACCCCTTCAACCAACAACCAAATTCCTTTTCCTTTTTCGCGTCTATAATTGAATACTGATATTAATCGGACACAAACAGTGGTTAATAAATAAATAAATAAATAATGGACAGACATATAGAGAAAAATTTAAATTACAGAGAAATGTTTAATTAAATATCTGTATTTTTAACAGCATTAAAAGTTTGCTTCCTTTTAAATATTAGTACTTTTCGCCTTACTAACCCATTTAAAAAAACTTTCAGCATGAAATTTTTGTGCTATGGGATAGCAAATGTTACTCTGAACTGAATGAACAAAAGCTTTTCTGTCGGTATCACTTTTCTTGAGAATAGAATTCCCGAAAGTTGCACCCATACTCCAAACCGCCTTAAACGTGAACAATAAATTTTCTGCCTCAACCTATCTTTAGGCTAAAAGGACAGGTGTTCTTTCAATTTCGTTTAGAAGAAAGAGAGAGAAGAAAAAATAAATAAATAAATAAAATAAATAAAAACGATGTACTGTAAAATTCAAATATATGATAAAACGAATTTTCGCGTTTGAAATTTCGACCCGTTGGAAGTTGGAAGCACGGAATCAAACAGATATTTTTGGCCCCGTGAAATAAATAAATAAATAAATAAAAATAAATAATAATAATAAAAAAGTTATGATGACCGCCCCCGCTGACCCAGTTAAGCTGACACCTATGCCAGAATAAAAACCAAAAGACGTGGTTTTAATATATTGTTCAAGTTTTGTTTAAAACTTTAAACTCATTTTTCTCCGATTTCATTTTTATAAGTTCTAATATGTTTAATTCCTAAAATTTTTCATTTTTATGTAAGATTGTTTTGAAAGAAATTTAAGGAAATATAATTCTCATTAAGAAAATTAGGCATAACATAAAACAGCATATTACTATTAACTTACAAATATTTATGTATTCATTTATTTATTTAATATATATTAATTTTTAAGCATGGCTACATTTCTATTAAATTTTAAAACAAATATTTTTGTCATATTGAGTGGAATGTATGAAATGTTTCGCTGTACGTGAAAAAAATAATAATAGAAAATTGAACAATAAATGGAAAAAATAAATTTTCGTGTTCTGGGCCATCTTATTTATAAAATTCTGCAATTAAGTAAGTAAAATTACTATTTTGATTTTTGTTTCGAATGTCAGTTTTATAAAGTCGAGTACAATAACACAATTCGTTTGCTATCAAAGTGAAGAATTTTCGGAAAATTTACTTTTTAAGAACTTTTTTCTTTTTTCTTTCTTTCTTTTCTTTTTTTTTTTTTTTTTGGTTTATATTGTAGTTAATGCAACGCACACGGTTGTTACAATGACATAGCTGCAAAGTTTACTGAAAATAAATTCTATTGCCGTATTTTGCATCAAATATACAGAAATGCTTGAAAAATTATATCAATAATTACACTTTTAATCAACTATCAATATCTACACTCATAAACATTTCAAAAGAAAAACTACTGGTAATCATTTGTCTTTAGTTATTTATGGAAAATGACAGAGGAAAAAAAAATGGAGATATTAAAAAATCTATTTTGTATAAGTTTTAATGACTATAGTTAATTATTGAGGAGACTATGTTTGTAACTTAGATTTTTTTTTTTTTTTTTTTTTTTTTTTTTTTTTTGAGAAGTTAAATAAACAAAATAAATGAAAATTGATAATTTCGATTACTTACTTTTAACTAAGAATTATTGTAAATTTACAGAGAACCTGGATAAATATTTTAGTAAATTTATATAAAACGTTATTACAGTATACATTAACTAACCCCAGCAAGATAAGTGCCGCAACTCAAAAATGTAGTTAAAAAAAAAAAAAAAAAAAAATCACTTGAAAGGTAACAATAAAAAAATTCTCTAATCTACAGTAAAACGGATATAACAGCCTCTCAGGTAGATAAATTGCGAAAAAGAGTAGAGAGGTGATGCTTTACGCGTACGTAGGGGCACTTCATATACACTTTTCAATTGCATAAACTCATAATTGCCATTTTTTCACTGTGTTACTGTCCTTGCCGGCTTAATCGACTTTGTTACATAATATGTCTAAAAGTTTTTCATGTTCAGAAAGATTGGGGGTCTCGTGCCCCCCCCCCCTCCCGATACTACGCCTATAAAGATAATAACATCAATTTAAAAACAAGTGTACAAATTTAAGGTTGATATCTAAATTTAACTCAAGCTAAAAATTTTAACCCCAACATCTCCCCCTCATGAAAAAAAGTAAATAAATAATAAATAAATGCCAAATGCTTTAAAATTTGATTTTTTTTTCTGAAATTTTTTCTTTTCTTTTATATATCAGTAGATATATATATCTCATGCTATATACATTTATTTTCCATACATTATCTAATAAATGTTGTAGATAGTTTTAGTACAATTAGGTCATTTTAAAAGCCCCTCCTAAAGGATCATCTTTTTTTTTTTTTTTTCTTTCTTTTCAGATCACAGACAGAGGAACTATAACCAAAATAAAGAAAATTAAGGCTTTTATTATAGTATGATTTTTTTAAGCTTAGATCAGTTAAAAACCGACTAATTTTCTAGCATATTCTTTCATTAATTTTCAATTGAATGTGAAGCTTTTCATGAATTGTTATTCCCGAACAAGAAAATTGAAGAGTAGTTTCCGCCTTTCTATAAAGTTCGATTTTTTTTTTTTTTTTTTTTTTTTTTCTGTGAATGTTTTTAAATGGTTTTCTGGAAGTGCTTTATTATAGAAAAGTTGTCTTATTTTCCCAAAAACCCTATGCAATTATAGTCAAAATTCAACAAATGAAAAGATATTTTATACAAATAAATATTTAAAAAATTACTCACGAGTATTATAAAGTTAATATCTGTGACAATGTTTATATATTCTATATTTCAGCTACTTTATCTCTTGAAAATTTGATGAAATTACTTTTGAAGAATGAAGCAAAGCGAAAGAAAATTTAAGGCTTATTATTAAAGTTTTAAAGCTAATATCAATAGAAATTGTCTAATTTCTAAGACATTCCTTTTCAGTCTTAAGTAAATTAAAATTTTCAAGTATTATTGTCTCCGATCAAGAAAATTGAACAGTATTTTTTGCTTTTCTATAAATTACGGATATTTAATTTTTATTCACTAGACGTTTTGATTGTTTTCTTTTCCTTTCCTTTTTTTTTTTTTTTTTTTTTTTTTTTTTTTTAAGGGGGGGGGGGCGTGGTTGCCCAGACTGTAGAGTGCCGGGCTCGTAATTGGAAGATTGCAGGTTTGATACTCGAGCAGACCAAAGACTGTTGTGTACACTAATGGTGACTGGTGCACGTAAAATCTGTCATGTCAATGCCCTCCATGTTCCCATGAAAATTATACCTCTGGGGGTCATCGAAGCGGGATAGCCATCCCTTCCGTGGAGGATCAAAATTGTGATGGTATGTCTTCGGACCACCTCTCGAGGCGAGTCCCAGACCAACTGCCTATTGCGCAGCCCTAGTGCGACGTAAATCCCAACCAACAATTGACAAGTTAGAAGAGATTTTATAAAAATAATGGTTTAAAAAATTAAACACTCCTATAAAGTTGCATAACCACATTCATTTTCGCTCGTAAGTGTATGAAACTTTTCATTTGTTCTTATTCCCCAACAAGAAAATCCAGTGGTGTTTTCATTCATTCATTCATTCATTTATTTATTTATTTATTTATTTTTTTTTTTTTAATAAAGTACGGAATGATTATAATTTTTTAAGTGGATGTTTTTTAACCGATTTTCTGGTAGTGATAAATAGTGCTTTCTTATGGAAAAGTTGTAATATTAACCCAAATTACTATAAAATATTCATTCCCTTTCAACACTTCCTTTCCCGCGCGTGTACACTTTATTGTTCTATTATATAATTTGTAAAATGTTTTGCAAAGATTAGTTGGAATTCTTATGTACGAAGGCTCATGTCTCAACTCCTTTAAATTATAAATTCACAAAACGTGATATGTATGATTATCGCTTATAGCTGCTCTGTTTCAATTGTTGTATTATTGTGAACGGACCAGTAATTGAGCAATTAATGGGAATTTCTTAAAGATTTATCATTGTCTAATATAATCATTGATAAAATTTTTGGATATTTAACAACTGGAAATAATTTCTTTCTTATTTTCTCTACAATTATGTTAAATAGAATAATAGTTTCAAAGTGGGATTAGATTGGATTTTGGGATTAAGGCCGATTGACTGCTGTAGGTCCTAGGCCTGAGGGGGAGTGCCCTCCGTGGGTGTCTTTCTAAGGGGTCCTAGCCCGTATTTAAAAGGTTTCGGAGAAAACCACAGAATCACCGAACGGCTAGACCGACCTGCGCGACCTGGGATCGAACCCGGTACTTCAGGTCTACCAGCTTTGAGCGCAGAATCACTCGGCCACGGGTGGCCCGTTTCAAAATAGGATTTTGTTAGTAGTAGACTCATTACCTCCCCCCCCCCTTCCTCTCCCCGAAATGTACAAATTTGTTTAAAATTTTCAATTTATACTATATTCTAAAGAATTAACATTGTGTACTATAATTTGAACCACTTCCCAAAAAATTAACAACCTACAGCTTTAGATAGGAGGCGAAGTATATCAAAAGCATGTTTTTGTAACAATTGGGTCAAATTTGTAAATTTTAATTGGAGGGGGATTTAATTTAATAAATTCTAATAATTCAACTTTAATTCTAATAATTCAACATTAAAGATATTTGAATTCATTGTCTATCACTGTCCTTGCGTTTTATTGATTTTTGAAAAAAAAAAAATTTTTTTTTGGTAAAAATTCTATTTCTCCTTTTCCTCTTTATACAAAACACTATAATTCAACATGAAGTATTTCTCAATAGAGGAACCAATTTATTCGTCTAATATCTTTACAGTCAAATTCATCGATAGGCGTTCTTTCATAAACATGCTTTTTTCCTTTTGTCTTTTCTTTGGGATCAAATTTAAGATAAAGGCTCTTTGGATTAATTAGGGTAAATTAGTTAAAGTCAAGGTCATTAAAAGCCCATGTTAACTTACGGAGAAATTTGTCCCATTATTATTCATTACATATTATACATTTTTAGTTCCCCATCATGCTATAGGTAAGGTAATAGTGAAATTTTTCGACATCGGTTTTCTGACTTTTTTACACGTTTTCAGGTGAGGATTCCGAAAATGACAAATTTTGTATGGTGTCCGTCTGTAGGGTGTCTGTTAGTTTGTTAGTCCGTTAGTGTGTTAGTATGTTAGTTAGTCTGTGTACACAATATCTCAAGAAAAAAATTTACGCAGAGAAGTTTTAAAATATTATTTATAATATTTTCGTGGTAATGATGTCACACTACTTTTGAAATTTTATTTAAGATACTCGCATGAATATCATTGACTATGAATTTCCCAATATAAAAATTTCGTAAGTTATTGGAAATTTACGAATTTCTTAACATGGCAGAATAGGGCAAAATTTTACGTAAACGTCAATCTTGAGTGATATTTTCATCGTAAAGACGTCAGACCACTTTTTAAATATTATTTAGGATACTGGTATGAATATTATTGACTACGAATTTTCCAATATAAACATTTCGTAAGTTATTTGGAATTTACGATTTGCATAAATGGCAGAATAGGACAGAATTGAGCATAAACGTCCATTTTGAGGATCATAAATATATCAGACAACTTCAGAATAACATTTAAGATACTTGTTTGAACATGGTTGACTACAAATATTATAATAGGAAAGTTTCGTATGTTATTCGTAATTTAAGATTTTATCAACATAGCAAAATTGAAAATTTTCCATATAAATATGCATTTTGAGGATTGTTGCATTGGAAATAGCAGCATGAAAACTAAAATATGAAACTGACTTTCATGATGTTTGAATGACCTTGATAAATCCTTTCAGAAGTTTTAGTAGAAACCCCGGCAATTTTCGTAGCCTGTTTTCTAAGAAGAGTTATCTGAATAATTATCTCGCCGTTTTCCGCTAATTTCTCTCAGAATTTTAAGAACTTTATTCACAATCATCTTAGTACAATACCTACAAACTTTATTTCCTCTTGAACAAGTCAAATGAAAAATGTGTACAGATATTTTGAATCAAATTTTATATACTGATATTCAATTCAAATTTAAGGTGAAAATTAAAGACCGAAAATAAAAATGAACCAATAAACAAAAATGCACCAGAGATAAAATTTTGAGAAATACTCCTCTCAGACACAGCGATCAACCCACTTGAAAATAGACTCAATTTTTTTTTCTTTCTTTCTCCTTTTTTTTTTTTTTTTTTTTTTTTTTTTTTGTTGTCTGAAATTGAAGAATGAATAGTATTAGAGTTTATTTCATTCTAGTTTATATTTCATTTCTAAATTTACCTTTTAAATTTACTTATTTCTGTACTTTGTTAAAATTTTTAATTTTTTCCCCCCCTAAATTAAATAAAATTAGTATCGCCCAGTAATCGAATCTCAACCACCTTTTTTGAGTAAGCACTGCGCCTTGTTAATTCACCCACACTTTCCCCGGTCACGGGATGATCGTAAGTTTCAGACTTTATCAATACACTGCAGAATGAAGGCCTCGCCTAGGGGAATCTGACCTGTTTCTACAATTCTTCTCCATTCTGTTCTTCTAAACTTCACAATTTGATCGCTCCAACGACACAGTGGTACCTTCCTCGGTCTTTTCTTATCTTTTAGAATGCAAAATACGACTTTGGCGGTCTGTCTATCATTATTTCTTCTCGCAAGGTGACTCCATTTTAAATTCTTAACTCCAGAAATAACATCCTTAACTTTGGTTTGCTTAATTATCCAAGTGTTTGGCTTTCTGTCTCTTCAGGTGAATCCTAACATGTTTCTCTCCATACATCTCTGAGTTATTTGATGTTTTTGTATTGTTTTATATGTTAATGTCCAAGTTTCTGAAAGCATAAGTTAAAACAGGCGAAATGCACTGATCAAAAACTTTTCTTTTCAAACAAATTGGGAAATTGCTTTTGAATATACGGCTATTTCTTCAGAATGCTCTCCACGCAAGTTTAACTCGGTTGTTAATTTCTTTCATGGCGTCCTATTCATCGGAAGGAAGATATGTATAACAGCATACCGTTTTTAACTTATCCATATCAATAGTGATCCATATCAATCAATACCTTCAATGAAGAAACAAAGGAATTTGCCATAATTTTTGTCTTACTGAGGCACTGTGGGTCATTTTCAATCCACCGAGTTTGCATTCTTTGTTTAATTCCTGAAGCATTTTTTACAAATCCTCAGATGACGAGGTAAGCAGTATACTTCTCGTAAACTCTCGTCTTCGCGTAAACTGAGGCCCCATCAATGGTCGAGTGAATATACTCTCAAAAGCTGATAGACGTGAGGTGCCGGGTTCGGTTTTAGGTTGCACTCGTCGGTCTAACCGCTCGACATTTTCTGTGCTCTTCTCCAAATCTGGCGCAAATGCGGGATAGGATCATTTAGAAAAACCTACTGGAGAGCATTTACAACCTTAGGCCCAGACCCATATGCCTATAATAGTCAACTGGCCTTAATCCCCAACACCAACACCTCATAAACGAAATTTGATGAAACATGTTGACCTTCCTTATTTTGTTTATTAAATCTAATATTAATTCCGTAGGAAGTCTCACCTATATATGCTGTATTAATATGCCACCATATATACATAATCGTTATTATATATAGATATATATTATAGCGATTTAAATATGATTTCTTTCATGGTGAAAATATTTTGAAATATAATAATCAGCAGGCGTAAATATTGAACTAAAATAAAATTAATTACAAGATAAAAAGAACTTTTTATATACCATGTTTTTAAATTTTCTGTTGAATCATATAAACGTTAACGAAGTCAGCGGGGATCCGAATTAATTGGCTAAAAGTATTTAAAAAATGCATTGTCATCGTGGTCTGAGCTATTCTGAAAGTTTCAAATGTCTTGCTATTTGGGAAGTTATATGATTCATGAATAAAAAAAACGCTACCGAAGGCAGTGAGGGCCCGAAGCAATTGGCTAAAAGTATTTTTAAAAAATGCTTTGTCACCGTGTCCTGAGCTATTCTGAAAGTTCCAAATGTCTAGTTAGTCGGAAAGTTATGTGATTGTTAAATCATATAAACGCTACCGAAGGCAACAAGGACCCGAAACAATTGGCTAAAAATATTTAAAATGTGCATTCTCATCGTGTTCTAATTTATTCTAAAAGTTTCAAATGTCTAGCTAGTCGTGAAGTTATATGATTGTTGAATTATATAAACGCTACAGAAGGCAGCGGGGTTGTTGTTGTTGTCGTTGTAGGATTTTTTAAGGCCGATTGACTCCTTATGTGTCCTAGGCCTATGGGAGAATGCCCTTAGTGGAGGGTCTTTCTAAGGGGTCCTAGCCCGTAGGACCCCTAAAGGACCCTTCAGAGACTGGCAACTGAAAGCTTCAACTTCAATTTCTTTTGATATCCCTTTGATGTGGTTTTTGAGAATTGAAGCTCGCTCCAGCCCTCGCTCACAACCCCCCTAGTGCGATAATTGCATGGGAACTGGTCTCTTTTGCAAAAGAGCAATAAAAACTAATGCCCTTCATTGTAAATGTGTGCAAAATTTCAAGGGTCGCTTTCGGACAATGGATAATTTATGATTTTTGAAGCTCTGCTCGTTGCCAGTATCTGAAGGGTCCTTTAGATCCTACGGGCTAGAACCCCTTAGAAAGATCCCCACGGAGGAAGGCAGCGGAAACCCGAAAACATTGAGTAAAAGTATTTGAAAAAAATGCATTGTCGTCGTTTTCTGAGCTTTTTTAAAAGTTTCAAATTTCTAGCTAGTCGGGAAGTTATGTGATTGTTGAATCATATAAACGCTACTGAAGGTAGCGGGGACCCAAAACAATTGTCTAAAACTATTTTTAAAAAAATGCACTGCCACGGTGTTCTAAGCTATTCTGAAAGTTTCAAATATCTAGCTAATCGGGAAGTTAGTTAAAACTCGATTGCAAGATCCGTACTGGACTAACAAATAAGAATCGATGTTAATAAAAACGTGGTAATAATGTAAATCATGCAAACAGTTTTGTTATTTAAAAATACAGTGAAACTTGTTTAATTCGAACTTGTTTAATTCGAAATTCTGGATAATTCGAACTTTTTACTCGGTCCCTTGAATTTTGTATTAAAATAATGTTAAAGAATCATGGATAATTCGAATTCTATTTTGGATAATTCGAATTTTTTGTACGATTACCTTTAAAATATTACTGTAAAATTCGTTCCCGAGATTTTTCTCAGCTAATATATTTTAACAGTCTTTTAAAAGAAGGATAGGGAAATACAAGAGAAGCCCCTAACTAGTGCATCAGAAGATATGGTGCATATACATGAACTTCGAGGTTTTTTTTTAATTGAAAGTCATGGCTAATGAAGAAGGTTCTATTTTTGTATCAAGTCATATGCTATGACACAAAGATTGTACTTAAATAAGAATTAAAAAAATATCTGACTATTTTTAAAAAAGTGTTGAATAATTAAGCTCCTAAAAAATATTGATTTAATGGGAGGGGGATGTAGCAGTATTCTTAGATATAAAGTTTATGTGTTAAATATTTGATCGTAGAATTTTAATTTTTTAATTTATCTCTATAATTTATCCGTAAATAGTATATGTAATTCGAATTTTTGGATATTTCGAATTTTTTTCTGGTCCCTTGAACTTCGAATTATCCAAGTTCTACTGTATCTACATATTTTGTTTTTATTTTCTTATATAATGTATTATACAAGAATTGTATATGCATCAAATAGTAATCGTATAACGAAGAATAAAATCAAAATCAAATGTCACGAATAATAATAATAATTTTGAATTGTAACAAATATTTTGCTTTGAAAGACCATGACACTTGAACAAGCGATAAAAAAGAAGGTCTGTTATCACACTGTAATTATGCTTATTTTATTTTATTGGGTGAAAAACGGCGTCTAATTATTTTGACTGAAAAGTATTTTTATTATTAATTAGTGTAGGTTTCTAATTTAGGTTGTTGTTGTATAAAGTTCGTATCGTTTAATAGAAAATATTATATTTCAATCCAGTGTATCTGCATTAAAAATTACAATTTACATAAAAGATAAAACAGTTATGTGTAGTTTAACTCGATGTTTTAAATTCCAATCCATTAATCAAATGAAAATTTTGCCATGCAATGATTTCAGTGTGTTTAAGCATTACACTGTAACCAACAAAAGGTCTTACTTTAAAGTATAACAATATATATATATATATATATATACATATATATATATATATATATATATATATATATATATATATATATATATATATATATAAAGCAAATAGGATTTGTTGAATTAAAAAATATATATTATTATTATTTCAATTTAAAACATTTTTCACTGTACTAAAGAAATAATTCTTTCGATTTGAATAAAAGTTTTCATTTCAAGTTTTAATTTCATTAAAAGAGAGAGAAAGAGAGAAACTCTTCAATTTAATATATATATATGTATATATATATATATATATATATATATATATATTCTTCTGTTTATTAAATAATTTTCTCTGTTGAAAAAAATATAACGATAATTTATGAAGTTAGTGATTTACAAAAATATTTGTAATATTAGAAGTAATTTGTAAAAATTACTCAAATCGGAAACATAATCTATAGCAACTTTATGAAAGACACACATTTTCAAAAAAATTCACAGCAAGAGACTTAGCAGCTTTGAAGTTATCCACAAAAATTCCTAACCCTCTTTTACATTCAAAGGGGTGTGTCATTTGACAGTTTACAAATGACATACGACACATGTTTTCCGCTTCTACAATACGAATACACAGGGGAAATTCTCACTTCTAATAGACTCTTATTAGCGCCTGAAGCTTTCTTATGAAACGAAATCCCTACATCTATATCCCTACATAACATGAATCCGTGTGAAGAAAAGAGGATAATAGATAATTGCGTTTTAGAAACAGCAGCGCCATCTATGTCACACACTTCACACACACATCCGTACATTATAAACAAACCGAGGACCACCAAAAAAATATATGAGGATCTTTGTATGACATAGTAGATTACGAATATGGGTCGATTTCGTTCCGAGGTCCGGCAAAACGGTCCTCGCAACGAAATTGGTCCTCGCAGTGTTGGTGTGTAAACGGACAGTGGTCCTCGCATGGTAGGGTAAACGAACGCACACACACACACACTCAGACAGACAGACATTTTCTAAAAATGGTCATATTGTGTTCTACAGCTCTCAAAACGTGTAAATCCATCAAAAACCCGAGGTCGAAAATGTTTACGAATCCAGTACTTTCTTCTATTGAATATAGAAGAAAGTAACAGTAGTGCTAAGAGATGACTGGTTACCGAAAAACAGATGTAAAATAGTACTATTAAATGAACAAAGACACAGTTATAAAAAACAACAGAAAAAGCATTGTAAACGTAACAAAAAATGGAACGAAGAAAACCAAGTCTCTGACATCTGTCGTAAATGGCGAAGCAAGGTTTAACAGTGATACGAATTTTACTAAAGATGAGAATAAATCCGATGTGTTTCTTTTCTCAAAAAACTTTTAACCCCAAATTTGCATAAAAATCGTTGAATACGTTTAAGATTGAACCCAATTTCTGCCATATTTTGCACAGGATAAAGCGTTAACAGAGAACGTGAATTTTTGTGAAGTTGAGGTTAGGTCCAATTGATTTTTCACCCCAAAAATCTTTTAACCCAGGATTTCGTGAAATTCTTATATCTGTTTCAGAGTAAACCCGATGCAACCGGCGGATAAATAGTTAACAGCGACCGTGATTTTTCTTGAAGATGAGAGTATGTCCAATAAATTCTTCACCCCAAAATTACTTAATTCCAAACTTTATCAAAATCGTTTTTTATCAAAATCGTATTATTACGAGTAATTTATTACGAGTAATCTCAATCAAAATCGTATTATTACGAGTAATTTATTACGAGTAATCTCAATTTCACCCACATTTTGGAACTGGTCGATACGGGTTAACAGCGAATGCGAATTTTCCTGAAAATGAACATAAATCCAAACGATATTTTACACCAAAGAACTTTTAACTCCAAAATTTCGTAAAAATCGTTAGAAACGTTTCCGAGAAACCCAAGACATACACGCACATATACGTAGTTCCGTGATTAACTCGTTTATTATAAGCGAAGGATATATAATAATATATATTTTCAGGATGCCTATCAAATTTAGATAGGAAAAATATAAAAAGATAGATACAACAAGACATTTACTACACTACCTTTCTATAAATGACCGGACACTTTCGATTTCAAATGTTTTTTCAAATACCTCGAAAAGTACAGTTATCTTGAAACTTCAAGAATGTGAAGAACATGTTATGCCTCACATATTTAAGTGAAAGTTTTGCCCCGAAAGTAAAAGAGAGTTCAGTAAAAAATTAAATAAAAAGGAAAATATTCGGGATCACCCTGTCAAAAGTGATAACTGAAATGCAATCTGACTGTAGCATGTGATTATGGTACTCTTATATATTATTTCTTATACGTTTTTATGAGGCTACCACATATATTCATAAAGATAACAGATTCTTTAAATAATGCAAAAAAAAAAAAAAAAAAAAAAGTCACTTTTTAAATTGTAGCACGCAAGATATTAAACCCAGTGCAAAGCCGTTTACAGGAAACTTCACATACAACATTAGACACAGCATACTGCAATCAAAATGCAAAAATATTAAATACCTAATGAAATATGAACATTTTTACTAAAAGCATTTTAACTGCACATGCGCTAAATGTAGCGAAATTTCATTTGCATAATATAATAGCCAATAGTATTGAGCTTCTTGTATGAAAACTCTAAAGATATACTGTGTAAATTCAAAAAGTTGCACGGAATCGAATGAACTGAATTTCAGTTCTCAAAAATAAGAAACATGACAACGGTCTTTATACAATATTACAGTGCGACCACGTTTCCTACGACTAGCAGTGAGGTTGAGTCCAAAAGTTTGGAGGGATGCAAAATTGCCCGAGAGATAGTTATTTGGCAAACATCCAGTTATTCGGTGTTCCCTTATCGCTTGTTTTCTCTCAGTCACCCCTATTTTAACACTGGACTCGTTCAATCTGCACTTGCGTAAAGGCTTCCATGGTCGCAAGAAATGTGGTTAAAGAATACTTAGGTATTTGTTTACAATCAAGGAACACTGTATTAGTATTGACTGAATGAAAATAAAAATGGGAGCAAAACCCGTTATAGTTCAGCGTTTTTTTTTTTTTTTTTTTTTTTTTGAGAAAGAGATAGAGGAGTTCATTCTATGGCGTACAACTTTTTAAATTTACACGATACTTGTTTGAAGTTTTCCTATAAGTAGCTCAATACACTTGGCTATTTAATTATGTAAATGAAAACACGCTTAAGTTTGCGCATGCGCAGTTAAGAATTATTTAGTAAAAATGCTCACATTTCATTAGCTATTTAATATATTTGCATTTTAATTGCAGTATGCTTTGTCTAATACTGCATGTCAAGTTTCCTAAAAGTGGCTTTGCACTGTGTTTAGTACCTTGCGTAATATAGTTAAAAAAGTGACGATTTTTTCTTCACATTTTTTCTGTTTTGTTCAAAGAAGCCGTCATTTTTTCATGAATGTATGTGGTAGCCTCATAAAAAATTATACAGATAATAAAAAGGAGCGGCATAATCACATGGTAGAAGCAGATCGATTTTTAACGAGCAACAATCAACAAAGTTTTCAGCTTTGACCAATACAACAAAAGCTCAACCTGCCTAAATAACTGGAAAACTTATCAAAGACTTAAGAAAAACAGTCCTTTTAGTCAAGTTATGTACCAGCACCTCCTTTCTAATAACACTGCTCTGAAAAAAAAAAAAAAATATTCGAGATCTGATATCATTCTTGCAGATTCTTATGTAAAATGACCTCCTGAATCCGAATATGACCATCATTTTGCCCAATCGCCCACCGTTTTCTCCTCCCTCATTTTTATCATTGTTTGGTAATTTTATACCCACCAATTTGATTTGGAAAGGAACAATGATTATTTTAACCGTTAAACGTCTTCTGACCCGAGGAGCTACAGAGGTAGAAAGTTCTAAAACACGAACATTTGTAGTAAGGAGGAAATTTGAGGGGATTTGTGCCCAGAAAAAAAAAAAAAAAAAAAGAAAATCAATAAAAAGAATCAGTTTCTGTTTATTTCTTTTCCGCAATATTTCTCTTGTTTTTTGTATATTCCAGCTTCCAGTTTGACCTTTTCTTACCAAAACACCCCAAATAATAAAAACTATATAGTGAAATTTTTTCAAAATGTTGGTAATGTCTCAAAGCCCTCGCAAGAAAGTTAGGATATTTTACTGTTCATGTTTTATTGCCCAAAACATTTAACGTGGGAGTTGTTGAAAGCAAACGTCGTACAGTGAATCAGTCAAACTTTCTTGCGAGGGCTTTGGGACTTTACCAACATTTTGAAAAAACATTCACTGTATAATTTTTATTATTTTGGGTGTTTTGGTAAGAAAATTGCAAACTAGAAGCTGGAATATGTAAAAAATAAGAGAAATATTGCGAAAAAAAAAAAAAAAAAAAAAAAAGGAAGCAGAAACTGATTATTATTATTGATTTTCTTTTGTTTTCTGGGCACAAATCCCCCCCCCCCCAAATTTCCTCCTTTCTACAAATGTTCGTGTTTTAGAACTTTCTACCTCTGTAACTCCTCAGGTCAGAAGACATTTAACGGTTAAAATACTCATCGTTCCTCTCCAAGTCAAACTGATGGGTATAAAATCACCAAACAATGATTAAAATGAGGCAGAGGGGTGTATCTAGAAAACGGTGGGTGATTGGGCAAAATGGTGGTCATATTCGGATTCAGGAGGTCATTTTACACAAGAACATACTGAAATGGTGTCAGAGGCAATTTTCATGCCGAGCAGTGTAATGTAAAGCCGCGTTCTTTTCACTGCTCTCTGAACCCGTCAGAAGAATTTTCCAGGGTTCACTTTCGTTATAAACTTTCCTTTCCTGTCAATAAATAAGTCAGACCATCTCAGACACTTGTCACTGGAAGTCATAAATAAAATTTCTAAAAGTAATATAAAAAAAGTGACATCAAGCAGCAAAATCGCCGATCTCGTTGATTTTTGACATCTACATTGAAACTCCCAGAATAGAATTTCTATTTGTCAACGTAATCCATACTATTGGCTCTGTTTTCAAAAGCGAACTATTTGCAATAGACAGGGCCCGACTTAGACTACCTGGAGCCCCGGGGCAAGCCTATTCTGGGGGGCCCCCTTGCAGTGACATAAGAGGTCTTTAGGTTGCAGAATTTTTGCATTCGCCTGTAGGGGGGCTCTTTCCAGAAGGGGGGCCCAGGGCATTTGCCCCGTATGCCCTGCCGTAAGTCAGGGCCTGGCAATAGATGTGTGTCTTGAGACTATTATGAAGGAATGTAACTATGGCGACATCTAGATCCTGACAGCCGCACCTCAATGCAATGTCTCAATAACTGGATCCATATATGTAATTAAAGAAGTATCTCTATCCTTCACAAGTTAATGCTCATTTCAATTGAACATGGTATCCATCTTTTGTGGATTCCAACCCATGTGGATATTTACGGCAATTCATGACAGACAATCCTGCAATGACAAACAACCTTGAAAAGCAAGATTGTAGTCAACCAAAACCCTCTTCTTCAGAACTTACTTAACTAGAGCTCTTCTCCTAGAAAAATCTTCAAATTAACAAGGATTGGCTTATACACCTCATCAACCATTGGCGTAAGGGTAATAAGCTGGGTCTATCTTTATCCCTTTCATGTGACAGGAAATCCTGCACCAGCCTCTTGTGCCTTGCCAGCGGCCACCTGAAATGCCTTTCTTTTTCTAAGGGCAAGAAAACCTACTCCCTTTGCCCAAAATTCCACCAAAACTACACTTCTTCTTTTCTCCTCTTCTCATCAATGATTTTCTGAGTGTCAACAATTTCTTGGATCTGGTCTGACTCCATCACTATAGGCTGGAGATTAGAAGCAACAACAATAGATCAAATTTTAAACATTACTTTTTACAGGGAGATACCAAATATTTTTTATTAATATTTAGTTTTTTTTTCTGGTATCTCTTTTGCTTTCGGGGTAAAACTTTCACTGAAATATATGAGGTATAACATGTTCTTTCCTTAAATTTCAAGATGTATCGACAAGACCTTTTTGAGATATTTGAATAATCTATTTAAAAAAACTTTAAAAACCCAAATTCTTAATATATCGTATCACATAAATCTTTTCGAAGTTACAATAAAATTTAATTTGCAAAAAAAAAAAAAAAAAAAAAAAGTGACTTTTTTGTTTATTAACCAAAATTTATGAAATTTGAACAGAAAGTTGGTTTTGTGTTGTACAGACTGTATATTATAAGTTTGTGTTCGTGACAGAGAATTAAAAAAAATTTGAAAACTGCAATTTTTAATCCCACTTCAAAAACATGTGACTTAATGAGTAGCAGATTTTTTAAAATTTTCCAACAAGGTTGAAAAGTGTTAATGACTTCGGTTTGTCTGTCTGTCTGTCCGTCTGTCTGCGCTCTAACTCCCGTAAATATTTATGGAATTTCTTGAAACTGATATATGTTATTCAAGTTCACTATCGGATGTTCCCTATTGATAATGGAGTTTATACCTCTACTAGTTTGTGTACAGGGGCACCCCAAAATATTCGAAACCTTTGTATTCTATGAGATGAGTTTCTATAAACCATATTTTAATACCTTTATTGTATAGAAACTTTAATGAAGTTTTAATATGTTATTCAAGTTCCTTTTCGGATGTTTCCTATGTATAATCGAGTACATTTCTAATTTTTTTGTATACAGGGGCACTTGAAAGTAATCCAAAGTATTGCGTTCTGTGAGAGTTATTTTTATAAACCAAATTTAAATAATTTTACTTTGCACAAAGCTTAATGCAATTGAAAAAAATCATTTGTATGCACAAAATAATGCCTTCTGTATAATATAGTATGATTAGCATTAGATTTACGGGACCATACAAAAATATTCAGTTACATTAAGAGCTATTAATAAAAATTTGCTAGAATTGCATTTTCGTTTACATTAAGCGTTTTAACACTTTCTTATATTTTTAGTGGGAATATGATTTCAATTTGTGTAGCTGTCTGTCCGATTGTCTACCTTTCTATCTGTTTTCGGCTCCTAGCATCGGTAAATATTTTTAGAAGTTTTTAAAAATGATACCATCAAGTTCACTATGAAATATTCCCTATTTAAAATGACATTAATAGATCCTGTGGAACTAGTTTGTTTACAGAGACAAAAAAAAAAAAAAAAAAAAAAAAATTGATTAAGTTTTAGGACAGAAATTTTAAAAGTTATATTTAAAATCTTTCTATTGTAAAAATCATAAAAACCTTCACATGTATTTTTAATATTCCAAAATAATGTTTTGTATAGAATATGATATGATTAACTTTTTTAGATTATAATTTATTCGATACAACAATTACGCACAGTTGGAAAGTGTTACTAATGATTGCGTGCTGCATGACTTTTCTTTCTTGTTTTTACCTCCAAACGGTTTCCATACAATCTTCTGCTGTTGCCACATAAAATTCATACTTTAGTTAATTTAAAAAGATCTAATTGGCCGATCGATAAGCTGTTTAATCCGTTGGATTCACAAAAATTGCCCCTTTCATTTGGTACCTTATTTTTAACGATACAACTGATATTTCTAATCTATTTTCTAATTTTTATTTACCTTAAAATGGAGGCGCATTTTTTATTAGTTTGAGATTCACAAACATACCGTAGTGAATGACGGTAAGTACAAAAGGCATTCCATAAAAACTGAGAGTTATTTTTTTGCGTAGTGGCAACACCGTGAAACTAAAAAATAGAAGTGCGGGCGATTTTTTCAAACTGTTAACTGTACGTTTATTTATACACAATTCTAAACGAAGCAGACGATTTTATTTTCCTATTTCCGTGCTTGTTTAAAGAACTGTTTTATTTGCCCTACAGAAATGGAGATGAGTGATTCAGAGTTAAAAAACGAAATGCGTTGTGCCATAAAATTTTGCTACCGTTTGGGCAAAACAGCTCCAGAAACAGTTAAGTTAATGAAAGAAGCTTACAAAGAGAAATGTTTTGGTGAGTCTACGATTTTTAGATAGCATGGTGATTTCAAGAAAGGCCGTTTGTCTGCAGAACTGGCTCCTAGGCCTGGGCGACCAAAAAGTGTTGTGAATGATCGAAATGTTAACACTGTGTGGGTAATTCTTCAAAAAAATCGGCGAATGACATGCGAGGAGATAGCGACATCAACAAACATTTCGAAAACGTCGATATTTCGCATTCTACGCAACAATTTACAGCTTCGCTATGTTTGTTCCAGATGGGTCCCTCATCCCCTTACTAAAGAATAAATGAAAACAAGAATTCACCAATGTTGTGAATGGAAACAGATGCTTCAAAATGATCCAAATCTCCTAAAGACTGTAATAACAGGTGATGAAACTTGGGTGCATCATTATGATCCTCTTACCAAGTCCGCAACAAGTGTATGGAGACATATTGATTCTCCGCCTCCGAAAAAAATCCGACAAATCAAATCTGCGGGAAAGGTCATGATGATTATTTTCTTTGATCATATAGGTGTAATCTATCAGCATGCTGGGCCTTCAAAAACTACTGTGAATGGTGACTATTATGTTTCAGTTTTGAAAATTTTGAGAAAACACATATCGAGAAAGCGTCATGAATTGGTAGGGAATTGGACATTACATCACGTTAATGCTCGCGCGCATGTCGCTACTTCTGTTCAGCAATATCTTAGTAAATGCAATGTTAAAATCATGCCACATTTCCCTTTCTGTCCAGATCTCGCCCCATGCGATTTCTGGCTGTTTCCGACGTTGAAGAAGAAGCTCCGTGGCAGAAACTTTAATACAGATTCTGAAGTTATTTTAGCAGTGGAGGGTTCTTTGAAGCAGCTTCCAGAAAAGGGCTTCTCTACTTGTTTTGAAAAGTGAGTTGAACGATGGGACCGTTGCATATCATCTGACGGAAGGTAGTTTGAAAAAGAATGATGTATTTTTTGCTGTAAATATATTTATTGATTTTTTATGATTTTATTCTCGGTTTTTATGGAATGTCCTTTGTACATAAGAATTTGGGAGATAACGTCTAACAT
>CAWVNO010002660.1:0-36752 GCA_963930645.1 Salticus scenicus | reverse complement strand
CAAAGTTAAACCATTTGGCCAGGAGAGCCCTTTTATGAAGGCATGTGCTCGATATCGTCGCCAAACTTTTTTGTCGAATTTTACGCCCTCTCATTTTCAAAAGTCGATTCCAAAGCAACTAATAGAGCTTTGCGATCGCAATCACTTCCAGAATCTGCAAAAGATATTCTAGTTTCATAACAGAACAGCAGGGACCTGCCAAAGTTAAACCATTTGGCCAGGAGAGCCCTTTTATGCAGACTTTGCCCGATTTCGATACCCAAAATTTTTGCGATTTTCACAGAATTTTTTTCAAAAGCCGATTCCAAAGCAACTAATAGAGCTTTGCGATCGCAATCACTTCCAGAATCTGCCCCACGAAGTCTACTTTCATAACAGAACAGCAGGGACCTGCCAAAGTTAAACCATTTGGCCAGGAGAGCCCTTTTATGAAGGCATGTGCTCGATATCGTCGCCAAACTTTTTTGTCGAATTTTACGCCCTCTCATTTCAAAAGTCGATTCCAAAGCAACTAATAGAGCTTTGCGATCGCAATCACTTCCAGAATCTGCAAAAGATATTCTAGTTTCATAACAGAACAGCAGGGACCTGCCAAAGTTAAACCATTTGGCCAGGAGAGCCCTTTTATGCAGACTTTGCCCGATTTCGATACCCAAAATTTTTGCGATTTTCACAGAATTTTTTTCAAAAGCCGATTCCAAAGCAACTAATAGAGCTTTGCGATCGCAATCACTTCCAGAATCTGCCCCACGAAGTCTACTTTCATAACAGAACAGCAGGGACCTGCCAAAGTTAAACCATTTGGCCAGGAGAGCCCTTTTATGAAGGCATGTGCTCGATATCGTCGCCAAACTTTTTTGTCGAATTTTACGCCCTCTCATTTTCAAAAGTCGATTCCAAAGCAACTAATAGAGCTTTGCGATCGCAATCACTTCCAGAATCTGCAAAAGATATTCTAGTTTCATAACAGAACAGCAGGGACCTGCCAAAGTTAAACCATTTGGCCAGGAGAGCCCTTTTATGCAGACTTTGCCCGATTTCGATACCCAAAATTTTTGCGATTTTCACAGAATTTTTTTCAAAAGCCGATTCCAAAGCAACTAATAGAGCTTTGCGATCGCAATCACTTCCAGAATCTGCCCCACGAAGTCTACTTTCATAACAGAACAGCAGGGACCTGCCAAAGTTAAACCATTTGGCCAGGAGAGCCCTTTTATGAAGGCATGTGCTCGATATCGTCGCCAAACTTTTTTGTCGAATTTTACGCCCTCTCATTTTCAAAAGTCGATTCCAAAGCAACTAATAGAGCTTTGCGATCGCAATCACTTCCAGAATCTGCAAAAGATATTCTAGTTTCATAACAGAACAGCAGGGACCTGCCAAAGTTAAACCATTTGGCCAGGAGAGCCCTTTTATGCAGACTTTGCCCGATTTCGATACCCAAAATTTTTGCGATTTTCACAGAATTTTTTTCAAAAGCCGATTCCAAAGCAACTAATAGAGCTTTGCGATCGCAATCACTTCCAGAATCTGCCCCACGAAGTCTACTTTCATAACAGAACAGCAGGGACCTGCCAAAGTTAAACCATTTGGCCAGGAGAGCCCTTTTATGAAGGCATGTGCTCGATATCGTCGCCAAACTTTTTTTGTCGAATTTTACGCCCTCTCATTTTCAAAAGTCGATTCCAAAGCAACTAATAGAGCTTTGCGATCGCAATCACTTCCAGAATCTGCAAAAGATATTCTAGTTTCATAACAGAACAGCAGGGACCTGCCAAAGTTAAACCATTTGGCCAGGAGAGCCCTTTTATGCAGACTTTGCCCGATTTCGATACCCAAAATTTTTGCGATTTTCACAGAATTTTTTTCAAAAGCCGATTCCAAAGCAACTAATAGAGCTTTGCGATCGCAATCACTTCCAGAATCTGCCCCACGAAGTCTACTTTCATAACAGAACAGCAGGGACCTGCCAAAGTTAAACCATTTGGCCAGGAGAGCCCTTTTATGAAGGCATGTGCTCGATATCGTCGCCAAACTTTTTTGTCGAATTTTACGCCCTCTCATTTTCAAAAGTCGATTCCAAAGCAACTAATAGAGCTTTGCGATCGCAATCACTTCCAGAATCTGCAAAAGATATTCTAGTTTCATAACAGAACAGCAGGGACCTGCCAAAGTTAAACCATTTGGCCAGGAGAGCCCTTTTATGCAGACTTTGCCCGATTTCGATACCCAAAATTTTTGCGATTTTCACAGAATTTTTTTCAAAAGCCGATTCCAAAGCAACTAATAGAGCTTTGCGATCGCAATCACTTCCAGAATCTGCCCCACGAAGTCTACTTTCATAACAGAACAGCAGGGACCTGCCAAAGTTAAACCATTTGGCCAGGAGAGCCCTTTTATGAAGGCATGTGCTCGATATCGTCGCCAAACTTTTTTGTCGAATTTTACGCCCTCTCATTTTCAAAAGTCGATTCCAAAGCAACTAATAGAGCTTTGCGATCGCAATCACTTCCAGAATCTGCAAAAGATATTCTAGTTTCATAACAGAACAGCAGGGACCTGCCAAAGTTAAACCATTTGGCCAGGAGAGCCCTTTTATGCAGACTTTGCCCGATTTCGATACCCAAAATTTTTGCGATTTTCACAGAATTTTTTTCAAAAGCCGATTCCAAAGCAACTAATAGAGCTTTGCGATCGCAATCACTTCCAGAATCTGCCCCACGAAGTCTACTTTCATAACAGAACAGCAGGGACCTGCCAAAGTTAAACCATTTGGCCAGGAGAGCCCTTTTATGAAGGCATGTGCTCGATATCGTCGCCAAACTTTTTTGTCGAATTTTACGCCCTCTCATTTTCAAAAGTCGATTCCAAAGCAACTAATAGAGCTTTGCGATCGCAATCACTTCCAGAATCTGCAAAAGATATTCTAGTTTCATAACAGAACAGCAGGGACCTGCCAAAGTTAAACCATTTGGCCAGGAGAGCCCTTTTATGCAGACTTTGCCCGATTTCGATACCCAAAATTTTTGCGATTTTCACAGAATTTTTTTCAAAAGCCGATTCCAAAGCAACTAATAGAGCTTTGCGATCGCAATCACTTCCAGAATCTGCCCCACGAAGTCTACTTTCATAACAGAACAGCAGGGACCTGCCAAAGTTAAACCATTTGGCCAGGAGAGCCCTTTTATGAAGGCATGTGCTCGATATCGTCGCCAAACTTTTTTGTCGAATTTTACGCCCTCTCATTTTCAAAAGTCGATTCCAAAGCAACTAATAGAGCTTTGCGATCGCAATCACTTCCAGAATCTGCAAAAGATATTCTAGTTTCATAACAGAACAGCAGGGACCTGCCAAAGTTAAACCATTTGGCCAGGAGAGCCCTTTTATGCAGACTTTGCCCGATTTCGATACCCAAAATTTTTGCGATTTTCACAGAATTTTTTTCAAAAGCCGATTCCAAAGCAACTAATAGAGCTTTGCGATCGCAATCACTTCCAGAATCTGCCCCACGAAGTCTACTTTCATAACAGAACAGCAGGGACCTGCCAAAGTTAAACCATTTGGCCAGGAGAGCCCTTTTATGAAGGCATGTGCTCGATATCGTCGCCAAACTTTTTTGTCGAATTTTACGCCCTCTCATTTTCAAAAGTCGATTCCAAAGCAACTAATAGAGCTTTGCGATCGCAATCACTTCCAGAATCTGCAAAAGATATTCTAGTTTCATAACAGAACAGCAGGGACCTGCCAAAGTTAAACCATTTGGCCAGGAGAGCCCTTTTATGCAGACTTTGCCCGATTTCGATACCCAAAATTTTTGCGATTTTCACAGAATTTTTTTCAAAAGCCGATTCCAAAGCAACTAATAGAGCTTTGCGATCGCAATCACTTCCAGAATCTGCCCCACGAAGTCTACTTTCATAACAGAACAGCAGGGACCTGCCAAAGTTAAACCATTTGGCCAGGAGAGCCCTTTTATGAAGGCATGTGCTCGATATCGTCGCCAAACTTTTTTGTCGAATTTTACGCCCTCTCATTTTCAAAAGTCGATTCCAAAGCAACTAATAGAGCTTTGCGATCGCAATCACTTCCAGAATCTGCAAAAGATATTCTAGTTTCATAACAGAACAGCAGGGACCTGCCAAAGTTAAACCATTTGGCCAGGAGAGCCCTTTTATGCAGACTTTGCCCGATTTCGATACCCAAAATTTTTGCGATTTTCACAGAATTTTTTTCAAAAGCCGATTCCAAAGCAACTAATAGAGCTTTGCGATCGCAATCACTTCCAGAATCTGCCCCACGAAGTCTACTTTCATAACAGAACAGCAGGGACCTGCCAAAGTTAAACCATTTGGCCAGGAGAGCCCTTTTATGAAGGCATGTGCTCGATATCGTCGCCAAACTTTTTTGTCGAATTTTACGCCCTCTCATTTTCAAAAGTCGATTCCAAAGCAACTAATAGAGCTTTGCGATCGCAATCACTTCCAGAATCTGCAAAAGATATTCTAGTTTCATAACAGAACAGCAGGGACCTGCCAAAGTTAAACCATTTGGCCAGGAGAGCCCTTTTATGCAGACTTTGCCCGATTTCGATACCCAAAATTTTTGCGATTTTCACAGAATTTTTTTCAAAAGCCGATTCCAAAGCAACTAATAGAGCTTTGCGATCGCAATCACTTCCAGAATCTGCCCCACGAAGTCTACTTTCATAACAGAACAGCAGGGACCTGCCAAAGTTAAACCATTTGGCCAGGAGAGCCCTTTTATGAAGGCATGTGCTCGATATCGTCGCCAAACTTTTTTGTCGAATTTTACGCCCTCTCATTTTCAAAAGTCGATTCCAAAGCAACTAATAGAGCTTTGCGATCGCAATCACTTCCAGAATCTGCAAAAGATATTCTAGTTTCATAACAGAACAGCAGGGACCTGCCAAAGTTAAACCATTTGGCCAGGAGAGCCCTTTTATGCAGACTTTGCCCGATTTCGATACCCAAAATTTTTGCGATTTTCACAGAATTTTTTTCAAAAGCCGATTCCAAAGCAACTAATAGAGCTTTGCGATCGCAATCACTTCCAGAATCTGCCCCACGAAGTCTACTTTCATAACAGAACAGCAGGGACCTGCCAAAGTTAAACCATTTGGCCAGGAGAGCCCTTTTATGAAGGCATGTGCTCGATATCGTCGCCAAACTTTTTTGTCGAATTTTACGCCCTCTCATTTTCAAAAGTCGATTCCAAAGCAACTAATAGAGCTTTGCGATCGCAATCACTTCCAGAATCTGCAAAAGATATTCTAGTTTCATAACAGAACAGCAGGGACCTGCCAAAGTTAAACCATTTGGCCAGGAGAGCCCTTTTATGCAGACTTTGCCCGATTTCGATACCCAAAATTTTTGCGATTTTCACAGAATTTTTTTCAAAAGCCGATTCCAAAGCAACTAATAGAGCTTTGCGATCGCAATCACTTCCAGAATCTGCCCCACGAAGTCTACTTTCATAACAGAACAGCAGGGACCTGCCAAAGTTAAACCATTTGGCCAGGAGAGCCCTTTTATGAAGGCATGTGCTCGATATCGTCGCCAAACTTTTTTGTCGAATTTTACGCCCTCTCATTTTCAAAAGTCGATTCCAAAGCAACTAATAGAGCTTTGCGATCGCAATCACTTCCAGAATCTGCAAAAGATATTCTAGTTTCATAACAGAACAGCAGGGACCTGCCAAAGTTAAACCATTTGGCCAGGAGAGCCCTTTTATGCAGACTTTGCCCGATTTCGATACCCAAAATTTTTGCGATTTTCACAGAATTTTTTTCAAAAGCCGATTCCAAAGCAACTAATAGAGCTTTGCGATCGCAATCACTTCCAGAATCTGCCCCACGAAGTCTACTTTCATAACAGAACAGCAGGGACCTGCCAAAGTTAAACCATTTGGCCAGGAGAGCCCTTTTATGAAGGCATGTGCTCGATATCGTCGCCAAACTTTTTTGTCGAATTTTACGCCCTCTCATTTTCAAAAGTCGATTCCAAAGCAACTAATAGAGCTTTGCGATCGCAATCACTTCCAGAATCTGCAAAAGATATTCTAGTTTCATAACAGAACAGCAGGGACCTGCCAAAGTTAAACCATTTGGCCAGGAGAGCCCTTTTATGCAGACTTTGCCCGATTTCGATACCCAAAATTTTTGCGATTTTCACAGAATTTTTTTCAAAAGCCGATTCCAAAGCAACTAATAGAGCTTTGCGATCGCAATCACTTCCAGAATCTGCCCCACGAAGTCTACTTTCATAACAGAACAGCAGGGACCTGCCAAAGTTAAACCATTTGGCCAGGAGAGCCCTTTTATGAAGGCATGTGCTCGATATCGTCGCCAAACTTTTTTGTCGAATTTTACGCCCTCTCATTTTCAAAAGTCGATTCCAAAGCAACTAATAGAGCTTTGCGATCGCAATCACTTCCAGAATCTGCAAAAGATATTCTAGTTTCATAACAGAACAGCAGGGACCTGCCAAAGTTAAACCATTTGGCCAGGAGAGCCCTTTTATGCAGACTTTGCCCGATTTCGATACCCAAAATTTTTGCGATTTTCACAGAATTTTTTTCAAAAGCCGATTCCAAAGCAACTAATAGAGCTTTGCGATCGCAATCACTTCCAGAATCTGCCCCACGAAGTCTACTTTCATAACAGAACAGCAGGGACCTGCCAAAGTTAAACCATTTGGCCAGGAGAGCCCTTTTATGAAGGCATGTGCTCGATATCGTCGCCAAACTTTTTTGTCGAATTTTACGCCCTCTCATTTTCAAAAGTCGATTCCAAAGCAACTAATAGAGCTTTGCGATCGCAATCACTTCCAGAATCTGCAAAAGATATTCTAGTTTCATAACAGAACAGCAGGGACCTGCCAAAGTTAAACCATTTGGCCAGGAGAGCCCTTTTATGCAGACTTTGCCCGATTTCGATACCCAAAATTTTTGCGATTTTCACAGAATTTTTTTCAAAAGCCGATTCCAAAGCAACTAATAGAGCTTTGCGATCGCAATCACTTCCAGAATCTGCCCCACGAAGTCTACTTTCATAACAGAACAGCAGGGACCTGCCAAAGTTAAACCATTTGGCCAGGAGAGCCCTTTTATGAAGGCATGTGCTCGATATCGTCGCCAAACTTTTTTGTCGAATTTTACGCCCTCTCATTTTCAAAAGTCGATTCCAAAGCAACTAATAGAGCTTTGCGATCGCAATCACTTCCAGAATCTGCAAAAGATATTCTAGTTTCATAACAGAACAGCAGGGACCTGCCAAAGTTAAACCATTTGGCCAGGAGAGCCCTTTTATGCAGACTTTGCCCGATTTCGATACCCAAAATTTTTGCGATTTTCACAGAATTTTTTTCAAAAGCCGATTCCAAAGCAACTAATAGAGCTTTGCGATCGCAATCACTTCCAGAATCTGCCCCACGAAGTCTACTTTCATAACAGAACAGCAGGGACCTGCCAAAGTTAAACCATTTGGCCAGGAGAGCCCTTTTATGAAGGCATGTGCTCGATATCGTCGCCAAACTTTTTTGTCGAATTTTACGCCCTCTCATTTTCAAAAGTCGATTCCAAAGCAACTAATAGAGCTTTGCGATCGCAATCACTTCCAGAATCTGCAAAAGATATTCTAGTTTCATAACAGAACAGCAGGGACCTGCCAAAGTTAAACCATTTGGCCAGGAGAGCCCTTTTATGCAGACTTTGCCCGATTTCGATACCCAAAATTTTTGCGATTTTCACAGAATTTTTTTCAAAAGCCGATTCCAAAGCAACTAATAGAGCTTTGCGATCGCAATCACTTCCAGAATCTGCCCCACGAAGTCTACTTTCATAACAGAACAGCAGGGACCTGCCAAAGTTAAACCATTTGGCCAGGAGAGCCCTTTTATGAAGGCATGTGCTCGATATCGTCGCCAAACTTTTTTGTCGAATTTTACGCCCTCTCATTTTCAAAAGTCGATTCCAAAGCAACTAATAGAGCTTTGCGATCGCAATCACTTCCAGAATCTGCAAAAGATATTCTAGTTTCATAACAGAACAGCAGGGACCTGCCAAAGTTAAACCATTTGGCCAGGAGAGCCCTTTTATGCAGACTTTGCCCGATTTCGATACCCAAAATTTTTGCGATTTTCACAGAATTTTTTTCAAAAGCCGATTCCAAAGCAACTAATAGAGCTTTGCGATCGCAATCACTTCCAGAATCTGCCCCACGAAGTATACTTTCATAACAGAACAGCAGGGACCTGCCAAAGTTAAACCATTTGGCCAGGAGAGCCCTTTTATGAAGGCATGTGCTCGATATCGTCGCCAAACTTTTTTGTCGAATTTTACGCCCTCTCATTTTCAAAAGTCGATTCCAAAGCAACTAATAGAGCTTTGCGATCGCAATCACTTCCAGAATCTGCAAAAGATATTCTAGTTTCATAACAGAACAGCAGGGACCTGCCAAAGTTAAACCATTTGGCCAGGAGAGCCCTTTTATGCAGACTTTGCCCGATTTCGATACCCAAAATTTTTGCGATTTTCACAGAATTTTTTTCAAAAGCCGATTCCAAAGCAACTAATAGAGCTTTGCGATCGCAATCACTTCCAGAATCTGCCCCACGAAGTCTACTTTCATAACAGAACAGCAGGGACCTGCCAAAGTTAAACCATTTGGCCAGGAGAGCCCTTTTATGAAGGCATGTGCTCGATATCGTCGCCAAACTTTTTTGTCGAATTTTACGCCCTCTCATTTTCAAAAGTCGATTCCAAAGCAACTAATAGAGCTTTGCGATCGCAATCACTTCCAGAATCTGCAAAAGATATTCTAGTTTCATAACAGAACAGCAGGGACCTGCCAAAGTTAAACCATTTGGCCAGGAGAGCCCTTTTATGCAGACTTTGCCCGATTTCGATACCCAAAATTTTTGCGATTTTCACAGAATTTTTTTCAAAAGCCGATTCCAAAGCAACTAATAGAGCTTTGCGATCGCAATCACTTCCAGAATCTGCCCCACGAAGTCTACTTTCATAACAGAACAGCAGGGACCTGCCAAAGTTAAACCATTTGGCCAGGAGAGCCCTTTTATGAAGGCATGTGCTCGATATCGTCGCCAAACTTTTTTGTCGAATTTTACGCCCTCTCATTTTCAAAAGTCGATTCCAAAGCAACTAATAGAGCTTTGCGATCGCAATCACTTCCAGAATCTGCAAAAGATATTCTAGTTTCATAACAGAACAGCAGGGACTGCCAAAGTTAAACCATTTGGCCAGGAGAGCCCTTTTATGCAGACTTTGCCCGATTTCGATACCCAAAATTTTTGCGATTTTCACAGAATTTTTTTCAAAAGCCGATTCCAAAGCAACTAATAGAGCTTGCGATCGCAATCACTTCCAGAATCTGCCCCACGAAGTCTACTTTCATAACAGAACAGCAGGGACCTGCCAAAGTTAAACCATTTGGCCAGGAGAGCCCTTTTATGAAGGCATGTGCTCGATATCGTCGCCAAACTTTTTTGTCGAATTTTACGCCCTCTCATTTTCAAAAGTCGATTCCAAAGCAACTAATAGAGCTTTGCGATCGCAATCACTTCCAGAATCTGCAAAAGATATTCTAGTTTCATAACAGAACAGCAGGGACCTGCCAAAGTTAAACCATTTGGCCAGGAGAGCCCTTTTATGCAGACTTTGCCCGATTTCGATACCCAAAATTTTTGCGATTTTCACAGAATTTTTTTCAAAAGCCGATTCCAAAGCAACTAATAGAGCTTTGCGATCGCAATCACTTCCAGAATCTGCCCCACGAAGTCTACTTTCATAACAGAACAGCAGGGACCTGCCAAAGTTAAACCATTTGGCCAGGAGAGCCCTTTTATGAAGATGAAGGCATGTGCTCGATATCGTCGCCAAACTTTTTGGTCGAATTTTACGCCCTCTCATTTTCAAAAGTCGATTCCAAAGCATCTAATAGAGCTTTGCGATCGCAATCACTTCCAGAATGTGCAAAAGATATTCTAGTTTCATAACAGAACAGCAGGGACCTGCCAAAGTTAAACCATTTGGCCAGGAGAGCCCTTTTATGCAGACTTTGCCCGATTTCGATACCCAAAATTTTTGCGATTTTCACAGAATTTTTTTCAAAAGCCGATTCCAAAGCAACTAATAGAGCTTTGCGATCGCAATCACTTCCAGAATCTGCCCCACGAAGTCTACTTTCATAACAGAACAGCAGGGACCTGCCAAAGTTAAACCATTTGGCCAGGAGAGCCCTTTTATGAAGGCATGTGCTCGATATCGTCGCCAAACTTTTTGGTCGAATTTTACGCCCTCTCATTTTCAAAAGTCGATTCCAAAGCATCTAATAGAGCTTTGCGATCGCAATCACTTCCAGAATGTGCAAAAGATATTCTAGTTTCATAACAGAACAGCAGGGACCTGCCAAAGTTAAACCATTTGGCCAGGAGAGCCCTTTTATGCAGACTTTGCCCGATTTCGATACCCAAAATTTTTGCGATTTTCACAGAATTTTTTTCAAAAGCCGATTCCAAAGCAACTAATAGAGCTTTGCGATCGCAATCACTTCCAGAATCTGCCCCACGAAGTCTACTTTCATAACAGAACAGCAGGGACCTGCCAAAGTTAAACCATTTGGCCAGGAGAGCCCTTTTATGAAGGCATGTGCTCGATATCGTCGCCAAACTTTTTGGTCGAATTTTACGCCCTCTCATTTTCAAAAGTCGATTCCAAAGCATCTAATAGAGCTTTGCGATCGCAATCACTTCCAGAATGTGCAAAAGATATTCTAGTTTCATAACAGAACAGCAGGGACCTGCCAAAGTTAAACCATTTGGCCAGGAGAGCCCTTTTATGCAGACTTTGCCCGATTTCGATACCCAAAATTTTTGCGATTTTCACAGAATTTTTTTCAAAAGCCGATTCCAAAGCAACTAATAGAGCTTTGCGATCGCAATCACTTCCAGAATCTGCCCCACGAAGTCTACTTTCATAACAGAACAGCAGGGACCTGCCAAAGTTAAACCATTTGGCCAGGAGAGCCCTTTTATGAAGGCATGTGCTCGATATCGTCGCCAAACTTTTTGGTCGAATTTTACGCCCTCTCATTTTCAAAAGTCGATTCCAAAGCATCTAATAGAGCTTTGCGATCGCAATCACTTCCAGAATGTGCAAAAGATATTCTAGTTTCATAACAGAACAGCAGGGACCTGCCAAAGTTAAACCATTTGGCCAGGAGAGCCCTTTTATGCAGACTTTGCCCGATTTCGATACCCAAAATTTTTGCGATTTTCACAGAATTTTTTTCAAAAGCCGATTCCAAAGCAACTAATAGAGCTTTGCGATCGCAATCACTTCCAGAATCTGCCCCACGAAGTCTACTTTCATAACAGAACAGCAGGGACCTGCCAAAGTTAAACCATTTGGCCAGGAGAGCCCTTTTATGAAGGCATGTGCTCGATATCGTCGCCAAACTTTTTGGTCGAATTTTACGCCCTCTCATTTTCAAAAGTCGATTCCAAAGCATCTAATAGAGCTTTGCGATCGCAATCACTTCCAGAATGTGCAAAAGATATTCTAGTTTCATAACAGAACAGCAGGGACCTGCCAAAGTTAAACCATTTGGCCAGGAGAGCCCTTTTATGCAGACTTTGCCCGATTTCGATACCCAAAATTTTTGCGATTTTCACAGAATTTTTTTCAAAAGCCGATTCCAAAGCAACTAATAGAGCTTTGCGATCGCAATCACTTCCAGAATCTGCCCCACGAAGTCTACTTTCATAACAGAACAGCAGGGACCTGCCAAAGTTAAACCATTTGGCCAGGAGAGCCCTTTTATGAAGGCATGTGCTCGATATCGTCGCCAAACTTTTTGGTCGAATTTTACGCCCTCTCATTTTCAAAAGTCGATTCCAAAGCATCTAATAGAGCTTTGCGATCGCAATCACTTCCAGAATGTGCAAAAGATATTCTAGTTTCATAACAGAACAGCAGGGACCTGCCAAAGTTAAACCATTTGGCCAGGAGAGCCCTTTTATGCAGACTTTGCCCGATTTCGATACCCAAAATTTTTGCGATTTTCACAGAATTTTTTTCAAAAGCCGATTCCAAAGCAACTAATAGAGCTTTGCGATCGCAATCACTTCCAGAATCTGCCCCACGAAGTCTACTTTCATAACAGAACAGCAGGGACCTGCCAAAGTTAAACCATTTGGCCAGGAGAGCCCTTTTATGAAGGCATGTGCTCGATATCGTCGCCAAACTTTTTGGTCGAATTTTACGCCCTCTCATTTTCAAAAGTCGATTCCAAAGCATCTAATAGAGCTTTGCGATCGCAATCACTTCCAGAATGTGCAAAAGATATTCTAGTTTCATAACAGAACAGCAGGGACCTGCCAAAGTTAAACCATTTGGCCAGGAGAGCCCTTTTATGCAGACTTTGCCCGATTTCGATACCCAAAATTTTTGCGATTTTCACAGAATTTTTTTCAAAAGCCGATTCCAAAGCAACTAATAGAGCTTTGCGATCGCAATCACTTCCAGAATCTGCCCCACGAAGTCTACTTTCATAACAGAACAGCAGGGACCTGCCAAAGTTAAACCATTTGGCCAGGAGAGCCCTTTTATGAAGGCATGTGCTCGATATCGTCGCCAAACTTTTTGGTCGAATTTTACGCCCTCTCATTTTCAAAAGTCGATTCCAAAGCATCTAATAGAGCTTTGCGATCGCAATCACTTCCAGAATGTGCAAAAGATATTCTAGTTTCATAACAGAACAGCAGGGACCTGCCAAAGTTAAACCATTTGGCCAGGAGAGCCCTTTTATGCAGACTTTGCCCGATTTCGATACCCAAAATTTTTGCGATTTTCACAGAATTTTTTTCAAAAGCCGATTCCAAAGCAACTAATAGAGCTTTGCGATCGCAATCACTTCCAGAATCTGCCCCACGAAGTCTACTTTCATAACAGAACAGCAGGGACCTGCCAAAGTTAAACCATTTGGCCAGGAGAGCCCTTTTATGAAGGCATGTGCTCGATATCGTCGCCAAACTTTTTGGTCGAATTTTACGCCCTCTCATTTTCAAAAGTCGATTCCAAAGCATCTAATAGAGCTTTGCGATCGCAATCACTTCCAGAATGTGCAAAAGATATTCTAGTTTCATAACAGAACAGCAGGGACCTGCCAAAGTTAAACCATTTGGCCAGGAGAGCCCTTTTATGCAGACTTTGCCCGATTTCGATACCCAAAATTTTTGCGATTTTCACAGAATTTTTTTCAAAAGCCGATTCCAAAGCAACTAATAGAGCTTTGCGATCGCAATCACTTCCAGAATCTGCCCCACGAAGTCTACTTTCATAACAGAACAGCAGGGACCTGCCAAAGTTAAACCATTTGGCCAGGAGAGCCCTTTTATGAAGGCATGTGCTCGATATCGTCGCCAAACTTTTTGGTCGAATTTTACGCCCTCTCATTTTCAAAAGTCGATTCCAAAGCATCTAATAGAGCTTTGCGATCGCAATCACTTCCAGAATGTGCAAAAGATATTCTAGTTTCATAACAGAACAGCAGGGACCTGCCAAAGTTAAACCATTTGGCCAGGAGAGCCCTTTTATGCAGACTTTGCCCGATTTCGATACCCAAAATTTTTGCGATTTTCACAGAATTTTTTTCAAAAGCCGATTCCAAAGCAACTAATAGAGCTTTGCGATCGCAATCACTTCCAGAATCTGCCCCACGAAGTCTACTTTCATAACAGAACAGCAGGGACCTGCCAAAGTTAAACCATTTGGCCAGGAGAGCCCTTTTATGAAGGCATGTGCTCGATATCGTCGCCAAACTTTTTGGTCGAATTTTACGCCCTCTCATTTTCAAAAGTCGATTCCAAAGCATCTAATAGAGCTTTGCGATCGCAATCACTTCCAGAATGTGCAAAAGATATTCTAGTTTCATAACAGAACAGCAGGGACCTGCCAAAGTTAAACCATTTGGCCAGGAGAGCCCTTTTATGCAGACTTTGCCCGATTTCGATACCCAAAATTTTTGCGATTTTCACAGAATTTTTTTCAAAAGCCGATTCCAAAGCAACTAATAGAGCTTTGCGATCGCAATCACTTCCAGAATCTGCCCCACGAAGTCTACTTTCATAACAGAACAGCAGGGACCTGCCAAAGTTAAACCATTTGGCCAGGAGAGCCCTTTTATGAAGGCATGTGCTCGATATCGTCGCCAAACTTTTTGGTCGAATTTTACGCCCTCTCATTTTCAAAAGTCGATTCCAAAGCATCTAATAGAGCTTTGCGATCGCAATCACTTCCAGAATGTGCAAAAGATATTCTAGTTTCATAACAGAACAGCAGGGACCTGCCAAAGTTAAACCATTTGGCCAGGAGAGCCCTTTTATGCAGACTTTGCCCGATTTCGATACCCAAAATTTTTGCGATTTTCACAGAATTTTTTTCAAAAGCCGATTCCAAAGCAACTAATAGAGCTTTGCGATCGCAATCACTTCCAGAATCTGCCCCACGAAGTCTACTTTCATAACAGAACAGCAGGGACCTGCCAAAGTTAAACCATTTGGCCAGGAGAGCCCTTTTATGAAGGCATGTGCTCGATATCGTCGCCAAACTTTTTGGTCGAATTTTACGCCCTCTCATTTTCAAAAGTCGATTCCAAAGCATCTAATAGAGCTTTGCGATCGCAATCACTTCCAGAATGTGCAAAAGATATTCTAGTTTCATAACAGAACAGCAGGGACCTGCCAAAGTTAAACCATTTGGCCAGGAGAGCCCTTTTATGCAGACTTTGCCCGATTTCGATACCCAAAATTTTTGCGATTTTCACAGAATTTTTTTCAAAAGCCGATTCCAAAGCAACTAATAGAGCTTTGCGATCGCAATCACTTCCAGAATCTGCCCCACGAAGTCTACTTTCATAACAGAACAGCAGGGACCTGCCAAAGTTAAACCATTTGGCCAGGAGAGCCCTTTTATGAAGGCATGTGCTCGATATCGTCGCCAAACTTTTTGGTCGAATTTTACGCCCTCTCATTTTCAAAAGTCGATTCCAAAGCATCTAATAGAGCTTTGCGATCGCAATCACTTCCAGAATGTGCAAAAGATATTCTAGTTTCATAACAGAACAGCAGGGACCTGCCAAAGTTAAACCATTTGGCCAGGAGAGCCCTTTTATGCAGACTTTGCCCGATTTCGATACCCAAAATTTTTGCGATTTTCACAGAATTTTTTTCAAAAGCCGATTCCAAAGCAACTAATAGAGCTTTGCGATCGCAATCACTTCCAGAATCTGCCCCACGAAGTCTACTTTCATAACAGAACAGCAGGGACCTGCCAAAGTTAAACCATTTGGCCAGGAGAGCCCTTTTATGAAGGCATGTGCTCGATATCGTCGCCAAACTTTTTGGTCGAATTTTACGCCCTCTCATTTTCAAAAGTCGATTCCAAAGCATCTAATAGAGCTTTGCGATCGCAATCACTTCCAGAATGTGCAAAAGATATTCTAGTTTCATAACAGAACAGCAGGGACCTGCCAAAGTTAAACCATTTGGCCAGGAGAGCCCTTTTATGCAGACTTTGCCCGATTTCGATACCCAAAATTTTTGCGATTTTCACAGAATTTTTTTCAAAAGCCGATTCCAAAGCAACTAATAGAGCTTTGCGATCGCAATCACTTCCAGAATCTGCCCCACGAAGTCTACTTTCATAACAGAACAGCAGGGACCTGCCAAAGTTAAACCATTTGGCCAGGAGAGCCCTTTTATGAAGGCATGTGCTCGATATCGTCGCCAAACTTTTTGGTCGAATTTTACGCCCTCTCATTTTCAAAAGTCGATTCCAAAGCATCTAATAGAGCTTTGCGATCGCAATCACTTCCAGAATGTGCAAAAGATATTCTAGTTTCATAACAGAACAGCAGGGACCTGCCAAAGTTAAACCATTTGGCCAGGAGAGCCCTTTTATGCAGACTTTGCCCGATTTCGATACCCAAAATTTTTGCGATTTTCACAGAATTTTTTTCAAAAGCCGATTCCAAAGCAACTAATAGAGCTTTGCGATCGCAATCACTTCCAGAATCTGCCCCACGAAGTCTACTTTCATAACAGAACAGCAGGGACCTGCCAAAGTTAAACCATTTGGCCAGGAGAGCCCTTTTATGAAGGCATGTGCTCGATATCGTCGCCAAACTTTTTGGTCGAATTTTACGCCCTCTCATTTTCAAAAGTCGATTCCAAAGCATCTAATAGAGCTTTGCGATCGCAATCACTTCCAGAATGTGCAAAAGATATTCTAGTTTCATAACAGAACAGCAGGGACCTGCCAAAGTTAAACCATTTGGCCAGGAGAGCCCTTTTATGCAGACTTTGCCCGATTTCGATACCCAAAATTTTTGCGATTTTCACAGAATTTTTTTCAAAAGCCGATTCCAAAGCAACTAATAGAGCTTTGCGATCGCAATCACTTCCAGAATCTGCCCCACGAAGTCTACTTTCATAACAGAACAGCAGGGACCTGCCAAAGTTAAACCATTTGGCCAGGAGAGCCCTTTTATGAAGGCATGTGCTCGATATCGTCGCCAAACTTTTTGGTCGAATTTTACGCCCTCTCATTTTCAAAAGTCGATTCCAAAGCATCTAATAGAGCTTTGCGATCGCAATCACTTCCAGAATGTGCAAAAGATATTCTAGTTTCATAACAGAACAGCAGGGACCTGCCAAAGTTAAACCATTTGGCCAGGAGAGCCCTTTTATGCAGACTTTGCCCGATTTCGATACCCAAAATTTTTGCGATTTTCACAGAATTTTTTTCAAAAGCCGATTCCAAAGCAACTAATAGAGCTTTGCGATCGCAATCACTTCCAGAATCTGCCCCACGAAGTCTACTTTCATAACAGAACAGCAGGGACCTGCCAAAGTTAAACCATTTGGCCAGGAGAGCCCTTTTATGAAGGCATGTGCTCGATATCGTCGCCAAACTTTTTGGTCGAATTTTACGCCCTCTCATTTTCAAAAGTCGATTCCAAAGCATCTAATAGAGCTTTGCGATCGCAATCACTTCCAGAATGTGCAAAAGATATTCTAGTTTCATAACAGAACAGCAGGGACCTGCCAAAGTTAAACCATTTGGCCAGGAGAGCCCTTTTATGCAGACTTTGCCCGATTTCGATACCCAAAATTTTTGCGATTTTCACAGAATTTTTTTCAAAAGCCGATTCCAAAGCAACTAATAGAGCTTTGCGATCGCAATCACTTCCAGAATCTGCCCCACGAAGTCTACTTTCATAACAGAACAGCAGGGACCTGCCAAAGTTAAACCATTTGGCCAGGAGAGCCCTTTTATGAAGGCATGTGCTCGATATCGTCGCCAAACTTTTTGGTCGAATTTTACGCCCTCTCATTTTCAAAAGTCGATTCCAAAGCATCTAATAGAGCTTTGCGATCGCAATCACTTCCAGAATGTGCAAAAGATATTCTAGTTTCATAACAGAACAGCAGGGACCTGCCAAAGTTAAACCATTTGGCCAGGAGAGCCCTTTTATGCAGACTTTGCCCGATTTCGATACCCAAAATTTTTGCGATTTTCACAGAATTTTTTTCAAAAGCCGATTCCAAAGCAACTAATAGAGCTTTGCGATCGCAATCACTTCCAGAATCTGCCCCACGAAGTCTACTTTCATAACAGAACAGCAGGGACCTGCCAAAGTTAAACCATTTGGCCAGGAGAGCCCTTTTATGAAGGCATGTGCTCGATATCGTCGCCAAACTTTTTGGTCGAATTTTACGCCCTCTCATTTTCAAAAGTCGATTCCAAAGCATCTAATAGAGCTTTGCGATCGCAATCACTTCCAGAATGTGCAAAAGATATTCTAGTTTCATAACAGAACAGCAGGGACCTGCCAAAGTTAAACCATTTGGCCAGGAGAGCCCTTTTATGCAGACTTTGCCCGATTTCGATACCCAAAATTTTTGCGATTTTCACAGAATTTTTTTCAAAAGCCGATTCCAAAGCAACTAATAGAGCTTTGCGATCGCAATCACTTCCAGAATCTGCCCCACGAAGTCTACTTTCATAACAGAACAGCAGGGACCTGCCAAAGTTAAACCATTTGGCCAGGAGAGCCCTTTTATGAAGGCATGTGCTCGATATCGTCGCCAAACTTTTTGGTCGAATTTTACGCCCTCTCATTTTCAAAAGTCGATTCCCAAAGCATCTAATAGAGCTTTGCGATCGCAATCACTTCCAGAATGTGCAAAAGATATTCTAGTTTCATAACAGAACAGCAGGGACCTGCCAAAGTTAAACCATTTGGCCAGGAGAGCCCTTTTATGCAGACTTTGCCCGATTTCGATACCCAAAATTTTTGCGATTTTCACAGAATTTTTTTCAAAAGCCGATTCCAAAGCAACTAATAGAGCTTTGCGATCGCAATCACTTCCAGAATCTGCCCCACGAAGTCTACTTTCATAACAGAACAGCAGGGACCTGCCAAAGTTAAACCATTTGGCCAGGAGAGCCCTTTTATGAAGGCATGTGCTCGATATCGTCGCCAAACTTTTTGGTCGAATTTTACGCCCTCTATTTTCAAAAGTCGATTCCACAGCGACTAATAGAGCTTTGCGATCGCAATCACTTCCAGAATGTGTAAAAGATATTCTAGTTTCATAACAGAACAGCAGGGACCTGCCAAAGTTAAACCATTTGGCCAGGAGAGCCCTTTTATGCAGACTTTGCCCGATTTCGATACCCAAAATTTTTGCGATTTTCGCAGATTTTTTTTCAAAAGCCGATTCCAAGGCAACTAATAGAGCTTTGCGATCGCAATCACTTCCAGAATCTGCCCCACGAAGTCTACTTTCATAACAGAACAGCAGGGACCTGCCAAAGTTAAACCATTTGGCCAGGAGAGCCCTTTTATGAAGGCATGTGCTCGATATCGTCGCCAAACTTTTTTGTCGAATTTTACGCCCTCTCATTTTCAAAAGTCGATTCCACAGCGACAATAGAGCTTTGCGATCGCAATCACTTCCAGAATGTGCAAAAGATATTCTAGTTTCATAACAGAACAGCAGGGACCTGCCAAAGTTAAACCATTTGGCCAGGAGAGCCCTTTTATGCAGACTTTGCCCGATTTCGATACCCAAAATTTTTGCGATTTTCACAGAATTTTTTTCAAAAGCCGATTCCAAAGCAACTAATAGAGCTTTGCGATCGCAATCACTTCCAGAATCTGCCCCACGAAGTCTACTTTCATAACAGAACAGCAGGGACCTGCCAAAGTTAAACCATTTGGCCAGGAGAGCCCTTTTATGAAGGCATGTGCTCGATATCGTCGCCAAACTTTTTGGTCGAATTTTACGCCCTCTCATTTTCAAAAGTCGATTCCACAGCAGCTAATAGAGCTTTGCGATCGCAATCACTTCCAGAATGTGCAAAAGATATTCTAGTTTCATAACAGAACAGCAGGGACCTGCCAAAGTTAAACCATTTGGCCAGGAGAGCCCTTTTATGCAGACTTTGCCCGATTTCGATACCCAAAATTTTTGCGATTTTCACAGAATTTTTTTCAAAAGCCGATTCCAAAGCAACTAATAGAGCTTTGCGATCGCAATCACTTCCAGAATCTGCCCCACGAAGTCTACTTTCATAACAGAACAGCAGGGACCTGCCAAAGTTAAACCATTTGGCCAGGAGAGCCCTTTTATGAAGGCATGTGCTCGTATCGTCGCCAAACTTTTTGGTCGAATTTTACGCCCTCTCATTTTCAAAAGTCGATTCCACAGCAGCTAATAGAGCTTTGCGATCGCAATCACTTCCAGAATGTGCAAAAGATATTCTAGTTTCATAACAGAACAGCAGGGACCTGCCAAAGTTAAACCATTTGGCCAGGAGAGCCCTTTTATGCAGACTTTGCCCGATTTCGATACCCAAAATTTTTGCGATTTTCACAGAATTTTTTTCAAAAGCCGATTCCAAAGCAACTAATAGAGCTTTGCGATCGCAATCACTTCCAGAATCTGCCCCACGAAGTCTACTTTCATAACAGAACAGCAGGGACCTGCCAAAGTTAAACCATTTGGCCAGGAGAGCCCTTTTATGAAGGCATGTGCTCGATATCGTCGCCAAACTTTTTGGTCGAATTTTACGCCCTCTCATTTTCAAAAGTCGATTCCACAGCAGCTAATAGAGCTTTGCGATCGCAATCACTTCCAGAATGTGCAAAAGATATTCTAGTTTCATAACAGAACAGCAGGGACCTGCCAAAGTTAAACCATTTGGCCAGGAGAGCCCTTTTATGCAGACTTTGCCCGATTTCGATACCCAAAATTTTTGCGATTTTCACAGAATTTTTTTCAAAAGCCGATTCCAAAGCAACTAATAGAGCTTTGCGATCGCAATCACTTCCAGAATCTGCCCCACGAAGTCTACTTTCATAACAGAACAGCAGGGACCTGCCAAAGTTAAACCATTTGGCCAGGAGAGCCCTTTTATGAAGGCATGTGCTCGATATCGTCGCCAAACTTTTTGGTCGAATTTTACGCCCTCTCATTTTCAAAAGTCGATTCCACAGCAGCTAATAGAGCTTTGCGATCGCAATCACTTCCAGAATGTGCAAAAGATATTCTAGTTTCATAACAGAACAGCAGGGACCTGCCAAAGTTAAACCATTTGGCCAGGAGAGCCCTTTTATGCAGACTTTGCCCGATTTCGATACCCAAAATTTTTGCGATTTTCACAGAATTTTTTTCAAAAGCCGATTCCAAAGCAACTAATAGAGCTTTGCGATCGCAATCACTTCCAGAATCTGCCCCACGAAGTCTACTTTCATAACAGAACAGCAGGGACCTGCCAAAGTTAAACCATTTGGCCAGGAGAGCCCTTTTATGAAGGCATGTGCTCGATATCGTCGCCAAACTTTTTGGTCGAATTTTACGCCCTCTCATTTTCAAAAGTCGATTCCACAGCAGCTAATAGAGCTTTGCGATCGCAATCACTTCCAGAATGTGCAAAAGATATTCTAGTTTCATAACAGAACAGCAGGGACCTGCCAAAGTTAAACCATTTGGCCAGGAGAGCCCTTTTATGCAGACTTTGCCCGATTTCGATACCCAAAATTTTTGCGATTTTCACAGAATTTTTTTCAAAAGCCGATTCCAAAGCAACTAATAGAGCTTTGCGATCGCAATCACTTCCAGAATCTGCCCCACGAAGTCTACTTTCATAACAGAACAGCAGGGACCTGCCAAAGTTAAACCATTTGGCCAGGAGAGCCCTTTTATGAAGGCATGTGCTCGATATCGTCGCCAAACTTTTTGGTCGAATTTTACGCCCTCTCATTTTCAAAAGTCGATTCCACAGCAGCTAATAGAGCTTTGCGATCGCAATCACTTCCAGAATGTGCAAAAGATATTCTAGTTTCATAACAGAACAGCAGGGACCTGCCAAAGTTAAACCATTTGGCCAGGAGAGCCCTTTTATGCAGACTTTGCCCGATTTCGATACCCAAAATTTTTGCGATTTTCACAGAATTTTTTTCAAAAGCCGATTCCAAAGCAACTAATAGAGCTTTGCGATCGCAATCACTTCCAGAATCTGCCCCACGAAGTCTACTTTCATAACAGAACAGCAGGGACCTGCCAAAGTTAAACCATTTGGCCAGGAGAGCCCTTTTATGAAGGCATGTGCTCGATATCGTCGCCAAACTTTTTGGTCGAATTTTACGCCCTCTCATTTTCAAAAGTCGATTCCACAGCAGCTAATAGAGCTTTGCGATCGCAATCACTTCCAGAATGTGCAAAAGATATTCTAGTTTCATAACAGAACAGCAGGGACCTGCCAAAGTTAAACCATTTGGCCAGGAGAGCCCTTTTATGCAGACTTTGCCCGATTTCGATACCCAAAATTTTTGCGATTTTCACAGAATTTTTTTCAAAAGCCGATTCCAAAGCAACTAATAGAGCTTTGCGATCGCAATCACTTCCAGAATCTGCCCCACGAAGTCTACTTTCATAACAGAACAGCAGGGACCTGCCAAAGTTAAACCATTTGGCCAGGAGAGCCCTTTTATGAAGGCATGTGCTCGATATCGTCGCCAAACTTTTTGGTCGAATTTTACGCCCTCTCATTTTCAAAAGTCGATTCCACAGCAGCTAATAGAGCTTTGCGATCGCAATCACTTCCAGAATGTGCAAAAGATATTCTAGTTTCATAACAGAACAGCAGGGACCTGCCAAAGTTAAACCATTTGGCCAGGAGAGCCCTTTTATGCAGACTTTGCCCGATTTCGATACCCAAAATTTTTGCGATTTTCACAGAATTTTTTTCAAAAGCCGATTCCAAAGCAACTAATAGAGCTTTGCGATCGCAATCACTTCCAGAATCTGCCCCACGAAGTCTACTTTCATAACAGAACAGCAGGGACCTGCCAAAGTTAAACCATTTGGCCAGGAGAGCCCTTTTATGAAGGCATGTGCTCGATATCGTCGCCAAACTTTTTGGTCGAATTTTACGCCCTCTCATTTTCAAAAGTCGATTCCACAGCAGCTAATAGAGCTTTGCGATCGCAATCACTTCCAGAATGTGCAAAAGATATTCTAGTTTCATAACAGAACAGCAGGGACCTGCCAAAGTTAAACCATTTGGCCAGGAGAGCCCTTTTATGCAGACTTTGCCCGATTTCGATACCCAAAATTTTTGCGATTTTCACAGAATTTTTTTCAAAAGCCGATTCCAAAGCAACTAATAGAGCTTTGCGATCGCAATCACTTCCAGAATCTGCCCCACGAAGTCTACTTTCATAACAGAACAGCAGGGACCTGCCAAAGTTAAACCATTTGGCCAGGAGAGCCCTTTTATGAAGGCATGTGCTCGATATCGTCGCCAAACTTTTTGGTCGAATTTTACGCCCTCTCATTTTCAAAAGTCGATTCCACAGCAGCTAATAGAGCTTTGCGATCGCAATCACTTCCAGAATGTGCAAAAGATATTCTAGTTTCATAACAGAACAGCAGGGACCTGCCAAAGTTAAACCATTTGGCCAGGAGAGCCCTTTTATGCAGACTTTGCCCGATTTCGATACCCAAAATTTTTGCGATTTTCACAGAATTTTTTTCAAAAGCCGATTCCAAAGCAACTAATAGAGCTTTGCGATCGCAATCACTTCCAGAATCTGCCCCACGAAGTCTACTTTCATAACAGAACAGCAGGGACCTGCCAAAGTTAAACCATTTGGCCAGGAGAGCCCTTTTATGAAGGCATGTGCTCGATATCGTCGCCAAACTTTTTGGTCGAATTTTACGCCCTCTCATTTTCAAAAGTCGATTCCACAGCAGCTAATAGAGCTTTGCGATCGCAATCACTTCCAGAATGTGCAAAAGATATTCTAGTTTCATAACAGAACAGCAGGGACCTGCCAAAGTTAAACCATTTGGCCAGGAGAGCCCTTTTATGCAGACTTTGCCCGATTTCGATACCCAAAATTTTTGCGATTTTCACAGAATTTTTTTCAAAAGCCGATTCCAAAGCAACTAATAGAGCTTTGCGATCGCAATCACTTCCAGAATCTGCCCCACGAAGTCTACTTTCATAACAGAACAGCAGGGACCTGCCAAAGTTAAACCATTTGGCCAGGAGAGCCCTTTTATGAAGGCATGTGCTCGATATCGTCGCCAAACTTTTTGGTCGAATTTTACGCCCTCTCATTTTCAAAAGTCGATTCCACAGCAGCTAATAGAGCTTTGCGATCGCAATCACTTCCAGAATGTGCAAAAGATATTCTAGTTTCATAACAGAACAGCAGGGACCTGCCAAAGTTAAACCATTTGGCCAGGAGAGCCCTTTTATGCAGACTTTGCCCGATTTCGATACCCAAAATTTTTGCGATTTTCACAGAATTTTTTTCAAAAGCCGATTCCAAAGCAACTAATAGAGCTTTGCGATCGCAATCACTTCCAGAATCTGCCCCACGAAGTCTACTTTCATAACAGAACAGCAGGGACCTGCCAAAGTTAAACCATTTGGCCAGGAGAGCCCTTTTATGAAGGCATGTGCTCGATATCGTCGCCAAACTTTTTGGTCGAATTTTACGCCCTCTCATTTTCAAAAGTCGATTCCACAGCAGCTAATAGAGCTTTGCGATCGCAATCACTTCCAGAATGTGCAAAAGATATTCTAGTTTCATAACAGAACAGCAGGGACCTGCCAAAGTTAAACCATTTGGCCAGGAGAGCCCTTTTATGCAGACTTTGCCCGATTTCGATACCCAAAATTTTTGCGATTTTCACAGAATTTTTTTCAAAAGCCGATTCCAAAGCAACTAATAGAGCTTTGCGATCGCAATCACTTCCAGAATCTGCCCCACGAAGTCTACTTTCATAACAGAACAGCAGGGACCTGCCAAAGTTAAACCATTTGGCCAGGAGAGCCCTTTTATGAAGGCATGTGCTCGATATCGTCGCCAAACTTTTTGGTCGAATTTTACGCCCTCTCATTTTCAAAAGTCGATTCCACAGCAGCTAATAGAGCTTTGCGATCGCAATCACTTCCAGAATGTGCAAAAGATATTCTAGTTTCATAACAGAACAGCAGGGACCTGCCAAAGTTAAACCATTTGGCCAGGAGAGCCCTTTTATGCAGACTTTGCCCGATTTCGATACCCAAAATTTTTGCGATTTTCACAGAATTTTTTTCAAAAGCCGATTCCAAAGCAACTAATAGAGCTTTGCGATCGCAATCACTTCCAGAATCTGCCCCACGAAGTCTACTTTCATAACAGAACAGCAGGGACCTGCCAAAGTTAAACCATTTGGCCAGGAGAGCCCTTTTATGAAGGCATGTGCTCGATATCGTCGCCAAACTTTTTGGTCGAATTTTACGCCCTCTCATTTTCAAAAGTCGATTCCACAGCAGCTAATAGAGCTTTGCGATCGCAATCACTTCCAGAATGTGCAAAAGATATTCTAGTTTCATAACAGAACAGCAGGGACCTGCCAAAGTTAAACCATTTGGCCAGGAGAGCCCTTTTATGCAGACTTTGCCCGATTTCGATACCCAAAATTTTTGCGATTTTCACAGAATTTTTTTCAAAAGCCGATTCCAAAGCAACTAATAGAGCTTTGCGATCGCAATCACTTCCAGAATCTGCCCCACGAAGTCTACTTTCATAACAGAACAGCAGGGACCTGCCAAAGTTAAACCATTTGGCCAGGAGAGCCCTTTTATGAAGGCATGTGCTCGATATCGTCGCCAAACTTTTTGGTCGAATTTTACGCCCTCTCATTTTCAAAAGTCGATTCCACAGCAGCTAATAGAGCTTTGCGATCGCAATCACTTCCAGAATGTGCAAAAGATATTCTAGTTTCATAACAGAACAGCAGGGACCTGCCAAAGTTAAACCATTTGGCCAGGAGAGCCCTTTTATGCAGACTTTGCCCGATTTCGATACCCAAAATTTTTGCGATTTTCACAGAATTTTTTTCAAAAGCCGATTCCAAAGCAACTAATAGAGCTTTGCGATCGCAATCACTTCCAGAATCTGCCCCACGAAGTCTACTTTCATAACAGAACAGCAGGGACCTGCCAAAGTTAAACCATTTGGCCAGGAGAGCCCTTTTATGAAGGCATGTGCTCGATATCGTCGCCAAACTTTTTGGTCGAATTTTACGCCCTCTCATTTTCAAAAGTCGATTCCACAGCAGCTAATAGAGCTTTGCGATCGCAATCACTTCCAGAATGTGCAAAAGATATTCTAGTTTCATAACAGAACAGCAGGGACCTGCCAAAGTTAAACCATTTGGCCAGGAGAGCCCTTTTATGCAGACTTTGCCCGATTTCGATACCCAAAATTTTTGCGATTTTCACAGAATTTTTTTCAAAAGCCGATTCCAAAGCAACTAATAGAGCTTTGCGATCGCAATCACTTCCAGAATCTGCCCCACGAAGTCTACTTTCATAACAGAACAGCAGGGACCTGCCAAAGTTAAACCATTTGGCCAGGAGAGCCCTTTTATGAAGGCATGTGCTCGATATCGTCGCCAAACTTTTTGGTCGAATTTTACGCCCTCTCATTTTCAAAAGTCGATTCCACAGCAGCTAATAGAGCTTTGCGATCGCAATCACTTCCAGAATGTGCAAAAGATATTCTAGTTTCATAACAGAACAGCAGGGACCTGCCAAAGTTAAACCATTTGGCCAGGAGAGCCCTTTTATGCAGACTTTGCCCGATTTCGATACCCAAAATTTTTGCGATTTTCACAGAATTTTTTTCAAAAGCCGATTCCAAAGCAACTAATAGAGCTTTGCGATCGCAATCACTTCCAGAATCTGCCCCACGAAGTCTACTTTCATAACAGAACAGCAGGGACCTGCCAAAGTTAAACCATTTGGCCAGGAGAGCCCTTTTATGAAGGCATGTGCTCGATATCGTCGCCAAACTTTTTGGTCGAATTTTACGCCCTCTCATTTTCAAAAGTCGATTCCACAGCTAGCTAATAGAGCTTTGCGATCGCAATCACTTCCAGAATGTGCAAAAGATATTCTAGTTTCATAACAGAACAGCAGGGACCTGCCAAAGTTAAACCATTTGGCCAGGAGAGCCCTTTTATGCAGACTTTGCCCGATTTCGATACCCAAAATTTTTGCGATTTTCACAGAATTTTTTTCAAAAGCCGATTCCAAAGCAACTAATAGAGCTTTGCGATCGCAATCACTTCCAGAATCTGCCCCACGAAGTCTACTTTCATAACAGAACAGCAGGGACCTGCCAAAGTTAAACCATTTGGCCAGGAGAGCCCTTTTATGAAGGCATGTGCTCGATATCGTCGCCAAACTTTTTGGTCGAATTTTACGCCCTCTCATTTTCAAAAGTCGATTCCACAGCAGCTAATAGAGCTTTGCGATCGCAATCACTTCCAGAATGTGCAAAAGATATTCTAGTTTCATAACAGAACAGCAGGGACCTGCCAAAGTTAAACCATTTGGCCAGGAGAGCCCTTTTATGCAGACTTTGCCCGATTTCGATACCCAAAATTTTTGCGATTTTCACAGAATTTTTTTCAAAAGCCGATTCCAAAGCAACTAATAGAGCTTTGCGATCGCAATCACTTCCAGAATCTGCCCCACGAAGTCTACTTTCATAACAGAACAGCAGGGACCTGCCAAAGTTAAACCATTTGGCCAGGAGAGCCCTTTTATGAAGGCATGTGCTCGATATCGTCGCCAAACTTTTTGGTCGAATTTTACGCCCTCTCATTTTCAAAAGTCGATTCCACAGCAGCTAATAGAGCTTTGCGATCGCAATCACTTCCAGAATGTGCAAAAGATATTCTAGTTTCATAACAGAACAGCAGGGACCTGCCAAAGTTAAACCATTTGGCCAGGAGAGCCCTTTTATGCAGACTTTGCCCGATTTCGATACCCAAAATTTTTGCGATTTTCACAGAATTTTTTTCAAAAGCCGATTCCAAAGCAACTAATAGAGCTTTGCGATCGCAATCACTTCCAGAATCTGCCCCACGAAGTCTACTTTCATAACAGAACAGCAGGGACCTGCCAAAGTTAAACCATTTGGCCAGGAGAGCCCTTTTATGAAGGCATGTGCTCGATATCGTCGCCAAACTTTTTGGTCGAATTTTACGCCCTCTCATTTTCAAAAGTCGATTCCACAGCAGCTAATAGAGCTTTGCGATCGCAATCACTTCCAGAATGTGCAAAAGATATTCTAGTTTCATAACAGAACAGCAGGGACCTGCCAAAGTTAAACCATTTGGCCAGGAGAGCCCTTTTATGCAGACTTTGCCCGATTTCGATACCCAAAATTTTTGCGATTTTCACAGAATTTTTTTCAAAAGCCGATTCCAAAGCAACTAATAGAGCTTTGCGATCGCAATCACTTCCAGAATCTGCCCCACGAAGTCTACTTTCATAACAGAACAGCAGGGACCTGCCAAAGTTAAACCATTTGGCCAGGAGAGCCCTTTTATGAAGGCATGTGCTCGATATCGTCGCCAAACTTTTTGGTCGAATTTTACGCCCTCTCATTTTCAAAAGTCGATTCCACAGCAGCTAATAGAGCTTTGCGATCGCAATCACTTCCAGAATGTGCAAAAGATATTCTAGTTTCATAACAGAACAGCAGGGACCTGCCAAAGTTAAACCATTTGGCCAGGAGAGCCCTTTTATGCAGACTTTGCCCGATTTCGATACCCAAAATTTTTGCGATTTTCACAGAATTTTTTTCAAAAGCCGATTCCAAAGCAACTAATAGAGCTTTGCGATCGCAATCACTTCCAGAATCTGCCCCACGAAGTCTACTTTCATAACAGAACAGCAGGGACCTGCCAAAGTTAAACCATTTGGCCAGGAGAGCCCTTTTATGAAGGCATGTGCTCGATATCGTCGCCAAACTTTTTGGTCGAATTTTACGCCCTCTCATTTTCAAAAGTCGATTCCACAGCAGCTAATAGAGCTTTGCGATCGCAATCACTTCCAGAATGTGCAAAAGATATTCTAGTTTCATAACAGAACAGCAGGGACCTGCCAAAGTTAAACCATTTGGCCAGGAGAGCCCTTTTATGCAGACTTTGCCCGATTTCGATACCCAAAATTTTTGCGATTTTCACAGAATTTTTTTCAAAAGCCGATTCCAAAGCAACTAATAGAGCTTTGCGATCGCAATCACTTCCAGAATCTGCCCCACGAAGTCTACTTTCATAACAGAACAGCAGGGACCTGCCAAAGTTAAACCATTTGGCCAGGAGAGCCCTTTTATGAAGGCATGTGCTCGATATCGTCGCCAAACTTTTTGGTCGAATTTTACGCCCTCTCATTTTCAAAAGTCGATTCCACAGCAGCTAATAGAGCTTTGCGATCGCAATCACTTCCAGAATGTGCAAAAGATATTCTAGTTTCATAACAGAACAGCAGGGACCTGCCAAAGTTAAACCATTTGGCCAGGAGAGCCCTTTTATGCAGACTTTGCCCGATTTCGATACCCAAAATTTTTGCGATTTTCACAGAATTTTTTTCAAAAGCCGATTCCAAAGCAACTAATAGAGCTTTGCGATCGCAATCACTTCCAGAATCTGCCCCACGAAGTCTACTTTCATAACAGAACAGCAGGGACCTGCCAAAGTTAAACCATTTGGCCAGGAGAGCCCTTTTATGAAGGCATGTGCTCGATATCGTCGCCAAACTTTTTGGTCGAATTTTACGCCCTCTCATTTTCAAAAGTCGATTCCACAGCAGCTAATAGAGCTTTGCGATCGCAATCACTTCCAGAATGTGCAAAAGATATTCTAGTTTCATAACAGAACAGCAGGGACCTGCCAAAGTTAAACCATTTGGCCAGGAGAGCCCTTTTATGCAGACTTTGCCCGATTTCGATACCCAAAATTTTTGCGATTTTCACAGAATTTTTTTCAAAAGCCGATTCCAAAGCAACTAATAGAGCTTTGCGATCGCAATCACTTCCAGAATCTGCCCCACGAAGTCTACTTTCATAACAGAACAGCAGGGACCTGCCAAAGTTAAACCATTTGGCCAGGAGAGCCCTTTTATGAAGGCATGTGCTCGATATCGTCGCCAAACTTTTTGGTCGAATTTTACGCCCTCTCATTTTCAAAAGTCGATTCCACAGCAGCTAATAGAGCTTTGCGATCGCAATCACTTCCAGAATGTGCAAAAGATATTCTAGTTTCATAACAGAACAGCAGGGACCTGCCAAAGTTAAACCATTTGGCCAGGAGAGCCCTTTTATGCAGACTTTGCCCGATTTCGATACCCAAAATTTTTGCGATTTTCACAGAATTTTTTTCAAAAGCCGATTCCAAAGCAACTAATAGAGCTTTGCGATCGCAATCACTTCCAGAATCTGCCCCACGAAGTCTACTTTCATAACAGAACAGCAGGGACCTGCCAAAGTTAAACCATTTGGCCAGGAGAGCCCTTTTATGAAGGCATGTGCTCGATATCGTCGCCAAACTTTTTGGTCGAATTTTACGCCCTCTCATTTTCAAAAGTCGATTCCACAGCAGCTAATAGAGCTTTGCGATCGCAATCACTTCCAGAATGTGCAAAAGATATTCTAGTTTCATAACAGAACAGCAGGGACCTGCCAAAGTTAAACCATTTGGCCAGGAGAGCCCTTTTATGCAGACTTTGCCCGATTTCGATACCCAAAATTTTTGCGATTTTCACAGAATTTTTTTCAAAAGCCGATTCCAAAGCAACTAATAGAGCTTTGCGATCGCAATCACTTCCAGAATCTGCCCCACGAAGTCTACTTTCATAACAGAACAGCAGGGACCTGCCAAAGTTAAACCATTTGGCCAGGAGAGCCCTTTTATGAAGGCATGTGCTCGATATCGTCGCCAAACTTTTTGGTCGAATTTTACGCCCTCTCATTTTCAAAAGTCGATTCCACAGCAGCTAATAGAGCTTTGCGATCGCAATCACTTCCAGAATGTGCAAAAGATATTCTAGTTTCATAACAGAACAGCAGGGACCTGCCAAAGTTAAACCATTTGGCCAGGAGAGCCCTTTTATGCAGACTTTGCCCGATTTCGATACCCAAAATTTTTGCGATTTTCACAGAATTTTTTTCAAAAGCCGATTCCAAAGCAACTAATAGAGCTTTGCGATCGCAATCACTTCCAGAATCTGCCCCACGAAGTCTACTTTCATAACAGAACAGCAGGGACCTGCCAAAGTTAAACCATTTGGCCAGGAGAGCCCTTTTATGAAGGCATGTGCTCGATATCGTCGCCAAACTTTTTGGTCGAATTTTACGCCCTCTCATTTTCAAAAGTCGATTCCACAGCAGCTAATAGAGCTTTGCGATCGCAATCACTTCCAGAATGTGCAAAAGATATTCTAGTTTCATAACAGAACAGCAGGGACCTGCCAAAGTTAAACCATTTGGCCAGGAGAGCCCTTTTATGCAGACTTTGCCCGATTTCGATACCCAAAATTTTTGCGATTTTCACAGAATTTTTTTCAAAAGCCGATTCCAAAGCAACTAATAGAGCTTTGCGATCGCAATCACTTCCAGAATCTGCCCCACGAAGTCTACTTTCATAACAGAACAGCAGGGACCTGCCAAAGTTAAACCATTTGGCCAGGAGAGCCCTTTTATGAAGGCATGTGCTCGATATCGTCGCCAAACTTTTTGGTCGAATTTTACGCCCTCTCATTTTCAAAAGTCGATTCCACAGCAGCTAATAGAGCTTTGCGATCGCAATCACTTCCAGAATGTGCAAAAGATATTCTAGTTTCATAACAGAACAGCAGGGACCTGCCAAAGTTAAACCATTTGGCCAGGAGAGCCCTTTTATGCAGACTTTGCCCGATTTCGATACCCAAAATTTTTGCGATTTTCACAGAATTTTTTTCAAAAGCCGATTCCAAAGCAACTAATAGAGCTTTGCGATCGCAATCACTTCCAGAATCTGCCCCACGAAGTCTACTTTCATAACAGAACAGCAGGGACCTGCCAAAGTTAAACCATTTGGCCAGGAGAGCCCTTTTATGAAGGCATGTGCTCGATATCGTCGCCAAACTTTTTGGTCGAATTTTACGCCCTCTCATTTTCAAAAGTCGATTCCACAGCAGCTAATAGAGCTTTGCGATCGCAATCACTTCCAGAATGTGCAAAAGATATTCTAGTTTCATAACAGAACAGCAGGGACCTGCCAAAGTTAAACCATTTGGCCAGGAGAGCCCTTTTATGCAGACTTTGCCCGATTTCGATACCCAAAATTTTTGCGATTTTCACAGAATTTTTTTCAAAAGCCGATTCCAAAGCAACTAATAGAGCTTTGCGATCGCAATCACTTCCAGAATCTGCCCCACGAAGTCTACTTTCATAACAGAACAGCAGGGACCTGCCAAAGTTAAACCATTTGGCCAGGAGAGCCCTTTTATGAAGGCATGTGCTCGATATCGTCGCCAAACTTTTTGGTCGAATTTTACGCCCTCTCATTTTCAAAAGTCGATTCCACAGCAGCTAATAGAGCTTTGCGATCGCAATCACTTCCAGAATGTGCAAAAGATATTCTAGTTTCATAACAGAACAGCAGGGACCTGCCAAAGTTAAACCATTTGGCCAGGAGAGCCCTTTTATGCAGACTTTGCCCGATTTCGATACCCAAAATTTTTGCGATTTTCACAGAATTTTTTTCAAAAGCCGATTCCAAAGCAACTAATAGAGCTTTGCGATCGCAATCACTTCCAGAATCTGCCCCACGAAGTCTACTTTCATAACAGAACAGCAGGGACCTGCCAAAGTTAAACCATTTGGCCAGGAGAGCCCTTTTATGAAGGCATGTGCTCGATATCGTCGCCAAACTTTTTGGTCGAATTTTACGCCCTCTCATTTTCAAAAGTCGATTCCACAGCAGCTAATAGAGCTTTGCGATCGCAATCACTTCCAGAATGTGCAAAAGATATTCTAGTTTCATAACAGAACAGCAGGGACCTGCCAAAGTTAAACCATTTGGCCAGGAGAGCCCTTTTATGCAGACTTTGCCCGATTTCGATACCCAAAATTTTTGCGATTTTCACAGAATTTTTTTCAAAAGCCGATTCCAAAGCAACTAATAGAGCTTTGCGATCGCAATCACTTCCAGAATCTGCCCCACGAAGTCTACTTTCATAACAGAACAGCAGGGACCTGCCAAAGTTAAACCATTTGGCCAGGAGAGCCCTTTTATGAAGGCATGTGCTCGATATCGTCGCCAAACTTTTTGGTCGAATTTTACGCCCTCTCATTTTCAAAAGTCGATTCCACAGCAGCTAATAGAGCTTTGCGATCGCAATCACTTCCAGAATGTGCAAAAGATATTCTAGTTTCATAACAGAACAGCAGGGACCTGCCAAAGTTAAACCATTTGGCCAGGAGAGCCCTTTTATGCAGACTTTGCCCGATTTCGATACCCAAAATTTTTGCGATTTTCACAGAATTTTTTTCAAAAGCCGATTCCAAAGCAACTAATAGAGCTTTGCGATCGCAATCACTTCCAGAATCTGCCCCACGAAGTCTACTTTCATAACAGAACAGCAGGGACCTGCCAAAGTTAAACCATTTGGCCAGGAGAGCCCTTTTATGAAGGCATGTGCTCGATATCGTCGCCAAACTTTTTGGTCGAATTTTACGCCCTCTCATTTTCAAAAGTCGATTCCACAGCAGCTAATAGAGCTTTGCGATCGCAATCACTTCCAGAATGTGCAAAAGATATTCTAGTTTCATAACAGAACAGCAGGGACCTGCCAAAGTTAAACCATTTGGCCAGGAGAGCCCTTTTATGCAGACTTTGCCCGATTTCGATACCCAAAATTTTTGCGATTTTCACAGAATTTTTTTCAAAAGCCGATTCCAAAGCAACTAATAGAGCTTTGCGATCGCAATCACTTCCAGAATCTGCCCCACGAAGTCTACTTTCATAACAGAACAGCAGGGACCTGCCAAAGTTAAACCATTTGGCCAGGAGAGCCCTTTTATGAAGGCATGTGCTCGATATCGTCGCCAAACTTTTTGGTCGAATTTTACGCCCTCTCATTTTCAAAAGTCGATTCCACAGCAGCTAATAGAGCTTTGCGATCGCAATCACTTCCAGAATGTGCAAAAGATATTCTAGTTTCATAACAGAACAGCAGGGACCTGCCAAAGTTAAACCATTTGGCCAGGAGAGCCCTTTTATGCAGACTTTGCCCGATTTCGATACCCAAAATTTTTGCGATTTTCACAGAATTTTTTTCAAAAGCCGATTCCAAAGCAACTAATAGAGCTTTGCGATCGCAATCACTTCCAGAATCTGCCCCACGAAGTCTACTTTCATAACAGAACAGCAGGGACCTGCCAAAGTTAAACCATTTGGCCAGGAGAGCCCTTTTATGAAGGCATGTGCTCGATATCGTCGCCAAACTTTTTGGTCGAATTTTACGCCCTCTCATTTTCAAAAGTCGATTCCAAGCAGCTAATAGAGCTTTGCGATCGCAATCACTTCCAGAATGTGCAAAAGATATTCTAGTTTCATAACAGAACAGCAGGGACCTGCCAAAGTTAAACCATTTGGCCAGGAGAGCCCTTTTATGCAGACTTTGCCCGATTTCGATACCCAAAATTTTTGCGATTTTCACAGAATTTTTTTCAAAAGCCGATTCCAAAGCAACTAATAGAGCTTTGCGATCGCAATCACTTCCAGAATCTGCCCCACGAAGTCTACTTTCATAACAGAACAGCAGGGACCTGCCAAAGTTAAACCATTTGGCCAGGAGAGCCCTTTTATGAAGGCATGTGCTCGATATCGTCGCCAAACTTTTTGGTCGAATTTTACGCCCTCTCATTTTCAAAAGTCGATTCCACAGCAGCTAATAGAGCTTTGCGATCGCAATCACTTCCAGAATGTGCAAAAGATATTCTAGTTTCATAACAGAACAGCAGGGACCTGCCAAAGTTAAACCATTTGGCCAGGAGAGCCCTTTTATGCAGACTTTGCCCGATTTCGATACCCAAAATTTTTGCGATTTTCACAGAATTTTTTTCAAAAGCCGATTCCAAAGCAACTAATAGAGCTTTGCGATCGCAATCACTTCCAGAATCTGCCCCACGAAGTCTACTTTCATAACAGAACAGCAGGGACCTGCCAAAGTTAAACCATTTGGCCAGGAGAGCCCTTTTATGAAGGCATGTGCTCGATATCGTCGCCAAACTTTTTGGTCGAATTTTACGCCCTCTCATTTTCAAAAGTCGATTCCACAGCAGCTAATAGAGCTTTGCGATCGCAATCACTTCCAGAATGTGCAAAAGATATTCTAGTTTCATAACAGAACAGCAGGGACCTGCCAAAGTTAAACCATTTGGCCAGGAGAGCCCTTTTATGCAGACTTTGCCCGATTTCGATACCCAAAATTTTTGCGATTTTCACAGAATTTTTTTCAAAAGCCGATTCCAAAGCAACTAATAGAGCTTTGCGATCGCAATCACTTCCAGAATCTGCCCCACGAAGTCTACTTTCATAACAGAACAGCAGGGACCTGCCAAAGTTAAACCATTTGGCCAGGAGAGCCCTTTTATGAAGGCATGTGCTCGATATCGTCGCCAAACTTTTTGGTCGAATTTTACGCCCTCTCATTTTCAAAAGTCGATTCCACAGCAGCTAATAGAGCTTTGCGATCGCAATCACTTCCAGAATGTGCAAAAGATATTCTAGTTTCATAACAGAACAGCAGGGACCTGCCAAAGTTAAACCATTTGGCCAGGAGAGCCCTTTTATGCAGACTTTGCCCGATTTCGATACCCAAAATTTTTGCGATTTTCACAGAATTTTTTTCAAAAGCCGATTCCAAAGCAACTAATAGAGCTTTGCGATCGCAATCACTTCCAGAATCTGCCCCACGAAGTCTACTTTCATAACAGAACAGCAGGGACCTGCCAAAGTTAAACCATTTGGCCAGGAGAGCCCTTTTATGAAGGCATGTGCTCGATATCGTCGCCAAACTTTTTGGTCGAATTTTACGCCCTCTCATTTTCAAAAGTCGATTCCACAGCAGCTAATAGAGCTTTGCGATCGCAATCACTTCCAGAATGTGCAAAAGATATTCTAGTTTCATAACAGAACAGCAGGGACCTGCCAAAGTTAAACCATTTGGCCAGGAGAGCCCTTTTATGCAGACTTTGCCCGATTTCGATACCCAAAATTTTTGCGATTTTCACAGAATTTTTTTCAAAAGCCGATTCCAAAGCAACTAATAGAGCTTTGCGATCGCAATCACTTCCAGAATCTGCCCCACGAAGTCTACTTTCATAACAGAACAGCAGGGACCTGCCAAAGTTAAACCATTTGGCCAGGAGAGCCCTTTTATGAAGGCATGTGCTCGATATCGTCGCCAAACTTTTTGGTCGAATTTTACGCCCTCTCATTTTCAAAAGTCGATTCCACAGCAGCTAATAGAGCTTTGCGATCGCAATCACTTCCAGAATGTGCAAAAGATATTCTAGTTTCATAACAGAACAGCAGGGACCTGCCAAAGTTAAACCATTTGGCCAGGAGAGCCCTTTTATGCAGACTTTGCCCGATTTCGATACCCAAAATTTTTGCGATTTTCACAGAATTTTTTTCAAAAGCCGATTCCAAAGCAACTAATAGAGCTTTGCGATCGCAATCACTTCCAGAATCTGCCCCACGAAGTCTACTTTCATAACAGAACAGCAGGGACCTGCCAAAGTTAAACCATTTGGCCAGGAGAGCCCTTTTATGAAGGCATGTGCTCGATATCGTCGCCAAACTTTTTGGTCGAATTTTACGCCCTCTCATTTTCAAAAGTCGATTCCACAGCAGCTAATAGAGCTTTGCGATCGCAATCACTTCCAGAATGTGCAAAAGATATTCTAGTTTCATAACAGAACAGCAGGGACCTGCCAAAGTTAAACCATTTGGCCAGGAGAGCCCTTTTATGCAGACTTTGCCCGATTTCGATACCCAAAATTTTTGCGATTTTCACAGAATTTTTTTCAAAAGCCGATTCCAAAGCAACTAATAGAGCTTTGCGATCGCAATCACTTCCAGAATCTGCCCCACGAAGTCTACTTTCATAACAGAACAGCAGGGACCTGCCAAAGTTAAACCATTTGGCCAGGAGAGCCCTTTTATGAAGGCATGTGCTCGATATCGTCGCCAAACTTTTTGGTCGAATTTTACGCCCTCTCATTTTCAAAAGTCGAT
>CAWVNO010002659.1:52455-100257 GCA_963930645.1 Salticus scenicus | reverse complement strand
AGAATACATTCGCAGATTCTGAAGTTATTGCGATAGTTAGACTCTTTTAGTTGCTTGGAATCGTCGTTTGAGATGGGCATGTGAAACTGCGAAAAAATTTTGAGAGCGCAGGACGGCTGCCGAAAGTCCGCGTAAAAACGCCCCCCGGGCCTAAAGTTTCACCGAGCAAATTCCCGGTGATGTTATTATGAACTAGAATATATTCCGCAGATTCTGAAAGTTATTGCGATAGTTAGACTCTTTTAGTTGCTTGGGAATCGTCGTTTGAAGATGGGCATGTGAAACTGCGAAAAAATTTTGAGAGCGCAAGGACGGCTGCCGAAAGTCCGCGTAAAAACGCCCCCGGGCCTAAAGTTTCACCGAGCAAAATTCCCGGTGATGTTATTATGAAACTAGAATACATTTCGCAGATTCTGAAAGTTATTGCGATAGTTAGACTCTTTTAGTTGCTTGGGAATCGTCGTTTGAAGATGGGCATGTGAAACTGCGAAAAAATTTTGAGAGCGCAGGACGGCTGCCGAAAGTCCGCGTAAAAACGCCCCCCGGGCCTAAAGTTTCACCGAGCAAAATTCCCGGTGATGTTATTATGAAACTAGAATATATTCCGCAGATTCTGAAAGTTATTGCGATAGTTAGACTCTTTTAGTTGCTTGGGAATCGTCGTTTGAAGATGGGCATGTGAAACTGCGAAAAAATTTTGAGAGCGCAGGACGGCTGCCGAAAGTCCGCGTAAAAACGCCCCCCGGGCCTAAAGATTCACCGAGCAAAATTCCCGGTGATGTTATTATGAAACTAGAATACATTCGCAGATTCTGAAAGTTATTGCGATAGTTAGACTCTTTTAGTTGCTTGGGAATCGTCGTTTGAAGATGGGCATGTGAAACTGCGAGAAAAATTTTGAGAGCGCAGGACGGCTGCCGAAAGTCCGCGTAAAAACGCCCCCGGGCCTAAAGTTTCACCGAGCAAAATTCCCGGTGATGTTATTATGAAACTAGAATACATTTCGCAGATTCTGAAAGTTATTGCGATAGTTAGACTCTTTTAGTTGCTTGGGAATCGTCGTTTGAAGATGGGCATGTGAAACTGCGAGAAAAAATTTTGAGAGCGCAGGACGGCTGCCGAAAGTCCGCGTAAAAACGCCCCCCGGGCCTAAAGATTCACCGAGCAAAATTCCCGGTGATGTTATTATGAAACTAGAATACATTCGCAGATTCTGAAAGTTATTGCGATAGTTAGACTCTTTTAGTTGCTTGGGAATCGTCGTTTGAAGATGGGCATGTGAAACTGCGAAAAAATTTTGAGAGCGCAGGACGGCTGCCGAAAGTCCGCGTAAAAACGCCCCCCGGGCCTAAAGTTTCACCGAGCAAAATTCCCGGTGATGTTATTATGAAACTAGAATACATTTCGCAGATTCTGAAAGTTATTGCGATAGTTAGACTCTTTTAGTTGCTTGGGAATCGTCGTTTGAAGATGGGCATGTGAAACTGCGAGAAAAATTTTGAGAGCGCAGGACGGCTGCCGAAAGTCCGCGTAAAAACGCCCCCCGGGCCTAAAGTTTCACCGAGCAAAATTCCCGGTGATGTTATTATGAAACTAGAATACATTTCGCAGATTCTGAAAGTTATTGCGATAGTTAGACTCTTTTAGTTGCTTGGGAATCGTCGTTTGAAGATGGGCATGTGAAACTGCGAAAAAAATTTTGAGAGCGCAGGACGGCTGCCGAAAGTCCGCGTAAAAACGCCCCCGGGCCTAAAGTTTCACCGAGCAAAATTCCCGGTGATGTTATTATGAAACTAGAATACATTTCGCAGATTCTGAAAGTTATTGCGATAGTTAGACTCTTTTAGTTGCTTGGGAATCGTCGTTTGAAGATGGGCATGTGAAACTGCGAAAAAATTTTGAGAGCGCAGGACGGCTGCCGAAAGTCCGCGTAAAAACGCCCCCCGGGCCTAAAGTTTCACCGAGCAAAATTCCCGGTGATGTTATTATGAAACTAGAATACATTTCGCAGATTCTGAAAGTTATTGCGATAGTTAGACTCTTTTAGTTGCTTGGGAATCGTCGTTTGAAGATGGGCATGTGAAACTGCGAGAAAAATTTTGAGAGCGCAGGACGGCTGCCGAAAGTCCGCGTAAAAACGCCCCCCGGCCTAAAGTTTCACCGAGCAAAATTCCCGGTGATGTTATTATGAAACTAGAATACATTTCGCAGATTCTGAAAGTTATTGCGATAGTTAGACTCTTTTAGTTGCTTGGGAATCGTCGTTTGAAGATGGGCATGTGAAACTGCGAGAAAAATTTTGAGAGCGCAGGACGGCTGCCGAAAGTCCGCGTAAAAACGCCCCCCGGGCCTAAAGTTTCACCGAGCAAAATTCCCGGTGATGTTATTATGAAACTAGAATACATTTCGCAGATTCTGAAAGTTATTGCGATAGTTAGACTCTTTTAGTTGCTTGGGAATCGTCGTTTGAAGATGGGCATGTGAAACTGCGAAAAAAATTTTGAGAGCGCAGGACGGCTGCCGAAAGTCCGCGTAAAAACGCCCCCGGGCCTAAAGTTTCACCGAGCAAAATTCCCGGTGATGTTATTATGAAACTAGAATACATTTCGCAGATTCTGAAAGTTATTGCGATAGTTAGACTCTTTTAGTTGCTTGGGAATCGTCGTTTGAAGATGGGCATGTGAAACTGCGAGAAAAATTTTGAGAGCGCAGGACGGCTGCCGAAAGTCCGCGTAAAAAACGCCCCCCGGGCCTAAAGTTTCACCGAGCAAAATTCCCGGTGATGTTATTATGAAACTAGAATACATTTCGCAGATTCTGAAAGTTATTGCGATAGTTAGACTCTTTTAGTTGCTTGGGAATCGTCGTTTGAAGATGGGCATGTGAAACTGCGAGAAAAATTTTGAGAGCGCAGGACGGCTGCCGAAAGTCCGCGTAAAAACGCCCCCCGGGCCTAAAGTTTCACCGAGCAAAATTCCCGGTGATGTTATTATGAAACTAGAATACATTTCGCAGATTCTGAAAGTTATTGCGATAGTTAGACTCTTTTAGTTGCTTGGGAATCGTCGTTTGAAGATGGGCATGTGAAACTGCGAAAAAATTTTGAGAGCGCAGGACGGCTGCCGAAAGTCCGCGTAAAAACGCCCCCCGGGCCTAAAGTTTCACCGAGCAAAATTCCCGGTGATGTTATTATGAAACTAGAATATATTCCGCAGATTCTGAAAGTTATTGCGATAGTTAGACTCTTTTAGTTGCTTGGGAATCGTCGTTTGAAGATGGCATGTGAAACTGCGAGAAAAATTTTGAGAGCGCAGGACGGCTGCCGAAAGTCCGCGTAAAAACGCCCCCGGGCCTAAAGTTTCACCGAGCAAAATTCCCGGTGATGTTATTATGAAACTAGAATACATTTCGCAGATTCTGAAAGTTATTGCGATAGTTAGACTCTTTTAGTTGCTTGGGAATCGTCGTTTGAAGATGGGCATGTGAAACTGCGAGAAAAATTTTGAGAGCGCAGGACGGCTGCCGAAAGTCCGCGTAAAAACGCCCCCCGGGCCTAAAGTTTCACCGAGCAAAATTCCCGGTGATGTTATTATGAAACTAGAATACATTTCGCAGATTCTGAAAGTTATTGCGATAGTTAGACTCTTTTAGTTGCTTGGGAATCGTCGTTTGAAGATGGGCATGTGAAACTGCGAAAAAAATTTTGAGAGCGCAGGACGGCTGCCGAAAGTCCGCGTAAAAACGCCCCCCGGGCCTAAAGTTTCACCGAGCAAAATTCCCGGTGATGTTATTATGAAACTAGAATATATTCCGCAGATTCTGAAAGTTATTGCGATAGTTAGACTCTTTTAGTTGCTTGGGAATCGTCGTTTGAAGATGGGCATGTGAAACTGCGAGAAAAATTTTGAGAGCGCAGGACGGCTGCCGAAAGTCCGCGTAAAAACGCCCCCCGGGCCTAAAGTTTCACCGAGCAAAATTCCCGGTGATGTTATTATGAAACTAGAATACATTTCGCAGATTCTGAAAGTTATTGCGATAGTTAGACTCTTTTAGTTGCTTGGGAATCGTCGTTTGAAGATGGGCATGTGAAACTGCGAGAAAAATTTTGAGAGCGCAGGACGGCTGCCGAAAGTCCGCGTAAAAACGCCCCCGGGCCTAAAGTTTCACCGAGCAAAATTCCCGGTGATGTTATTATGAAACTAGAATACATTTCGCAGATTCTGAAAGTTATTGCGATAGTTAGACTCTTTTAGTTGCTTGGGAATCGTCGTTTGAAGATGGGCATGTGAAACTGCGAAAAAAATTTTGAGAGCGCAGGACGGCTGCCGAAAGTCCGCGTAAAAACGCCCCCCGGGCCTAAAGTTTCACCGAGCAAAATTCCCGGTGATGTTATTATGAAACTAGAATATATTCCGCAGATTCTGAAAGTTATTGCGATAGTTAGACTCTTTTAGTTGCTTGGGAATCGTCGTTTGAAGATGGGCATGTGAAACTGCGAGAAAAATTTTGAGAGCGCAGGACGGCTGCCGAAAGTCCGCGTAAAAACGCCCCCCGGGCCTAAAGTTTCACCGAGCAAAATTCCCGGTGATGTTATTATGAAACTAGAATACATTTCGCAGATTCTGAAAGTTATTGCGATAGTTAGACTCTTTTAGTTGCTTGGGAATCGTCGTTTGAAGATGGGCATGTGAAACTGCGAAAAAATTTTGAGAGCGCAGGACGGCTGCCGAAAGTCCGCGTAAAAACGCCCCCCGGGCCTAAAGTTTCACCGAGCAAAATTCCCGGTGATGTTATTATGAAACTAGAATATATTCCGCAGATTCTGAAAGTTATTGCGATAGTTAGACTCTTTTAGTTGCTTGGGAATCGTCGTTTGAAGATGGGCATGTGAAACTGCGAGAAAAATTTTGAGAGCGCAGGACGGCTGCCGAAAGTCCGCGTAAAAACGCCCCCCGGGCCTAAAGTTTCACCGAGCAAAATTCCCGGTGATGTTATTATGAAACTAGAATACATTCGCAGATTCTGAAAGTTATTGCGATAGTTAGACTCTTTTAGTTGCTTGGGAATCGTCGTTTGAAGATGGGCATGTGAAACTGCGAGAAAAATTTTGAGAGCGCAGGACGGCTGCCGAAAGTCCGCGTAAAAACGCCCCCCGGGCCTAAAGTTTCACCGAGCAAAATTCCCGGTGATGTTATTATGAAACTAGAATACATTTCGCAGATTCTGAAAGTTATTGCGATAGTTAGACTCTTTTAGTTGCTTGGGAATCGTCGTTTGAAGATGGGCATGTGAAACTGCGAAAAAATTTTGAGAGCGCAGGACGGCTGCCGAAAGTCCGCGTAAAAACGCCCCCCGGGCCTAAAGTTTCACCGAGCAAAATTCCCGGTGATGTTATTATGAAACTAGAATATATTCCGCAGATTCTGAAAGTTATTGCGATAGTTAGACTCTTTTAGTTGCTTGGGAATCGTCGTTTGAAGATGGGCATGTGAAACTGCGAGAAAAATTTGAGAGCGCAGGACGGCTGCCGAAAGTCCGCGTAAAAACGCCCCCCGGGACCTAAAGTTTCACCGAGCAAAATTCCCGGTGATGTTATTATGAAACTAGAATACATTCGCAGATTCTGAAAGTTATTGCGATAGTTAGACTCTTTTAGTTGCTTGGGAATCGTCGTTTGAAGATGGGCATGTGAAACTGCGAGAAAAATTTTGAGAGCGCAGGACGGCTGCCGAAAGTCCGCGTAAAAACGCCCCCCGGCCTAAAGTTTCACCGAGCAAAATTCCCGGTGATGTTATTATGAAACTAGAATACATTTCGCAGATTCTGAAAGTTATTGCGATAGTTAGACTCTTTTAGTTGCTTGGGAATCGTCGTTTGAAGATGGGCATGTGAAACTGCGAAAAAATTTTGAGAGCGCAGACGGCTGCCGAAAGTCCGCGTAAAAACGCCCCCCGGGCCTAAAGTTTCACCGAGCAAAATTCCCGGTGATGTTATTATGAAACTAGAATATATTCCGCAGATTCTGAAAGTTATTGCGATAGTTAGACTCTTTTAGTTGCTTGGGAATCGTCGTTTGAAGATGGGCATGTGAAACTGCGAGAAAAATTTTGAGAGCGCAGGACGGCTGCCGAAAGTCCGCGTAAAAACGCCCCCCGGGCCTAAAGTTTCACCGAGCAAAATTCCCGGTGATGTTATTATGAAACTAGAATACATTTCGCAGATTCTGAAAGTTATTGCGATAGTTAGACTCTTTTAGTTGCTTGGGAATCGTCGTTTGAAGATGGGCATGTGAAACTGCGAGAAAAATTTTGAGAGCGCAGGACGGCTGCCGAAAGTCCGCGTAAAAACGCCCCCCGGGCCTAAAGTTTCACCGAGCAAAATTCCCGGTGATGTTATTATGAAACTAGAATACATTTCGCAGATTCTGAAAGTTATTGCGATAGTTAGACTCTTTTAGTTGCTTGGGAATCGTCGTTTGAAGATGGGCATGTGAAACTGCGAAAAAATTTTGAGAGCGCAGGACGGCTGCCGAAAGTCCGCGTAAAAACGCCCCCCGGGCCTAAAGTTTCACCGAGCAAAATTCCCGGTGATGTTATTATGAAACTAGAATATATTCCGCAGATTCTGAAAGTTATTGCGATAGTTAGACTCTTTTAGTTGCTTGGGAATCGTCGTTTGAAGATGGGCATGTGAAACTGCGAGAAAAATTTTGAGAGCGCAGGACGGCTGCCGAAAGTCCGCGTAAAAACGCCCCCCGGGCCTAAAGTTTCACCGAGCAAAATTCCGGTGATGTTATTATGAAACTAGAATACATTTCGCAGATTCTGAAAGTTATTGCGATAGTTAGACTCTTTTAGTTGCTTGGGAATCGTCGTTTGAAGATGGGCATGTGAAACTGCGAGAAAAATTTTGAGAGCGCAGGACGGCTGCCGAAAGTCCGCGTAAAAACGCCCCCCGGGCCTAAAGTTTCACCGAGCAAAATTCCCGGTGATGTTATTATGAAACTAGAATACATTTCGCAGATTCTGAAAGTTATTGCGATAGTTAGACTCTTTTAGTTGCTTGGGAATCGTCGTTTGAAGATGGGCATGTGAAACTGCGAAAAAATTTTGAGAGCGCAGGACGGCTGCCGAAAGTCCGCGTAAAACGCCCCCCGGGCCTAAAGTTTCACCGAGCAAAATTCCCGGTGATGTTATTATGAAACTAGAATATATTCCGCAGATTCTGAAAGTTATTGCGATAGTTAGACTCTTTTAGTTGCTTGGGAATCGTCGTTTGAAGATGGGCATGTGAAACTGCGAGAAAAATTTTGAGAGCGCAGGACGGCTGCCGAAAGTCCGCGTAAAAACGCCCCCCGGGCCTAAAGTTTCACCGAGCAAAATTCCCGGTGATGTTATTATGAAACTAGAATACATTTCGCAGATTCTGAAAGTTATTGCGATAGTTAGACTCTTTTAGTTGCTTGGGAATCGTCGTTTGAAGATGGGCATGTGAAACTGCGAGAAAAATTTTGAGAGCGCAGGACGGCTGCCGAAAGTCCGCGTAAAAACGCCCCCCGGGCCTAAAGTTTCACCGAGCAAAATTCCCGGTGATGTTATTATGAAACTAGAATACATTTCGCAGATTCTGAAAGTTATTGCGATAGTTAGACTCTTTTAGTTGCTTGGGAATCGTCGTTTGAAGATGGGCATGTGAAACTGCGAAAAAATTTTGAGAGCGCAGGACGGCTGCCGAAAGTCCGCGTAAAAACGCCCCCCGGGCCTAAAGTTTCACCGAGCAAAATTCCCGGTGATGTTATTATGAAACTAGAATATATTCCGCAGATTCTGAAAGTTATTGCGATAGTTAGACTCTTTTAGTTGCTTGGGAATCGTCGTTTGAAGATGGGCATGTGAAACTGCGAGAAAAATTTTGAGAGCGCAGGACGGCTGCCGAAAGTCCGCGTAAAAACGCCCCCCGGGCCTAAAGTTTCACCGAGCAAAATTCCCGGTGATGTTATTATGAAACTAGAATACATTTCGCAGATTCTGAAAGTTATTGCGATAGTTAGACTCTTTTAGTTGCTTGGGAATCGTCGTTTGAAGATGGCATGTGAAACTGCGAGAAAATTTGAGAGCGCAGGACGGCTGCCGAAAGTCCGCGTAAAAACGCCCCCGGGCCTAAAGTTTCACCGAGCAAAATTCCCGGTGATGTTATTATGAAACTAGAATACATTTCGCAGATTCTGAAAGTTATTGCGATAGTTAGACTCTTTTAGTTGCTTGGGAATCGTCGTTTGAAGATGGGCATGTGAAACTGCGAAAAAAATTTTGAGAGCGCAGGACGGCTGCCGAAAGTCCGCGTAAAAACGCCCCCCGGGCCTAAAGTTTCACCGAGCAAAATTCCCGGTGATGTTATATGAAACTAGAATATATTCCGCAGATTCTGAAAGTTATTGCGATAGTTAGACTCTTTTAGTTGCTTGGGAATCGTCGTTTGAAGATGGGCATGTGAAACTGCGAGAAAAATTTTGAGAGCGCAGGACGGCTGCCGAAAGTCCGCGTAAAAACGCCCCCCGGGCCTAAAGTTTCACCGAGCAAATTCCCGGTGATGTTATTATGAAACTAGAATACATTTCGCAGATTCTGAAAGTTATTGCGATAGTTAGACTCTTTTAGTTGCTTGGGAATCGTCGTTTGAAGATGGGCATGTGAAACTGCGAGAAAAATTTTGAGAGCGCAGGACGGCTGCCGAAAGTCCGCGTAAAAACGCCCCCCGGGCCTAAAGTTTCACCGAGCAAAATTCCCGGTGATGTTATTATGAAACTAGAATACATTTCGCAGATTCTGAAAGTTATTGCGATAGTTAGACTCTTTTAGTTGCTTGGGAATCGTCGTTTGAAGATGGGCATGTGAAACTGCGAAAAAAATTTGAGAGCGCAGGACGGCTGCCGAAAGTCCGCGTAAAAACGCCCCCCGGGCCTAAAGTTTCACCGAGCAAAATTCCCGGTGATGTTATTATGAAACTAGAATATATTCCGCAGATTCTGAAGTTATTGCGATAGTTAGACTCTTTTAGTTGCTTGGGAATCGTCGTTTGAAGATGGGCATGTGAAACTGCGAAAAAATTTTGAGAGCGCAGGACGGCTGCCGAAAGTCCGCGTAAAAACGCCCCCCGGGCCTAAAGTTTCACCGAGCAAAATTCCCGGTGATGTTATTATGAAACTAGAATACATTCGCAGATTCTGAAAGTTATTGCGATAGTTAGACTCTTTTAGTTGCTTGGGAATCGTCGTTTGAAGATGGGCATGTGAAAACTGCGAGAAAAATTTTGAGAGCGCAGGACGGCTGCCGAAAGTCCGCGTAAAAACGCCCCCGGGCCTAAAGTTTCACCGAGCAAAATTCCCGGTGATGTTATTATGAAACTAGAATACATTTCGCAGATTCTGAAAGTTATTGCGATAGTTAGACTCTTTTAGTTGCTTGGAATCGTCGTTTGAAGATGGGCATGTGAAACTGCGAAAAAAATTTGAGAGCGCAGGACGGCTGCCGAAAGTCCGCGTAAAAACGCCCCCCGGGCCTAAAGTTTCACCGAGCAAAATTCCCGGTGATGTTATTATGAAACTAGAATATATTCCGCAGATTCTGAAAGTTATTGCGATAGTTAGACTCTTTTAGTTGCTTGGGAATCGTCGTTTGAAGATGGGCATGTGAAACTGCGAAAAAATTTTGAGAGCGCAGGACGGCTGCCGAAAGTCCGCGTAAAAACGCCCCCCGGGCCTAAAGTTTCACCGAGCAAAATTCCCGGTGATGTTATTATGAAACTAGAATACATTTCGCAGATTCTGAAAGTTATTGCGATAGTTAGACTCTTTTAGTTGCTTGGGAATCGTCGTTTGAAGATGGGCATGTGAAACTGCGAGAAAAATTTTGAGAGCGCAGGACGGCTGCCGAAAGTCCGCGTAAAACGCCCCCCGGGCCTAAAGTTTCACCGAGCAAAATTCCCGGTGATGTTATTATGAAACTAGAATACATTTCGCAGATTCTGAAAGTTATTGCGATAGTTAGACTCTTTTAGTTGCTTGGGAATCGTCGTTTGAAGATGGGCATGTGAAACTGCGAAAAAAATTTTGAGAGCGCAGGACGGCTGCCGAAAGTCCGCGTAAAAACGCCCCCGGGCCTAAAGTTTCACCGAGCAAAATTCCCGGTGATGTTATTATGAAACTAGAATATATTCCGCAGATTCTGAAAGTTATTGCGATAGTTAGACTCTTTTAGTTGCTTGGGAATCGTCGTTTGAAGATGGGCATGTGAAACTGCGAGAAAAATTTTGAGAGCGCAGGACGGCTGCCGAAAGTCCGCGTAAAAACGCCCCCCGGGCCTAAAGTTTCACCGAGCAAAATTCCCGGTGATGTTATTATGAAACTAGAATACATTTCGCAGATTCTGAAAGTTATTGCGATAGTTAGACTCTTTTAGTTGCTTGGGAATCGTCGTTTGAAGATGGGCATGTGAAACTGCGAGAAAAATTTTGAGAGCGCAGGACGGCTGCCGAAAGTCCGCGTAAAAACGCCCCCCGGGCCTAAAGTTTCACCGAGCAAAATTCCCGGTGATGTTATTATGAAACTAGAATACATTTCGCAGATTCTGAAAGTTATTGCGATAGTTAGACTCTTTTAGTTGCTTGGAATCGTCGTTTGAAGATGGGCATGTGAAACTGCGAAATAAATTTTGAGAGCGCAGGACGGCTGCCGAAAGTCCGCGTAAAAACGCCCCCCGGGCCTAAAGTTTCACCGAGCAAAATTCCCGGTGATGTTATTATGAAACTAGAATATATTCCGCAGATTCTGAAAGTTATTGCGATAGTTAGACTGTTTTAGTTGCTTGGGAATCGTCGTTTGAAGATGGGCATGTGAAACTGCGAGAAAAATTTTGAGAGCGCAGGACGGCTGCCGAAAGTCCGCGTAAAAACGCCCCCCGGGCCTAAAGTTTCACCGAGCAAAATTCCCGGTGATGTTATTATGAAACTAGAATACATTTCGCAGATTCTGAAAGTTATTGCGATAGTTAGACTCTTTTAGTTGCTTGGGAATCGTCGTTTGAAGATGGGCATGTGAAACTGCGAGAAAAATTTTGAGAGCGCAGGACGGCTGCCGAAAGTCCGCGTAAAAACGCCCCCCGGGCCTAAAGTTTCACCGAGCAAAATTCCCGGTGATGTTATTATGAAACTAGAATACATTTCGCAGATTCTGAAAGTTATTGCGATAGTTAGACTCTTTTAGTTGCTTGGGAATCGTCGTTTGAAGATGGGCATGTGAAACTGCGAAAAAATTTTGAGAGCGCAGGACGGCTGCCGAAAGTCCGCGTAAAAACGCCCCCCGGGCCTAAAGTTTCACCGAGCAAAATTCCCGGTGATGTTATTATGAAACTAGAATACATTTCGCAGATTCTGAAAGTTATTGCGATAGTTAGACTCTTTTAGTTGCTTGGGAATCGTCGTTTGAAGATGGGCATGTGAAACTGCGAGAAAAATTTTGAGAGCGCAGGACGGCTGCCGAAAGTCCGCGTAAAAACGCCCCCCGGGCTAAAGTTTCACCGAGCAAAATTCCCGGTGATGTTATTATGAAACTAGAATACATTTCGCAGATTCTGAAAGTTATTGCGATAGTTAGACTCTTTTAGTTGCTTGGGAATCGTCGTTTGAAGATGGGCATGTGAAACTGCGAGAAAAATTTTGAGAGCGCAGGACGGCTGCCGAAAGTCCGCGTAAAAACGCCCCCCGGGCCTAAAGTTTCACCGAGCAAAATTCCCGGTGATGTTATTATGAAACTAGAATACATTTCGCAGATTCTGAAAGTTATTGCGATAGTTAGACTCTTTTAGTTGCTTGGGAATCGTCGTTTGAAGATGGGCATGTGAAACTGCGAAAAAATTTTGAGAGCGCAGGACGGCTGCCGAAAGTCCGCGTAAAAACGCCCCCCGGGCCTAAAGTTTCACCGAGCAAAATTCCCGGTGATGTTATTATGAAACTAGAATATATTCCGCAGATTCTGAAAGTTATTGCGATAGTTAGACTCTTTTAGTTGCTTGGGAATCGTCGTTTGAAGATGGGCATGTGAAACTGCGAGAAAAATTTTGAGAGCGCAGGACGGCTGCCGAAAGTCGCGTAAAAACGCCCCCCCGGGCCTAAAGTTTCACCGAGCAAAATTCCCGGTGATGTTATTATGAAACTAGAATACATTTCGCAGATTCTGAAAGTTATTGCGATAGTTAGACTCTTTTAGTTGCTTGGGAATCGTCGTTTGAAGATCTTCAAACGACGATTCCCAAGCAACTAAAAGAGTCTAACTATCGCAATAACTTTCAGAATCTGCGAAATGTATTCTAGTTTCATAATAACATCACCGGAATTTTGCTCGGTGAAACTTTAGGCCCGGGGGGCGTTTTTACGCGGACTTTCGGCAGCCGTCCTGCGCTCTCAAATTTTTCTCGCAGTTTCACATGCCCATCTTCAAACGACGATTCCCAAGCAACTAAAAGAGTCTAACTATCGCAATAACTTTCAGAATCTGCGGAATATATTCTAGTTTCATAATAACATCACCGGGAATTTTGCTCGGTGAAACTTTAGGCCCGGGGGGCGTTTTTACGCGGACTTTCGGCAGCCGTCCTGCGCTCTCAAAATTTTTTTCGCAGTTTCACATGCCCATCTTCAAACGACGATTCCCAAGCAACTAAAAGAGTCTAACTATCGCAATAACTTCAGAATCTGCGAATGTATTCTAGTTTCATAATAACATCACCGGGAATTTTGCTCGGTGAAACTTTAGGCCCGGGGGCGTTTTTACGCGGACTTTCGGCAGCCGTCCTGCGCTCTCAAAATTTTTCTCGCAGTTTCACATGCCCATCTTCAAACGACGATTCCCAAGCAACTAAAAGAGTCTAACTATCGCAATAACTTTCAGAATCTGCGAAATGTATTCTAGTTTCATAATAACATCACCGGGAATTTTGCTCGGTGAAACTTTAGGCCCGGGGGGCGTTTTTACGCGGACTTTCGGCAGCCGTCCTGCGCTCTCAAAATTTTTCTCGCAGTTTCACATGCCCATCTTCAAACGACGATTCCCAAGCAACTAAAAGAGTCTAACTATCGCAATAACTTTCAGAATCTGCGAAATGTATTCTAGTTTCATAATAACATCACCGGGAATTTTGCTCGGTGAAACTTTAGGCCCGGGGGGCGTTTTTACGCGGACTTTCGGCAGCCGTCCTGCGCTCTCAAAATTTTTTTCGCAGTTTCACATGCCCATCTTCAAACGACGATTCCCAAGCAACTAAAAGAGTCTAACTATCGCAATAACTTTCAGAATCTGCGAAATGTATTCTAGTTTCATAATAACATCACCGGGAATTTTGCTCGGTGAAACTTTAGGCCCGGGGGGCGTTTTTACGCGGACTTTCGGCAGCCGTCCTGCGCTCTCAAAATTTTTCTCGCAGTTTCACATGCCCATCTTCAAACGACGATTCCCAAGCAACTAAAAGAGTCTAACTATCGCAATAACTTTCAGAATCTGCGAAATGTATTCTAGTTTCATAATAACATCACCGGGAATTTTGCTCGGTGAAACTTTAGGCCCGGGGGCGTTTTTACGCGGACTTTCGGCAGCCGTCCTGCGCTCTCAAAATTTTTCTCGCAGTTTCACATGCCCATCTTCAAACGACGATTCCCAAGCAACTAAAACAGTCTAACTATCGCAATAACTTTCAGAATCTGCGGAATATATTCTAGTTTCATAATAACATCACCGGGAATTTTGCTCGGTGAAACTTTAGGCCCGGGGGGCGTTTTTACGCGGACTTTCGGCAGCCGTCCTGCGCTCTCAAAATTTATTTCGCAGTTTCACATGCCCATCTTCAAACGACGATTCCCAAGCAACTAAAAGAGTCTAACTATCGCAATAACTTTCAGAATCTGCGAAATGTATTCTAGTTTCATAATAACATCACCGGGAATTTTGCTCGGTGAAACTTTAGGCCCGGGGGGCGTTTTTACGCGGACTTTCGGCAGCCGTTCCTGCGCTCTCAAAATTTTTCTCGCAGTTTCACATGCCCATCTTCAAACGACGATTCCCAAGCAACTAAAAGAGTCTAACTATCGCAATAACTTTCAGAATCTGCGAAATGTATTCTAGTTTCATAATAACATCACCGGGAATTTTGCTCGGTGAAACTTTAGGCCCGGGGGGCGTTTTTACGCGGACTTTCGGCAGCCGTCCTGCGCTCTCAAATTTTTCTCGCAGTTTCACATGCCATCTTCAAACGACGATTCCCAAGCAACTAAAAGAGTCTAACTATCGCAATAACTTTCAGAATCTGCGGAATATATTCTAGTTTCATAATAACATCACCGGGAATTTTGCTCGGTGAAACTTTAGGCCCGGGGGGCGTTTTTACGCGGACTTTCGGCAGCCGTCCTGCGCTCTCAAAATTTTTTTCGCAGTTTCACATGCCCATCTTCAAACGACGATTCCCAAGCAACTAAAAGAGTCTAACTATCGCAATAACTTTCAGAATCTGCGAAATGTATTCTAGTTTCATAATAACATCACCGGGAATTTTGCTCGGTGAAACTTTAGGCCCGGGGGGCGTTTTTACGCGGACTTTCGGCAGCCGTCCTGCGCTCTCAAATTTTTCTCGCAGTTTCACATGCCCATCTTCAAACGACGATTCCCAAGCAACTAAAAGAGTCTAACTATCGCAATAACTTTCAGAATCTGCGAAATGTATTCTAGTTTCATAATAACATCACCGGGAATTTTGCTCGGTGAAACTTTAGGCCCGGGGGGCGTTTTTACGCGGACTTTCGGCAGCCGTCCTGCGCTCTCAAAATTTTTTTCGCAGTTTCACATGCCCATCTTCAAACGACGATTCCCAAGCAACTAAAAGAGTCTAACTATCGCAATAACTTTCAGAATCTGCGGAATATATTCTAGTTTCATAATAACATCACCGGGAATTTTGCTCGGTGAAACTTTAGGCCCGGGGGGCGTTTTTACGCGGACTTTCGGCAGCCGTCCTGCGCTCTCAAAATTTTTTTCGCAGTTTCACATGCCCATCTTCAACGACGATTCCCAAGCAACTAAAAGAGTCTAACTATCGCAATAACTTTCAGAATCTGCGAAATGTATTCTAGTTTCATAATAACATCACCGGGAATTTTGCTCGGTGAAACTTTAGGCCCGGGGGGCGTTTTTACGCGGACTTTCGGCAGCCGTCCTGCGCTCTCAAAATTTTTTCTCGCAGTTTCACATGCCCATCTTCAAACGACGATTCCCAAGCAACTAAAGAGTCTAACTATCGCAATAACTTTCAGAATCTGCGAAATGTATTCTAGTTTCATAATAACATCACCGGGAATTTTGCTCGGTGAAACTTTAGGCCCGGGGGGCGTTTTTACGCGGACTTTCGGCAGCCGTCCTGCGCTCTCAAAATTTTTTCGCAGTTTCACATGCCCATCTTCAACGACGATTCCCAAGCAACTAAAAGAGTCTAACTATCGCAATAACTTTCAGAATCTGCGAATATATTCTAGTTTCATAATAACATCACCGGGAATTTTGCTCGGTGAAACTTTAGGCCCGGGGGGCGTTTTTACGCGGACTTTCGGCAGCCGTCCTGCGCTCTCAAAATTTTTTTCGCAGTTTCACATGCCCATCTTCAAACGACGATTCCCAAGCAACTAAAAGAGTCTAACTATCGCAATAAATCTGCGAAATGTATTCTAGTTTCATAATAACATCACCGGGAATTTTGCTCGGTGAAACTTTAGGCCCGGGGGGCGTTTTTACGCGGACTTTCGGCAGCCGTCCTGCGCTCTCAAAATTTTTCTCGCAGTTTCACATGCCCATCTTCAAACGACGATTCCCAAGCAACTAAAAGAGTCTAACTATCGCAATAACTTTCAGGATCTGCGAAATGTATTCTAGTTTCATAATAACATCACCGGGAATTTTGCTCGGTGAAACTTTAGGCCCGGGGGGCGTTTTTACGCGGACTTTCGGCAGCCGTCCTGCGCTCTCAAAATTTTTCTCGCAGTTTCACATGCCCATCTTCAAACGACGATTCCCAAGCAACTAAATGAGTCTAACTATCGCAATAACTTTCAGAATCTGCGGAATATATTCTAGTTTCATAATAACATCACCGGGAATTTTGCTCGGTGAAACTTTAGGCCCGGGGGGCGTTTTTACGCGGACTTTCGGCAGCCGTCCTGCGCTCTCAAAATTTTTTTCGCAGTTTCACATGCCCATCTTCAAACGACGATTCCCAAGCAACTAAAAGAGTCTAACTATCGCAATAACTTTCAGAATCTGCGAAATGTATTCTAGTTTCATAATAACATCACCGGGAATTTTGCTCGGTGAAACTTTAGGCCCGGGGGGCGTTTTTACGCGGACTTTCGGCAGCCGTCCTGCGCTCTCAAAATTTTTCTCGCAGTTTCACATGCCCATCTTCAAACGACGATTCCCAAGCAACTAAAAGAGTCTAACTATCGCAATAACTTTCAGAATCTGCGAAATGTATTCTAGTTTCATAATAACATCACCGGGAATTTTGCTCGGTGAAACTTTAGGCCCGGGGGGCGTTTTTACGCGGACTTTCGGCAGCCGTCCTGCGCTCTCAAAATTTTTCTCGCAGTTTCACATGCCCATCTTCAAACGACGATTCCCAAGCAACTAAAAGAGTCTAACTATCGCAATAACTTTCAGAATCTGCGGAATATATTCTAGTTTCATAATAACATCACCGGGAATTTTGCTCGGTGAAACTTTAGGCCCGGGGGGCGTTTTTACGCGGACTTTCGGCAGCCGTCCTGCGCTCTCAAAATTTTTTTCGCAGTTTCACATGCCCATCTTCAAACGACGATTCCCAAGCAACTAAAAGAGTCTAACTATCGCAATAACTTTCAGAATCTGCGAAATGTATTCTAGTTTCATAATAACATCACCGGGAATTTTGCTCGGTGAAACTTTAGGCCCGGGGGGCGTTTTTACGCGGACTTTCGGCAGCCGTCCTGCGCTCTCAAAATTTTTCTCGCAGTTTCACATGCCCATCTTCAAACGACGATTCCCAAGCAACTAAAAGAGTCTAACTATCGCAATAACTTTCAGAATCTGCGAAATGTATTCTAGTTTCATAATAACATCACCGGGAATTTTGCTCGGTGAAACTTTAGGCCCGGGGGGCGTTTTTACGCGGACTTTCGGCAGCCGTCCTGCGCTCTCAAAATTTTTCTCGCAGTTTCACATGCCCATCTTCAAACGACGATTCCCAAGCAACTAAAAGAGTCTAACTATCGCAATAACTTTCAGAATCTGCGGAATATATTCTAGTTTCATAATAACATCACCGGGAATTTTGCTCGGTGAAACTTTAGGCCCGGGGGGCGTTTTTACGCGGACTTTCGGCAGCCGTCCTGCGCTCTCAAAATTTTTTTCGCAGTTTCACATGCCCATCTTCAAACGACGATTCCCAAGCAACTAAAAGAGTCTAACTATCGCAATAACTTTCAGAATCTGCGAAATGTATTCTAGTTTCATAATAACATCACCGGGAATTTTGCTCGGTGAAACTTTAGGCCCGGGGGGCGTTTTTACGCGGACTTTCGGCAGCCGTCCTGCGCTCTCAAAATTTTTCTCGCAGTTTCACATGCCCATCTTCAAACGACGATTCCCAAGCAACTAAAAGAGTCTAACTATCGCAATAACTTTCAGAATCTGCGAAATGTATTCTAGTTTCATAATAACATCACCGGGAATTTTGCTCGGTGAAACTTTAGGCCCGGGGGGCGTTTTTACGCGGACTTTCGGCAGCCGTCCTGCGCTCTCAAAATTTTTCTCGCAGTTTCACATGCCCATCTTCAAACGACGATTCCCAAGCAACTAAAAGAGTCTAACTATCGCAATAACTTTCAGAATCTGCGGAATATATTCTAGTTTCATAATAACATCACCGGGAATTTTGCTCGGTGAAACTTTAGGCCCGGGGGGCGTTTTTACGCGGACTTTCGGCAGCCGTCCTGCGCTCTCAAAATTTTTTTCGCAGTTTCACATGCCCATCTTCAAACGACGATTCCCAAGCAACTAAAAGAGTCTAACTATCGCAATAACTTTCAGAATCTGCGAAATGTATTCTAGTTTCATAATAACATCACCGGGAATTTTGCTCGGTGAAACTTTAGGCCCGGGGGGCGTTTTTACGCGGACTTTCGGCAGCCGTCCTGCGCTCTCAAAATTTTTCTCGCAGTTTCACATGCCCATCTTCAAACGACGATTCCCAAGCAACTAAAAGAGTCTAACTATCGCAATAACTTTCAGAATCTGCGAAATGTATTCTAGTTTCATAATAACATCACCGGGAATTTTGCTCGGTGAAACTTTAGGCCCGGGGGGCGTTTTTACGCGGACTTTCGGCAGCCGTCCTGCGCTCTCAAAATTTTTCTCGCAGTTTCACATGCCCATCTTCAAACGACGATTCCCAAGCAACTAAAAGAGTCTAACTATCGCAATAACTTTCAGAATCTGCGGAATATATTCTAGTTTCATAATAACATCACCGGGAATTTTGCTCGGTGAAACTTTAGGCCCGGGGGGCGTTTTTACGCGGACTTTCGGCAGCCGTCCTGCGCTCTCAAAATTTTTTTCGCAGTTTCACATGCCCATCTTCAAACGACGATTCCCAAGCAACTAAAAGAGTCTAACTATCGCAATAACTTTCAGAATCTGCGAAATGTATTCTAGTTTCATAATAACATCACCGGGAATTTTGCTCGGTGAAACTTTAGGCCCGGGGGGCGTTTTTACGCGGACTTTCGGCAGCCGTCCTGCGCTCTCAAAATTTTTCTCGCAGTTTCACATGCCCATCTTCAAACGACGATTCCCAAGCAACTAAAAGAGTCTAACTATCGCAATAACTTTCAGAATCTGCGAAATGTATTCTAGTTTCATAATAACATCACCGGGAATTTTGCTCGGTGAAACTTTAGGCCCGGGGGGCGTTTTTACGCGGACTTTCGGCAGCCGTCCTGCGCTCTCAAAATTTTTCTCGCAGTTTCACATGCCCATCTTCAAACGACGATTCCCAAGCAACTAAAAGAGTCTAACTATCGCAATAACTTTCAGAATCTGCGGAATATATTCTAGTTTCATAATAACATCACCGGGAATTTTGCTCGGTGAAACTTTAGGCCCGGGGGGCGTTTTTACGCGGACTTTCGGCAGCCGTCCTGCGCTCTCAAAATTTTTTTCGCAGTTTCACATGCCCATCTTCAAACGACGATTCCCAAGCAACTAAAAGAGTCTAACTATCGCAATAACTTTCAGAATCTGCGAAATGTATTCTAGTTTCATAATAACATCACCGGGAATTTTGCTCGGTGAAACTTTAGGCCCGGGGGGCGTTTTTACGCGGACTTTCGGCAGCCGTCCTGCGCTCTCAAAATTTTTCTCGCAGTTTCACATGCCCATCTTCAAACGACGATTCCCAAGCAACTAAAAGAGTCTAACTATCGCAATAACTTTCAGAATCTGCGAAATGTATTCTAGTTTCATAATAACATCACCGGGAATTTTGCTCGGTGAAACTTTAGGCCCGGGGGGCGTTTTTACGCGGACTTTCGGCAGCCGTCCTGCGCTCTCAAAATTTTTCTCGCAGTTTCACATGCCCATCTTCAAACGACGATTCCCAAGCAACTAAAAGAGTCTAACTATCGCAATAACTTTCAGAATCTGCGGAATATATTCTAGTTTCATAATAACATCACCGGGAATTTTGCTCGGTGAAACTTTAGGCCCGGGGGGCGTTTTTACGCGGACTTTCGGCAGCCGTCCTGCGCTCTCAAAATTTTTTTCGCAGTTTCACATGCCCATCTTCAAACGACGATTCCCAAGCAACTAAAAGAGTCTAACTATCGCAATAACTTTCAGAATCTGCGAAATGTATTCTAGTTTCATAATAACATCACCGGGAATTTTGCTCGGTGAAACTTTAGGCCCGGGGGGCGTTTTTACGCGGACTTTCGGCAGCCGTCCTGCGCTCTCAAAATTTTTCTCGCAGTTTCACATGCCCATCTTCAAACGACGATTCCCAAGCAACTAAAAGAGTCTAACTATCGCAATAACTTTCAGAATCTGCGGAATATATTCTAGTTTCATAATAACATCACCGGGAATTTTGCTCGGTGAAACTTTAGGCCCGGGGGGCGTTTTTACGCGGACTTTCGGCAGCCGTCCTGCGCTCTCAAAATTTTTTTCGCAGTTTCACATGCCCATCTTCAAACGACGATTCCCAAGCAACTAAAAGAGTCTAACTATCGCAATAACTTTCAGAATCTGCGAAATGTATTCTAGTTTCATAATAACATCACCGGGAATTTTGCTCGGTGAAACTTTAGGCCCGGGGGGCGTTTTTACGCGGACTTTCGGCAGCCGTCCTGCGCTCTCAAAATTTTTCTCGCAGTTTCACATGCCCATCTTCAAACGACGATTCCCAAGCAACTAAAAGAGTCTAACTATCGCAATAACTTTCAGAATCTGCGAAATGTATTCTAGTTTCATAATAACATCACCGGGAATTTTGCTCGGTGAAACTTTAGGCCCGGGGGGCGTTTTTACGCGGACTTTCGGCAGCCGTCCTGCGCTCTCAAAATTTTTCTCGCAGTTTCACATGCCCATCTTCAAACGACGATTCCCAAGCAACTAAAAGAGTCTAACTATCGCAATAACTTTCAGAATCTGCGGAATATATTCTAGTTTCATAATAACATCACCGGGAATTTTGCTCGGTGAAACTTTAGGCCCGGGGGGCGTTTTTACGCGGACTTTCGGCAGCCGTCCTGCGCTCTCAAAATTTTTTTCGCAGTTTCACATGCCCATCTTCAAACGACGATTCCCAAGCAACTAAAAGAGTCTAACTATCGCAATAACTTTCAGAATCTGCGAAATGTATTCTAGTTTCATAATAACATCACCGGGAATTTTGCTCGGTGAAACTTTAGGCCCGGGGGGCGTTTTTACGCGGACTTTCGGCAGCCGTCCTGCGCTCTCAAAATTTTTCTCGCAGTTTCACATGCCCATCTTCAAACGACGATTCCCAAGCAACTAAAAGAGTCTAACTATCGCAATAACTTTCAGAATCTGCGAAATGTATTCTAGTTTCATAATAACATCACCGGGAATTTTGCTCGGTGAAACTTTAGGCCCGGGGGGCGTTTTTACGCGGACTTTCGGCAGCCGTCCTGCGCTCTCAAAATTTTTCTCGCAGTTTCACATGCCCATCTTCAAACGACGATTCCCAAGCAACTAAAAGAGTCTAACTATCGCAATAACTTTCAGAATCTGCGGAATATATTCTAGTTTCATAATAACATCACCGGGAATTTTGCTCGGTGAAACTTTAGGCCCGGGGGGCGTTTTTACGCGGACTTTCGGCAGCCGTCCTGCGCTCTCAAAATTTTTTTCGCAGTTTCACATGCCCATCTTCAAACGACGATTCCCAAGCAACTAAAAGAGTCTAACTATCGCAATAACTTTCAGAATCTGCGAAATGTATTCTAGTTTCATAATAACATCACCGGGAATTTTGCTCGGTGAAACTTTAGGCCCGGGGGGCGTTTTTACGCGGACTTTCGGCAGCCGTCCTGCGCTCTCAAAATTTTTCTCGCAGTTTCACATGCCCATCTTCAAACGACGATTCCCAAGCAACTAAAAGAGTCTAACTATCGCAATAACTTTCAGAATCTGCGAAATGTATTCTAGTTTCATAATAACATCACCGGGAATTTTGCTCGGTGAAACTTTAGGCCCGGGGGGCGTTTTTACGCGGACTTTCGGCAGCCGTCCTGCGCTCTCAAAATTTTTCTCGCAGTTTCACATGCCCATCTTCAAACGACGATTCCCAAGCAACTAAAAGAGTCTAACTATCGCAATAACTTTCAGAATCTGCGGAATATATTCTAGTTTCATAATAACATCACCGGGAATTTTGCTCGGTGAAACTTTAGGCCCGGGGGGCGTTTTTACGCGGACTTTCGGCAGCCGTCCTGCGCTCTCAAAATTTTTTTCGCAGTTTCACATGCCCATCTTCAAACGACGATTCCCAAGCAACTAAAAGAGTCTAACTATCGCAATAACTTTCAGAATCTGCGAAATGTATTCTAGTTTCATAATAACATCACCGGGAATTTTGCTCGGTGAAACTTTAGGCCCGGGGGGCGTTTTTACGCGGACTTTCGGCAGCCGTCCTGCGCTCTCAAAATTTTTCTCGCAGTTTCACATGCCCATCTTCAAACGACGATTCCCAAGCAACTAAAAGAGTCTAACTATCGCAATAACTTTCAGAATCTGCGAAATGTATTCTAGTTTCATAATAACATCACCGGGAATTTTGCTCGGTGAAACTTTAGGCCCGGGGGGCGTTTTTACGCGGACTTTCGGCAGCCGTCCTGCGCTCTCAAAATTTTTCTCGCAGTTTCACATGCCCATCTTCAAACGACGATTCCCAAGCAACTAAAAGAGTCTAACTATCGCAATAACTTTCAGAATCTGCGAAATGTATTCTAGTTTCATAATAACATCACCGGGAATTTTGCTCGGTGAAACTTTAGGCCCGGGGGGCGTTTTTACGCGGACTTTCGGCAGCCGTCCTGCGCTCTCAAAATTTTTTTCGCAGTTTCACATGCCCATCTTCAAACGACGATTCCCAAGCAACTAAAAGAGTCTAACTATCGCAATAACTTTCAGAATCTGCGGAATGTATTCTAGTTTCATAATAACATCACCGGGAATTTTGCTCGGTGAAACTTTAGGCCCGGGGGGCGTTTTTACGCGGACTTTCGGCAGCCGTCCTGCGCTCTCAAAATTTTTTTCGCAGTTTCACATGCCCATCTTCAAACGACGATTCCCAAGCAACTAAAAGAGTCTAACTATCGCAATAACTTTCAGAATCTGCGAAATGTATTCTAGTTTCATAATAACATCACCGGGAATTTTGCTCGGTGAAACTTTAGGCCCGGGGGGCGTTTTTACGCGGACTTTCGGCAGCCGTCCTGCGCTCTCAAAATTTTTCTCGCAGTTTCACATGCCCATCTTCAAACGACGATTCCCAAGCAACTAAAAGAGTATAACTATCGCAATAACTTTCAGAATCTGCGAAATGTATTCTAGTTTCATAATAACATCACCGGGAATTTTGCTCGGTGAAACTTTAGGCCCGGGGGGCGTTTTTACGCGGACTTTCGGCAGCCGTCCTGCGCTCTCAAAATTTTTTTCGCAGTTTCACATGCCCATCTTCAAACGACGATTCCCAAGCAACTAAAAGAGTCTAACTATCGCAATAACTTTCAGAATCTGCGAAATGTATTCTAGTTTCATAATAACATCACCGGGAATTTTGCTCGGTGAAACTTTAGGCCCGGGGGGCGTTTTTACGCGGACTTTCGGCAGCCGTCCTGCGCTCTCAAAATTTTTCTCGCAGTTTCACATGCCCATCTTCAAACGACGATTCCCAAGCAACTAAAAGAGTCTAACTATCGCAATAACTTTCAGAATCTGCGAAATGTATTCTAGTTTCATAATAACATCACCGGGAATTTTGCTCGGTGAAACTTTAGGCCCGGGGGGCGTTTTTACGCGGACTTTCGGCAGCCGTCCTGCGCTCTCAAAATTTTTCTCGCAGTTTCACATGCCCATCTTCAAACGACGATTCCCAAGCAACTAAAAGAGTCTAACTATCGCAATAACTTTCAGAATCTGCGAAATGTATTCTAGTTTCATAATAACATCACCGGGAATTTTGCTCGGTGAATCTTTAGGCCCGGGGGGCGTTTTTACGCGGACTTTCGGCAGCCGTCCTGCGCTCTCAAAATTTTTTTCGCAGTTTCACATGCCCATCTTCAAACGACGATTCCCAAGCAACTAAAAGAGTCTAACTATCGCAATAACTTTCAGAATCTGCGGAATATATTCTAGTTTCATAATAACATCACCGGGAATTTTGCTCGGTGAAACTTTAGGCCCGGGGGGCGTTTTTACGCGGACTTTCGGCAGCCGTCCTGCGCTCTCAAAATTTTTCTCGCAGTTTCACATGCCCATCTTCAAACGACGATTCCCAAGCAACTAAAAGAGTCTAACTATCGCAATAACTTTCAGAATCTGCGAAATGTATTCTAGTTTCATAATAACATCACCGGGAATTTTGCTCGGTGAAACTTTAGGCCCGGGGGGCGTTTTTACGCGGACTTTCGGCAGCCGTCCTGCGCTCTCAAAATTTTTTTCGCAGTTTCACATGCCCATCTTCAAACGACGATTCCCAAGCAACTAAAAGAGTCTAACTATCGCAATAACTTTCAGAATCTGCGGAATATATTCTAGTTTCATAATAACATCACCGGGAATTTTGCTCGGTGAAACTTTAGGCCCGGGGGGCGTTTTTACGCGGACTTTCGGCAGCCGTCCTGCGCTCTCAAAATTTTTTTCGCAGTTTCACATGCCCATCTTCAAACGACGATTCCCAAGCAACTAAAAGAGTCTAACTATCGCAATAACTTTCAGAATCTGCGAAATGTATTCTAGTTTCATAAAAACATCACCGGGAATTTTGCTCGGTGAAACTTTAGGCCCGGGGGGCGTTTTTACGCGGACTTTCGGCAGCCGTCCTGCGCTCTCAAAATTTTTCTCGCAGTTTCACATGCCCATCTTCAAACGACGATTCCCAAGCAACTAAAAGAGTCTAACTATCGCAATAACTTTCAGAATCTGCGAAATGTATTCTAGTTTCATAATAACATCACCGGGAATTTTGCTCGGTGAAACTTTAGGCCCGGGGGGCGTTTTTACGCGGACTTTCGGCAGCCGTCCTGCGCTCTCAAAATTTTTCTCGCAGTTTCACATGCCCATCTTCAAACGACGATTCCCAAGCAACTAAAAGAGTCTAACTATCGCAATAACTTTCAGAATCTGCGGAATATATTCTAGTTTCATAATAACATCACCGGGAATTTTGCTCGGTGAAACTTTAGGCCCGGGGGGCGTTTTTACGCGGACTTTCGGCAGCCGTCCTGCGCTCTCAAAATTTTTTTCGCAGTTTCACATGCCCATCTTCAAACGACGATTCCCAAGCAACTAAAAGAGTCTAACTATCGCAATAACTTTCAGAATCTGCGAAATGTATTCTAGTTTCATAATAACATCACCGGGAATTTTGCTCGGTGAAACTTTAGGCCCGGGGGGCGTTTTTACGCGGACTTTCGGCAGCCGTCCTGCGCTCTCAAAATTTTTCTCGCAGTTTCACATGCCCATCTTCAAACGACGATTCCCAAGCAACTAAAAGAGTCTAACTATCGCAATAACTTTCAGAATCTGCGAAATGTATTCTAGTTTCATAATAACATCACCGGGAATTTTGCTCGGTGAAACTTTAGGCCCGGGGGGCGTTTTTACGCGGACTTTCGGCAGCCGTCCTGCGCTCTCAAAATTTTTCTCGCAGTTTCACATGCCCATCTTCAAACGACGATTCCCAAGCAACTAAAAGAGTCTAACTATCGCAATAACTTTCAGAATCTGCGAAATGTATTCTAGTTTCATAATAACATCACCGGGAATTTTGCTCGGTGAAACTTTAGGCCCGGGGGGCGTTTTTACGCGGACTTTCGGCAGCCGTCCTGCGCTCTCAAAATTTTTTTCGCAGTTTCACATGCCCATCTTCAAACGAAGATTCCCAAGCAACTAAAAGAGTCTAACTATCGCAATAACTTTCAGAATCTGCGAAATGTATTCTAGTTTCATAATAACATCACCGGGAATTTTGCTCGGTGAAACTTTAGGCCCGGGGGGCGTTTTTACGCGGACTTTCGGCAGCCGTCCTGCGCTCTCAAAATTTTTCTCGCAGTTTCACATGCCCATCTTCAAACGACGATTCCCAAGCAACTAAAAGAGTCTAACTATCGCAATAACTTTCAGAATCTGCGAAATGTATTCTAGTTTCATAATAACATCACCGGGAATTTTGCTCGGTGAAACTTTAGGCCCGGGGGGCGTTTTTACGCGGACTTTCGGCAGCCGTCCTGCGCTCTCAAAATTTTTTTCGCAGTTTCACATGCCCATCTTCAAACGACGATTCCCAAGCAACTAAAAGAGTCTAACTATCGCAATAACTTTCAGAATCTGCGGAATATATTCTAGTTTCATAATAACATCACCGGGAATTTTGCTCGGTGAAACTTTAGGCCCGGGGGGCGTTTTTACGCGGACTTTCGGCAGCCGTCCTGCGCTCTCAAAAATTTTTTTCGCAGTTTCACATGCCCATCTTCAAACGACGATTCCCAAGCAACTAAAAGAGTCTAACTATCGCAATAACTTTCAGAATCTGCGGAATGTATTCTAGTTTCATAATAACATCACCGGGAATTTTGCTCGGTGAAACTTTAGGCCCGGGGGGCGTTTTTACGCGGACTTTCGGCAGCCGTCCTGCGCTCTCAAAATTTTTTTCGCAGTTTCACATGCCCATCTTCAAACGACGATTCCCAAGCAACTAAAAGAGTCTAACTATCGCAATAACTTTCAGAATCTGCGGAATATATTCTAGTTTCATAATAACATCACCGGGAATTTTGCTCGGTGAAACTTTAGGCCCGGGGGGCGTTTTTACGCGGACTTTCGGCAGCCGTCCTGCGCTCTCAAAATTTTTTTCGCAGTTTCACATGCCCATCTTCAAACGACGATTCCCAAGCAACTAAAAGAGTCTAACTATCGCAATAACTTTCAGAATCTGCGAAATGTATTCTAGTTTCATAATAACATCACCGGGAATTTTGCTCGGTGAAACTTTAGGCCCGGGGGGCGTTTTTACGCGGACTTTCGGCAGCCGTCCTGCGCTCTCAAAATTTTTCTCGCAGTTTCACATGCCCATCTTCAAACGACGATTCCCAAGCAACTAAAAGAGTCTAACTATCGCAATAACTTTCAGAATCTGCGAAATGTATTCTAGTTTCATAATAACATCACCGGGAATTTTGCTCGGTGAAACTTTAGGCCCGGGGGGCGTTTTTACGCGGACTTTCGGCAGCCGTCCTGCGCTCTCAAAATTTTTCTCGCAGTTTCACATGCCCATCTTCAAACGACGATTCCCAAGCAACTAAAAGAGTCTAACTATCGCAATAACTTTCAGAATCTGCGGAATATATTCTAGTTTCATAATAACATCACCGGGAATTTTGCTCGGTGAAACTTTAGGCCCGGGGGGCGTTTTTACGCGGACTTTCGGCAGCCGTCCTGCGCTCTCAAAATTTTTTTCGCAGTTTCACATGCCCATCTTCAAACGACGATTCCCAAGCAACTAAAAGAGTCTAACTATCGCAATAACTTTCAGAATCTGCGGAATGTATTCTAGTTTCATAATAACATCACCGGGAATTTTGCTCGGTGAAACTTTAGGCCCGGGGGGCGTTTTTACGCGGACTTTCGGCAGCCGTCCTGCGCTCTCAAAATTTTTTTCGCAGTTTCACATGCCCATCTTCAAACGACGATTCCCAAGCAACTAAAAGAGTCTAACTATCGCAATAACTTTCAGAATCTGCGAAATGTATTCTAGTTTCATAATAACATCACCGGGAATTTTGCTCGGTGAAACTTTAGGCCCGGGGGGCGTTTTTACGCGGACTTTCGGCAGCCGTCCTGCGCTCTCAAAATTTTTCTCGCAGTTTCACATGCCCATCTTCAAACGACGATTCCCAAGCAACTAAAAGAGTCTAACTATCGCAATAACTTTCAGAATCTGCGAAATGTATTCTAGTTTCATAATAACATCACCGGGAATTTTGCTCGGTGAAACTTTAGGCCCGGGGGGGCGTTTTTACGCGGACTTTCGGCAGCCGTCCTGCGCTCTCAAAATTTTTTTCGCAGTTTCACATGCCCATCTTCAAACGACGATTCCCAAGCAACTAAAAGAGTCTAACTATCGCAATAACTTTCAGAATCTGCGGAATGTATTCTAGTTTCATAATAACATCACCGGGAATTTTGCTCGGTGAAACTTTAGGCCCGGGGGGCGTTTTTACGCGGACTTTCGGCAGCCGTCCTGCGCTCTCAAAATTTTTTTCGCAGTTTCACATGCCCATCTTCAAACGACGATTCCCAAGCAACTAAAAGAGTCTAACTATCGCAATAACTTTCAGAATCTGCGAAATGTATTCTAGTTTCATAATAACATCACCGGGAATTTTGCTCGGTGAAACTTTAGGCCCGGGGGGCGTTTTTACGCGGACTTTCGGCAGCCGTCCTGCGCTCTCAAAATTTTTCTCGCAGTTTCACATGCCCATCTTCAAACGACGATTCCCAAGCAACTAAAAGAGTCTAACTATCGCAATAACTTTCAGAATCTGCGAAATGTATTCTAGTTTCATAATAACATCACCGGGAATTTTGCTCGGTGAAACTTTAGGCCCGGGGGGCGTTTTTACGCGGACTTTCGGCAGCCGTCCTGCGCTCTCAAAATTTTTTTCGCAGTTTCACATGCCCATCTTCAAACGACGATTCCCAAGCAACTAAAAGAGTCTAACTATCGCAATAACTTTCAGAATCTGCGGAATGTATTCTAGTTTCATAATAACATCACCGGGAATTTTGCTCGGTGAAACTTTAGGCCCGGGGGGCGTTTTTACGCGGACTTTCGGCAGCCGTCCTGCGCTCTCAAAATTTTTCTCGCAGTTTCACATGCCCATCTTCAAACGACGATTCCCAAGCAACTAAAAGAGTCTAACTATCGCAATAACTTTCAGAATCTGCGGAATATATTCTAGTTTCATAATAACATCACCGGGAATTTTGCTCGGTGAAACTTTAGGCCCGGGGGGCGTTTTTACGCGGACTTTCGGCAGCCGTCCTGCGCTCTCAAAATTTTTTTCGCAGTTTCACATGCCCATCTTCAAACGACGATTCCCAAGCAACTAAAAGAGTCTAACTATCGCAATAACTTTCAGAATCTGCGAAATGTATTCTAGTTTCATAATAACATCACCGGGAATTTTGCTCGGTGAAACTTTAGGCCCGGGGGGCGTTTTTACGCGGACTTTCGGCAGCCGTCCTGCGCTCTCAAAATTTTTCTCGCAGTTTCACATGCCCATCTTCAAACGACGATTCCCAAGCAACTAAAAGAGTCTAACTATCGCAATAACTTTCAGAATCTGCGGAATATATTCTAATTTCATAATAACATCACCGGGAATTTTGCTCGGTGAAACTTTTGGCCCGGGGGGCGTTTTTACGCGGACTTTCGGCAGCCGTCCTGCGCTCTCAAAATTTTTTTCGCAGTTTCACATGCCCATCTTCAAACGACGATTCCCAAGCAACTAAAAGAGTCTAACTATCGCAATAACTTTCAGAATCTGCGAAATGTATTCTAGTTTCATAATAACATCACCGGGAATTTTGCTCGGTGAAACTTTAGGCCCGGGGGGCGTTTTTACGCGGACTTTCGGCAGCCGTCCTGCGCTCTCAAAATTTTTCTCGCAGTTTCACATGCCCATCTTCAAACGACGATTCCCAAGCAACTAAAAGAGTCTAACTATCGCAATAACTTTCAGAATCTGCGAAATGTATTCTAGTTTCATAATAACATCACCGGGAATTTTGCTCGGTGAAACTTTAGGCCCGGGGGGCGTTTTTACGCGGACTTTCGGCAGCCGTCCTGCGCTCTCAAAATTTTTTTCGCAGTTTCACATGCCCATCTTCAAACGACGATTCCCAAGCAACTAAAAGAGTCTAACTATCGCAATAACTTTCAGAATCTGCCAAATGTATTCTAGTTTCATAATAACATCACCGGGAATTTTGCTCGGTGAAACTTTAGGCCCGGGGGGCGTTTTTACGCGGACTTTCGGCAGCCGTCCTGCGCTCTCAAAATTTTTTTCGCAGTTTCACATGCCCATCTTCAAACGACGATTCCCAAGCAACTAAAAGAGTCTAACTATCGCAATAACTTTCAGAATCTGCGAAATGTATTCTAGTTTCATAATAACATCGCCGGGAATTTTGCTCGGTGAAACTTTAGACCCGGGGGGCGTTTTTACGCGGACTTTCGGCAGCCGTCCTGCGCTCTCAAAATTTTTCTCGCAGTTTCACATGCCCATCTTCAAACGACGATTCCCAAGCAACTAAAAGAGTCTAACTATCGCAATAACTTTCAGAATCTGCGAAATGTATTCTAGTTTCATAATAACATCACCGGGAATTTTGCTCGGTGAAACTTTAGGCCCGGGGGGCGTTTTTACGCGGACTTTCGGCAGCCGTCCTGCGCTCTCAAAATTTTTTTCGCAGTTTCACATGCCCATCTTCAAACGACGATTCCCAAGCAACTAAAAGAGTCTAACTATCGCAATAACTTTCAGAATCTGCGGAATGTATTCTAGTTTCATAATAACATCACCGGGAATTTTGCTCGGTGAAACTTTAGGCCCGGGGGGCGTTTTTACGCGGACTTTCGGCAGCCGTCCTGCGCTCTCAAAATTTTTTTCGCAGTTTCACATGCCCATCTTCAAACGACGATTCCCAAGCAACTAAAAGAGTCTAACTATCGCAATAACTTTCAGAATCTGCGAAATGTATTCTAGTTTCATAATAACATCACCGGGAATTTCGCTCGGTGAAACTTTAGGCCCGGGGGGCGTTTTTACGCGGACTTTCGGCAGCCGTCCTGCGCTCTCAAAATTTTTCTCGCAGTTTCACATGCCCATCTTCAAACGACGATTCCCAAGCAACTAAAAGAGTCTAACTATCGCAATAACTTTCAGAATCTGCGAAATGTATTCTAGTTTCATAATAACATCACCGGGAATTTTGCTCGGTGAAACTTTAGGCCCGGGGGGCGTTTTTACGCGGACTTTCGGCAGCCGTCCTGCGCTCTCAAAATTTTTTTCGCAGTTTCACATGCCCATCTTCAAACGACGATTCCCAAGCAACTAAAAGAGTCTAACTATCGCAATAACTTTCAGAATCTGCGGAATGTATTCTAGTTTCATAATAACATCACCGGGAATTTTGCTCGGTGAAACTTTAGGCCCGGGGGGCGTTTTTACGCGGACTTTCGGCAGCCGTCCTGCGCTCTCAAAATTTTTTTCGCAGTTTCACATGCCCATCTTCAAACGACGATTCCCAAGCAACTAAAAGAGTCTAACTATCGCAATAACTTTCAGAATCTGCGAAATGTATTCTAGTTTCATAATAACATCACCGGGAATTTTGCTCGGTGAAACTTTAGGCCCGGGGGGCGTTTTTACGCGGACTTTCGGCAGCCGTCCTGCGCTCTCAAAATTTTTCTCGCAGTTTCACATGCCCATCTTCAAACGACGATTCCCAAGCAACTAAAAGAGTCTAACTATCGCAATAACTTTCAGAATCTGCGGAATATATTCTAGTTTCATAATAACATCACCGGGAATTTTGCTCGGTGAAACTTTAGGCCCGGGGGGCGTTTTTACGCGGACTTTCGGCAGCCGTCCTGCGCTCTCAAAATTTTTTTCGCAGTTTCACATGCCCATCTTCAAACGACGATTCCCAAGCAACTAAAAGAGTCTAACTATCGCAATAACTTTCAGAATCTGCGAAATGTATTCTAGTTTCATAATAACATCACCGGGAATTTTGCTCGGTGAAACTTTAGGCCCGGGGGGCGTTTTTACGCGGACTTTCGGCAGCCGTCCTGCGCTCTCAAAATTTTTTTCGCAGTTTCACATGCCCATCTTCAAACGACGATTCCCAAGCAACTAAAAGAGTCTAACTATCGCAATAACTTTCAGAATCTGCGAAATGTATTCTAGTTTCATAATAACATCACCGGGAATTTTGCTCGGTGAAACTTTAGGCCCGGGGGGCGTTTTTACGCGGACTTTCGGCAGCCGTCCTGCGCTCTCAAAATTTTTCTCGCAGTTTCACATGCCCATCTTCAAACGACGATTCCCAAGCAACTAAAAGAGTCTAACTATCGCAATAACTTTCAGAATCTGCGAAATGTATTCTAGTTTCATAATAACATCACCGGGAATTTTGCTCGGTGAAACTTTAGGCCCGGGGGGCGTTTTTACGCGGACTTTCGGCAGCCGTCCTGCGCTCTCAAAATTTTTTTCGCAGTTTCACATGCCCATCTTCAAACGACGATTCCCAAGCAACTAAAAGAGTCTAACTATCGCAATAACTTTCAGAATCTGCGGAATGTATTCTAGTTTCATAATAACATCACCGGGAATTTTGCTCGGTGAAACTTTAGGCCCGGGGGGCGTTTTTACGCGGACTTTCGGCAGCCGTCCTGCGCTCTCAAAATGTTTTTCGCAGTTTCACATGCCCATCTTCAAACGACGATTCCCAAGCAACTAAAAGAGTCTAACTATCGCAATAACTTTCAGAATCTGCGAAATGTATTCTAGTTTCATAATAACATCACCGGGAATTTTGCTCGGTGAAACTTTAGGCCCGGGGGGCGTTTTTACGCGGACTTTCGGCAGCCGTCCTGCGCTCTCAAAATTTTTTTCGCAGTTTCACATGCCCATCTTCAAACGACGATTCCCAAGCAACTAAAAGAGTCTAACTATCGCAATAACTTTCAGAATCTGCGGAATATATTCTAGTTTCATAATAACATCACCGGGAATTTTGCTCGGTGAAACTTTAGGCCCGGGGGGCGTTTTTACGCGGACTTTCGGCAGCCGTCCTGCGCTCTCAAAATTTTTTTCGCAGTTTCACATGCCCATCTTCAAACGACGATTCCCAAGCAACTAAAAGAGTCTAACTATCGCAATAACTTTCAGAATCTGCGAAATGTATTCTAGTTTCATAATAACATCACCGGGAATTTTGCTCGGTGAAACTTTAGGCCCAGGGGGCGTTTTTACGCGGACTTTCGGCAGCCGTCCTGCGCTCTCAAAATTTTTCTCGCAGTTTCACATGCCCATCTTCAAACGACGATTCCCAAGCAACTAAAAGAGTCTAACTATCGCAATAACTTTCAGAATCTGCGAAATGTATTCTAGTTTCATAATAACATCACCGGGAATTTTGCTCGGTGAAACTTTAGGCACGGGGGGCGTTTTTACGCGGACTTTCGGCAGCCGTCCTGCGCTCTCAAAATTTTTTTCGCAGTTTCACATGCCCATCTTCAAACGACGATTCCCAAGCAACTAAAAGAGTCTAACTATCGCAATAACTTTCAGAATCTGCGGAATATATTCTAGTTTCATAATAACATCACCGGGAATTTTGCTCGGTGAAACTTTAGGCCCGGGGGGCGTTTTTACGCGGACTTTCGGCAGCCGTCCTGCGCTCTCAAAATTTTTTTCGCAGTTTCACATGCCCATCTTCAAACGACGATTCCCAAGCAACTAAAAGAGTCTAACTATCGCAATAACTTTCAGAATCTGCGAAATGTATTCTAGTTTCATAATAACATCACCGGGAATTTTGCTCGGTGAAACTTTAGGCCCGGGGGGCGTTTTTACGCGGACTTTCGGCAGCCGTCCTGCGCTCTCAAAATTTTTCTCGCAGTTTCACATGCCCATCTTCAAACGACGATTCCCAAGCAACTAAAAGAGTCTAACTATCGCAATAACTTTCAGAATCTGCGAAATGTATTCTAGTTTCATAATAACATCACCGGGAATTTTGCTCGGTGAAACTTTAGGCCCGGGGGGCGTTTTTACGCGGACTTTCGGCAGCCGTCCTGCGCTCTCAAAATTTTTTTCGCAGTTTCACATGCCCATCTTCAAACGACGATTCCCAAGCAACTAAAAGAGTCTAACTATCGCAATAACTTTCAGAATCTGCGGAATATATTCTAGTTTCATAATAACATCACCGGGAATTTTGCTCGGTGAAACTTTAGGCCCGGGGGGCGTTTTTACGCGGACTTTCGGCAGCCGTCCTGCGCTCTCAAAATTTTTTTCGCAGTTTCACATGCCCATCTTCAAACGACGATTCCCAAGCAACTAAAAGAGTCTAACTATCGCAATAACTTTCAGAATCTGCGGAATATATTCTAGTTTCATAATAACATCACCGGGAATTTTGCTCGGTGAAACTTTAGGCCCGGGGGGCGTTTTTACGCGGACTTTCGGCAGCCGTCCTGCGCTCTCAAAATTTTTTTCGCAGTTTCACATGCCCATCTTCAAACGACGATTCCCAAGCAACTAAAAGAGTCTAACTATCGCAATAACTTTCAGAATCTGCGAAATGTATTCTAGTTTCATAATAACATCACCGGGAATTTTGCTCGGTGAAACTTTAGGCCCGGGGGGCGTTTTTACGCGGACTTTCGGCAGCCGTCCTGCGCTCTCAAAATTTTTTTCGCAGTTTCACATGCCCATCTTCAAACGACGATTCCCAAGCAACTAAAAGAGTCTAACTATCGCAATAACTTTCAGAATCTGCGGAATATATTCTAGTTTCATAATAACATCACCGGGAATTTTGCTCGGTGAAACTTTAGGCCCGGGGGGCGTTTTTACGCGGACTTTCGGCAGCCGTCCTGCGCTCTCAAAATTTTTTTCGCAGTTTCACATGCCCATCTTCAAACGACGATTCCCAAGCAACTAAAAGAGTCTAACTATCGCAATAACTTTCAGAATCTGCGAAATGTATTCTAGTTTCATAATAACATCACCGGGAATTTTGCTCGGTGAAACTTTAGGCCCGGGGGGCGTTTTTACGCGGACTTTCGGCAGCCGTCCTGCGCTCTCAAAATTTTTCTCGCAGTTTCACATGCCCATCTTCAAACGACGATTCCCAAGCAACTAAAAGAGTCTAACTATCGCAATAACTTTCAGAATCTGCGAAATGTATTCTAGTTTCATAATAACATCACCGGGAATTTTGCTCGGTGAAACTTTAGGCCCGGGGGGCGTTTTTACGCGGACTTTCGGCAGCCGTCCTGCGCTCTCAAAATTTTTTTCGCAGTTTCACATGCCCATCTTCAAACGACGATTCCCAAGCAACTAAAAGAGTCTAACTATCGCAATAACTTTCAGAATCTGCGGAATATATTCTAGTTTCATAATAACATCACCGGGAATTTTGCTCGGTGAAACTTTAGGCCCGGGGGGCGTTTTTACGCGGACTTTCGGCAGCCGTCCTGCGCTCTCAAAATTTTTTTCGCAGTTTCACATGCCCATCTTCAAACGACGATTCCCAAGCAACTAAAAGAGTCTAACTATCGCAATAACTTTCAGAATCTGCGAAATGTATTCTAGTTTCATAATAACATCACCGGGAATTTTGCTCGGTGAAACTTTAGGCCCGGGGGGCGTTTTTACGCGGACTTTCGGCAGCCGTCCTGCGCTCTCAAAATTTTTCTCGCAGTTTCACATGCCCATCTTCAAACGACGATTCCCAAGCAACTAAAAGAGTCTAACTATCGCAATAACTTTCAGAATCTGCGAAATGTATTCTAGTTTCATAATAACATCACCGGGAATTTTGCTCGGTGAAACTTTAGGCCCGGGGGGCGTTTTTACGCGGACTTTCGGCAGCCGTCCTGCGCTCTCAAAATTTTTTTCGCAGTTTCACATGCCCATCTTCAAACGACGATTCCCAAGCAACTAAAAGAGTCTAACTATCGCAATAACTTTCAGAATCTGCGGAATATATTCTAGTTTCATAATAACATCACCGGGAATTTTGCTCGGTGAAACTTTAGGCCCGGGGGGCGTTTTTACGCGGACTTTCGGCAGCCGTCCTGCGCTCTCAAAATTTTTTTCGCAGTTTCACATGCCCATCTTCAAACGACGATTCCCAAGCAACTAAAAGAGTCTAACTATCGCAATAACTTTCAGAATCTGCGAAATGTATTCTAGTTTCATAATAACATCACCGGGAATTTTGCTCGGTGAAACTTTAGGCCCGGGGGGCGTTTTTACGCGGACTTTCGGCAGCCGTCCTGCGCTCTCAAAATTTTTTTCGCAGTTTCACATGCCCATCTTCAAACGACGATTCCCAAGCAACTAAAAGAGTCTAACTATCGCAATAACTTTCAGAATCTGCGGAATATATTCTAGTTTCATAATAACATCACCGGGAATTTTGCTCGGTGAAACTTTAGGCCCGGGGGGCGTTTTTACGCGGACTTTCGGCAGCCGTCCTGCGCTCTCAAAATTTTTTTCGCAGTTTCACATGCCCATCTTCAAACGACGATTCCCAAGCAACTAAAAGAGTCTAACTATCGCAATAACTTTCAGAATCTGCGGAATATATTCTAGTTTCATAATAACATCACCGGGAATTTTGCTCGGTGAAACTTTAGGCCCGGGGGGCGTTTTTACGCGGACTTTCGGCAGCCGTCCTGCGCTCTCAAAATTTTTTTCGCAGTTTCACATGCCCATCTTCAAACGACGATTCCCAAGCAACTAAAAGAGTCTAACTATCGCAATAACTTTCAGAATCTGCGAAATGTATTCTAGTTTCATAATAACATCACCGGGAATTTTGCTCGGTGAAACTTTAGGCCCGGGGGGCGTTTTTACACGGACTTTCGGCAGCCGTCCTGCGCTCTCAAAATTTTTTTCGCAGTTTCACATGCCCATCTTCAAACGACGATTCCCAAGCAACTAAAAGAGTCTAACTATCGCAATAACTTTCAGAATCTGCGGAATATATTCTAGTTTCATAATAACATCACCGGGAATTTTGCTCGGTGAAACTTTAGGCCCGGGGGGCGTTTTTACGCGGACTTTCGGCAGCCGTCCTGCGCTCTCAAAATTTTTTTCGCAGTTTCACATGCCCATCTTCAAACGACGATTCCCAAGCAACTAAAAGAGTCTAACTATCGCAATAACTTTCAGAATCTGCGAAATGTATTCTAGTTTCATAATAACATCACCGGGAATTTTGCTCGGTGAAACTTTAGGCCCGGGGGGCGTTTTTACGCGGACTTTCGGCAGCCGTCCTGCGCTCTCAAAATTTTTCTCGCAGTTTCACATGCCCATCTTCAAACGACGATTCCCAAGCAACTAAAAGAGTCTAACTATCGCAATAACTTTCAGAATCTGCGAAATGTATTCTAGTTTCATAATAACATCACCGGGAATTTTGCTCGGTGAAACTTTAGGCCCGGGGGGCGTTTTTACGCGGACTTTCGGCAGCCGTCCTGCGCTCTCAAAATTTTTTTCGCAGTTTCACATGCCCATCTTCAAACGACGATTCCCAAGCAACTAAAAGAGTCTAACTATCGCAATAACTTTCAGAATCTGCGGAATATATTCTAGTTTCATAATAACATCACCGGGAATTTTGCTCGGTGAAACTTTAGGCCCGGGGGGCGTTTTTACGCGGACTTTCGGCAGCCGTCCTGCGCTCTCAAAATTTTTTTCGCAGTTTCACATGCCCATCTTCAAACGACGATTCCCAAGCAACTAAAAGAGTCTAACTATCGCAATAACTTTCAGAATCTGCGGAATATATTCTAGTTTCATAATAACATCACCGGGAATTTTGCTCGGTGAAACTTTAGGCCCGGGGGGCGTTTTTACGCGGACTTTCGGCAGCCGTCCTGCGCTCTCAAAATTTTTTTCGCAGTTTCACATGCCCATCTTCAAACGACGATTCCCAAGCAACTAAAAGAGTCTAACTATCGCAATAACTTTCAGAATCTGCGAAATGTATTCTAGTTTCATAATAACATCACCGGGAATTTTGCTCGGTGAAACTTTAGGCCCGGGGGGCGTTTTTACGCGGACTTTCGGCAGCCGTCCTGCGCTCTCAAAATTTTTTTCGCAGTTTCACATGCCCATCTTCAAACGACGATTCCCAAGCAACTAAAAGAGTCTAACTATCGCAATAACTTTCAGAATCTGCGGAATATATTCTAGTTTCATAATAACATCACCGGGAATTTTGCTCGGTGAAACTTTAGGCCCGGGGGGCGTTTTTACGCGGACTTTCGGCAGCCGTTCCTGCGCTCTCAAAATTTTTTTCGCAGTTTCACATGCCCATCTTCAAACGACGATTCCCAAGCAACTAAAAGAGTCTAACTATCGCAATAACTTTCAGAATCTGCGAAATGTATTCTAGTTTCATAATAACATCACCGGGAATTTTGCTCGGTGAAACTTTAGGCCCGGGGGGCGTTTTTACGCGGACTTTCGGCAGCCGTCCTGCGCTCTCAAAATTTTTCTCGCAGTTTCACATGCCCATCTTCAAACGACGATTCCCAAGCAACTAAAAGAGTCTAACTATCGCAATAACTTTCAGAATCTGCGAAATGTATTCTAGTTTCATAATAACATCACCGGGAATTTTGCTCGGTGAAACTTTAGGCCCGGGGGGCGTTTTTACGCGGACTTTCGGCAGCCGTCCTGCGCTCTCAAAATTTTTTTCGCAGTTTCACATGCCCATCTTCAAACGACGATTCCCAAGCAACTAAAAGAGTCTAACTATCGCAATAACTTTCAGAATCTGCGGAATATATTCTAGTTTCATAATAACATCACCGGGAATTTTGCTCGGTGAAACTTTAGGCCCGGGGGGCGTTTTTACGCGGACTTTCGGCAGCCGTCCTGCGCTCTCAAAATTTTTTTCGCAGTTTCACATGCCCATCTTCAAACGACGATTCCCAAGCAACTAAAAGAGTCTAACTATCGCAATAACTTTCAGAATCTGCGAAATGTATTCTAGTTTCATAATAACATCACCGGGAATTTTGCTCGGTGAAACTTTAGGCCCGGGGGGCGTTTTTACGCGGACTTTCGGCAGCCGTCCTGCGCTCTCAAAATTTTTCTCGCAGTTTCACATGCCCATCTTCAAACGACGATTACCAAGCAACTAAAAGAGTCTAACTATCGCAATACCTTTCAGAATCTGCGAAATGTATTCTAGTTTCATAATAACATCACCGGGAATTTTGCTCGGTGAAACTTTAGGCCCGGGGGGCGTTTTTACGCGGACTTTCGGCAGCCGTCCTGCGCTCTCAAAATTTTTTTCGCAGTTTCACATGCCCATCTTCAAACGACGATTCCCAAGCAACTAAAAGAGTCTAACTATCGCAATAACTTTCAGAATCTGCGGAATATATTCTAGTTTCATAATAACATCACCGGGAATTTTGCTCGGTGAAACTTTAGGCCCGGGGGGCGTTTTTACGCGGACTTTCGGCAGCCGTCCTGCGCTCTCAAAATTTTTTTCGCAGTTTCACATGCCCATCTTCAAACGACGATTCCCAAGCAACTAAAAGAGTCTAACTATCGCAATAACTTTCAGAATCTGCGAAATGTATTCTAGTTTCATAATAACATCACCGGGAATTTTGCTCGGTGAAACTTTAGGCCCGGGGGGCGTTTTTACGCGGACTTTCGGCAGCCGTCCTGCGCTCTCAAAATTTTTCTCGCAGTTTCACATGCCCATCTTCAAACGACGATTCCCAAGCAACTAAAAGAGTCTAACTATCGCAATAACTTTCAGAATCTGCGAAATGTATTCTAGTTTCATAATAACATCACCGGGAATTTTGCTCGGTGAAACTTTAGGCCCGGGGGGCGTTTTTACGCGGACTTTCGGCAGCCGTCCTGCGCTCTCAAAATTTTTTTCGCAGTTTCACATGCCCATCTTCAAACGACGATTCCCAAGCAACTAAAAGAGTCTAACTATCGCAATAACTTTCAGAATCTGCGGAATATATTCTAGTTTCATAATAACATCACCGGGAATTTTGCTCGGTGAAACTTTAGGCCCGGGGGGCGTTTTTACGCGGACTTTCGGCAGCCGTCCTGCGCTCTCAAAATTTTTTTCGCTGTTTCACATGCCCATCTTCAAACGACGATTCCCAAGCAACTAAAAGAGTCTAACTATCGCAATAACTTTCAGAATCTGCGAAATGTATTCTAGTTTCATAATAACATCACCGGGAATTTTGCTCGGTGAAACTTTAGGCCCGGGGGGCGTTTTTACGCGGACTTTCGGCAGCCGTCCTGCGCTCTCAAAATTTTTCTCGCAGTTTCACATGCCCATCTTCAAACGACGATTCCCAAGCAACTAAAAGAGTCTAACTATCGCAATAACTTTCAGAATCTGCGAAATGTATTCTAGTTTCATAATAACATCACCGGGAATTTTGCTCGGTGAAACTTTAGGCCCGGGGGGCGTTTTTACGCGGACTTTCGGCAGCCGTCCTGCGCTCTCAAAATTTTTTTCGCAGTTTCACATGCCCATCTTCAAACGACGATTCCCAAGCAACTAAAAGAGTCTAACTATCGCAATAACTTTCAGAATCTGCGGAATATATTCTAGTTTCATAATAACATCACCGGGAATTTTGCTCGGTGAAACTTTAGGCCCGGGGGGCGTTTTTACGCGGACTTTCGGCAGCCGTCCTGCGCTCTCAAAATTTTTTTCGCAGTTTCACATGCCCATCTTCAAACGACGATTCCCAAGCAACTAAAAGAGTCTAACTATCGCAATAACTTTCAGAATCTGCGAAATGTATTCTAGTTTCATAATAACATCACCGGGAATTTTGCTCGGTGAAACTTTAGGCCCGGGGGGCGTTTTTACGCGGACTTTCGGCAGCCGTCCTGCGCTCTCAAAATTTTTCTCGCAGTTTCACATGCCCATCTTCAAACGACGATTCCCAAGCAACTAAAAGAGTCTAACTATCGCAATAACTTTCAGAATCTGCGAAATGTATTCTAGTTTCATAATAACATCACCGGGAATTTTGCTCGGTGAAACTTTAGGCCCGGGGGGCGTTTTTACGCGGACTTTCGGCAGCCGTCCTGCGCTCTCAAAATTTTTTTCGCAGTTTCACATGCCCATCTTCAAACGACGATTCCCAAGCAACTAAAAGAGTCTAACTATCGCAATAACTTTCAGAATCTGCGGAATATATTCTAGTTTCATAATAACATCACCGGGAATTTTGCTCGGTGAAACTTTAGGCCCGGGGGGCGTTTTTACGCGGACTTTCGGCAGCCGTCCTGCGCTCTCAAAATTTTTTTCGCAGTTTCACATGCCCATCTTCAAACGACGATTCCCAAGCAACTAAAAGAGTCTAACTATCGCAATAACTTTCAGAATCTGCGAAATGTATTCTAGTTTCATAATAACATCACCGGGAATTTTGCTCGGTGAAACTTTAGGCCCGGGGGGCGTTTTTACGCGGACTTTCGGCAGCCGTCCTGCGCTCTCAAAATTTTTCTCGCAGTTTCACATGCCCATCTTCAAACGACGATTCCCAAGCAACTAAAAGAGTCTAACTATCGCAATAACTTTCAGAATCTGCGAAATGTATTCTAGTTTCATAATAACATCACCGGGAATTTTGCTCGGTGAAACTTTAGGCCCGGGGGGCGTTTTTACGCGGACTTTCGGCAGCCGTCCTGCGCTCTCAAAATTTTTTTCGCAGTTTCACATGCCCATCTTCAAACGACGATTCCCAAGCAACTAAAAGAGTCTAACTATCGCAATAACTTTCAGAATCTGCGGAATATATTCTAGTTTCATAATAACATCACCGGGAATTTTGCTCGGTGAAACTTTAGGCCCGGGGGGCGTTTTTACGCGGACTTTCGGCAGCCGTCCTGCGCTCTCAAAATTTTTTTCGCAGTTTCACATGCCCATCTTCAAACGACGATTCCCAAGCAACTAAAAGAGTCTAACTATCGCAATAACTTTCAGAATCTGCGGAATATATTCTAGTTTCATAATAACATCACCGGGAATTTTGCTCGGTGAAACTTTAGGCCCGGGGGGCGTTTTTACGCGGACTTTCGGCAGCCGTCCTGCGCTCTCAAAATTTTTTTCGCAGTTTCACATGCCCATCTTCAAACGACGATTCCCAAGCAACTAAAAGAGTCTAACTATCGCAATAACTTTCAGAATCTGCGAAATGTATTCTAGTTTCATAATAACATCACCGGGAATTTTGCTCGGTGAAACTTTAGGCCCGGGGGGCGTTTTTACGCGGACTTTCGGCAGCCGTCCTGCGCTCTCAAAATTTTTTTCGCAGTTTCACATGCCCATCTTCAAACGACGATTCCCAAGCAACTAAAAGAGTCTAACTATCGCAATAACTTTCAGAATCTGCGGAATATATTCTAGTTTCATAATAACATCACCGGGAATTTTGCTCGGTGAAACTTTAGGCCCGGGGGGCGTTTTTACGCGGACTTTCGGCAGCCGTCCTGCGCTCTCAAAATTTTTTCGCAGTTTCACATGCCCATCTTCAAACGACGATTCCCAAGCAACTAAAAGAGTCTAACTATCGCAATAACTTTCAGAATCTGCGAAATGTATTCTAGTTTCATAATATTATCACCGGGAATTTTGCTCGGTGAAACTTTAGGCCCGGGGGGCGTTTTTACGCGGACTTTCGGCAGCCGTCCTGCGCTCTCAAAATTTTTCTCGCAGTTTCACATGCCCATCTTCAAACGACGATTCCCAAGCAACTAAAAGAGTCTAACTATCGCAATAACTTTCAGAATCTGCGAAATGTATTCTAGTTTCATAATAACATCACCGGGAATTTTGCTCGGTGAAACTTTAGGCCCGGGGGGCGTTTTTACGCGGACTTTCGGCAGCCGTCCTGCGCTCTCAAAATTTTTTTCGCAGTTTCACATGCCCATCTTCAAACGACGATTCCCAAGCAACTAAAAGAGTCTAACTATCGCAATAACTTTCAGAATCTGCGGAATATATTCTAGTTTCATAATAACATCACCGGGAATTTTGCTCGGTGAAACTTTAGGCCCGGGGGGCGTTTTTACGCGGACTTTCGGCAGCCGTCCTGCGCTCTCAAAATTTTTTTCGCAGTTTCACATGCCCATCTTCAAACGACGATTCCCAAGCAACTAAAAGAGTCTAACTATCGCAATAACTTTCAGAATCTGCGAAATGTATTCTAGTTTCATAATAACATCACCGGGAATTTTGCTCGGTGAAACTTTAGGCCCGGGGGGCGTTTTTACGCGGACTTTCGGCAGCCGTCCTGCGCTCTCAAAATTTTTTTCGCAGTTTCACATGCCCATCTTCAAACGACGATTCCCAAGCAACTAAAAGAGTCTAACTATCGCAATAACTTTCAGAATCTGCGGAATATATTCTAGTTTCATAATAACATCACCGGGAATTTTGCTCGGTGAAACTTTAGGCCCGGGGGGCGTTTTTACGCGGACTTTCGGCAGCCGTCCTGCGCTCTCAAAATTTTTTTCGCAGTTTCACATGCCCATCTTCAAACGACGATTCCCAAGCAACTAAAAGAGTCTAACTATCGCAATAACTTTCAGAATCTGCGAAATGTATTCTAGTTTCATAATAACATCACCGGGAATTTTGCTCGGTGAAACTTTAGGCCCGGGGGGCGTTTTTACGCGGACTTTCGGCAGCCGTCCTGCGCTCTCAAAATTTTTCTCGCAGTTTCACATGCCCATCTTCAAACGACGATTCCCAAGCAACTAAAAGAGTCTAACTATCGCAATAACTTTCAGAATCTGCGAAATGTATTCTAGTTTCATAATAACATCACCGGGAATTTTGCTCGGTGAAACTTTAGGCCCGGGGGGCGTTTTTACGCGGACTTTCGGCAGCCGTCCTGCGCTCTCAAAATTTTTTTCGCAGTTTCACATGCCCATCTTCAAACGACGATTCCCAAGCAACTAAAAGAGTCTAACTATCGCAATAACTTTCAGAATCTGCGGAATATATTCTAGTTTCATAATAACATCACCGGGAATTTTGCTCGGTGAAACTTTAGGCCCGGGGGGCGTTTTTACGCGGACTTTCGGCAGCCGTCCTGCGCTCTCAAAATTTTTTTCGCAATTTCACATGCCCATCTTCAAACGACGATTCCCAAGCAACTAAAAGAGTCTAACTATCGCAATAACTTTCAGAATCTGCGAAATGTATTCTAGTTTCATAATAACATCACCGGGAATTTTGCTCGGTGAAACTTTAGGCCCGGGGGGCGTTTTTACGCGGACTTTCGGCAGCCGTCCTGCGCTCTCAAAATTTTTCTCGCAGTTTCACATGCCCATCTTCAAACGACGATTCCCAAGCAACTAAAAGAGTCTAACTATCGCAATAACTTTCAGAATCTGCGGAATATATTCTAGTTTCATAATAACATCACCGGGAATTTTGCTCGGTGAAACTTTAGGCCCGGGGGGCGTTTTTACGCGGACTTTCGGCAGCCGTCCTGCGCTCTCAAAATTTTTTTCGCAGTTTCACATGCCCATCTTCAAACGACGATTCCCAAGCAACTAAAAGAGTCTAACTATCGCAATAACTTTCAGAATCTGCGAAATGTATTCTAGTTTCATAATAACATCACCGGGAATTTTGCTCGGTGAAACTTTAGGCCCGGGGGGCGTTTTTACGCGGACTTTCGGCAGCCGTCCTGCGCTCTCAAAATTTTTCTCGCAGTTTCACATGCCCATCTTCAAACGACGATTCCCAAGCAACTAAAAGAGTCTAACTATCCCAATAACTTTCAGAATCTGCGAAATGTATTCTAGTTTCATAATAACATCACCGGGAATTTTGCTCGGTGAAACTTTAGGCCCGGGGGGCGTTTTTACGCGGACTTTCGGCAGCCGTCCTGCGCTCTCAAAATTTTTTTCGCAGTTTCACATGCCCATCTTCAAACGACGATTCCCAAGCAACTAAAAGAGTCTAACTATCGCAATAACTTTCAGAATCTGCGGAATATATTCTAGTTTCATAATAACATCACCGGGAATTTTGCTCGGTGAAACTTTAGGCCCGGGGGGCGTTTTTACGCGGACTTTCGGCAGCCGTCCTGCGCTCTCAAAATTTTTTTCGCAGTTTCACATGCCCATCTTCAAACGACGATTCCCAAGCAACTAAAAGAGTCTAACTATCGCAATAACTTTCAGAATCTGCGAAATGTATTCTAGTTTCATAATAACATCACCGGGAATTTTGCTCGGTGAAACTTTAGGCCCGGGGGGCGTTTTTACGCGGACTTTCGGCAGCCGTCCTGCGCTCTCAAAATTTTTCTCGCAGTTTCACATGCCCATCTTCAAACGACGATTCCCAAGCAACTAAAAGAGTCTAACTATCGCAATAACTTTCAGAATCTGCGAAATGTATTCTAGTTTCATAATAACATCACCGGGAATTTTGCTCGGTGAAACTTTAGGCCCGGGGGGCGTTTTTACGCGGACTTTCGGCAGCCGTCCTGCGCTCTCAAAATTTTTTTCGCAGTTTCACATGCCCATCTTCAAACGACGATTCCCAAGCAACTAAAAGAGTCTAACTATCGCAATAACTTTCAGAATCTGCGGAATATATTCTAGTTTCATAATAACATCACCGGGAATTTTGCTCGGTGAAACTTTAGGCCCGGGGGGCGTTTTTACGCGGACTTTCGGCAGCCGTCCTGCGCTCTCAAAATTTTTTCGCAGTTTCACATGCCCATCTTCAAACGACGATTCCCAAGCAACTAAAAGAGTCTAACTATCGCAATAACTTTCAGAATCTGCGAAATGTATTCTAGTTTCATAATAACATCACCGGGAATTTTGCTCGGTGAAACTTTAGGCCCGGGGGGCGTTTTTACGCGGACTTTCGGCAGCCGTCCTGCGCTCTCAAAATTTTTCTCGCAGTTTCACATGCCCATCTTCAAACGACGATTCCCAAGCAACTAAAAGAGTCTAACTATCGCAATAACTTTCAGAATCTGCGAAATGTATTCTAGTTTCATAATAACATCACCGGGAATTTTGCTCGGTGAAACTTTAGGCCCGGGGGGCGTTTTTACGCGGACTTTCGGCAGCCGTCCTGCGCTCTCAAAATTTTTTTCGCAGTTTCACATGCCCATCTTCAAACGACGATTCCCAAGCAACTAAAAGAGTCTAACTATCGCAATAACTTTCAGAATCTGCGGAATATATTCTAGTTTCATAATAACATCACCGGGAATTTTGCTCGGTGAAACTTTAGGCCCGGGGGGCGTTTTTACGCGGACTTTCGGCAGCCGTCCTGCGCTCTCAAAATTTTTTTCGCAGTTTCACATGCCCATCTTCAAACGACGATTCCCAAGCAACTAAAAGAGTCTAACTATCGCAATAACTTTCAGAATCTGCGAAATGTATTCTAGTTTCATAATAACATCACCGGGAATTTTGCTCGGTGAAACTTTAGGCCCGGGGGGCGTTTTTACGCGGACTTTCGGCAGCCGTCCTGCGCTCTCAAAATTTTTCTCGCAGTTTCACATGCCCATCTTCAAACGACGATTCCCAAGCAACTAAAAGAGTCTAACTATCGCAATAACTTTCAGAATCTGCGAAATGTATTCTAGTTTCATAATAACATCACCGGGAATTTTGCTCGGTGAAACTTTAGGCCCGGGGGGCGTTTTTACGCGGACTTTCGGCAGCCGTCCTGCGCTCTCAAAATTTTTTTCGCAGTTTCACATGCCCATCTTCAAACGACGATTCCCAAGCAACTAAAAGAGTCTAACTATCGCAATAACTTTCAGAATCTGCGGAATATATTCTAGTTTCATAATAACATCACCGGGAATTTTGCTCGGTGAAACTTTAGGCCCGGGGGGCGTTTTTACGCGGACTTTCGGCAGCCGTCCTGCGCTCTCAAAATTTTTTTCGCAGTTTCACATGCCCATCTTCAAACGACGATTCCCAAGCAACTAAAAGAGTCTAACTATCGCAATAACTTTCAGAATCTGCGGAATATATTCTAGTTTCATAATAACATCACCGGGAATTTTGCTCGGTGAAACTTTAGGCCCGGGGGACGTTTTTACGCGGACTTTCGGCAGCCGTCCTGCGCTCTCAAAATTTTTTTCGCAGTTTCACATGCCCATCTTCAAACGACGATTCCCAAGCAACTAAAAGAGTCTAACTATCGCAATAACTTTCAGAATCTGCGAAATGTATTCTAGTTTCATAATAACATCACCGGGAATTTTGCTCGGTGAAACTTTAGGCCCGGGGGGCGTTTTTACGCGGACTTTCGGCAGCCGTCCTGCGCTCTCAAAATTTTTTTCGCAGTTTCACATGCCCATCTTCAAACGACGATTCCCAAGCAACTAAAAGAGTCTAACTATCGCAATAACTTTCAGAATCTGCGAAATGTATTCTAGTTTCATAATAACATCACCGGGAATTTTGCTCGGTGAAACTTTAGGCCCGGGGGGCGTTTTTACGCGGACTTTCGGCAGCCGTCCTGCGCTCTCAAAATTTTTCTCGCAGTTTCACATGCCCATCTTCAAACGACGATTCCCAAGCAACTAAAAGAGTCTAACTATCGCAATAACTTTCAGAATCTGCGAAATGTATTCTAGTTTCATAATAACATCACCGGGAATTTTGCTCGGTGAAACTTTAGGCCCGGGGGGCGTTTTTACGCGGACTTTCGGCAGCCGTCCTGCGCTCTCAAAATTTTTTTCGCAGTTTCACATGCCCATCTTCAAACGACGATTCCCAAGCAACTAAAAGAGTCTAACTATCGCAATAACTTTCAGAATCTGCGGAATATATTCTAGTTTCATAATAACATCACCGGGAATTTTGCTCGGTGAAACTTTAGGCCCGGGGGGCGTTTTTACGCGGACTTTCGGCAGCCGTCCTGCGCTCTCAAAATTTTTTTCGCAGTTTCACATGCCCATCTTCAAACGACGATTCCCAAGCAAACTAAAAGAGTCTAACTAACTTTCAGAATCTGCGAAATGTATTCTAGTTTCATAATAACATCACCGGGAATTTTGCTCGGTGAAACTTTAGGCCCGGGGGGCGTTTTTACGCGGACTTTCGGCAGCCGTCCTG